>OZ038507.1:82732855-83332855 GCA_964036315.1 Acanthosepion esculentum
AGAAAATAACATTAATGAATGCATTTTTATTAATATCATGCGTCTGCTAAGTAACTGTCTGTTATACGGCGAAAAGCGACAAAACATACATGTCGGGTAATGATTGCATCCTATTCATCATTAGAATTGAGATTTTCATCCGGATTATATTACATATTGCATCATCTAAGCCTGATATTCATAGAATTCTGACACTATTTCAGAAAATAACATTAATGAATGCATTTTTATTAATATCATGCGTCTGCTAAGTAACTGTCTGTTATACGGCGAAAAGCGACAAAACATACATGTCGGGTAATGATTGCATCCTATTCATCATTAGAATTGAGATTTTCATCCGGATTATATTACATATTGCATCATCTAAGCCTGATGTTCATAGAATGCTGACACTATTTCAGAAAATAACATTAATGAATGCATTTTTATTAATATCATGCGTCTGCTAAGTAACTGTCTGTTATACGGCGAAAAGCGACAAATTACATGTCGGGTAATGTTTGCATCCTATTCATCATTAGAATTGAGATTTTCATCCGGATTATATTACATATTGCATCATCTAAGCCTGATGTTCATAGAATGCTGACACTATTTCAGAAAATAACATTAATGAATGCATTTTTATTAATATCATGCGTCTGCTAAGTAACTGTCTGTTATACGGCGAAAAGCGACAAAACATACATGTCGGGTAATGATTGCATCCTATTCATCATTAGAATTGAGATTTTCATCCGGATTATATTACATATTGCATCATTTAAGCCTGATGTTCATAGAATGCTGACACTATTTCAGAAAATAACATTAATGAATGCATTTTTATTAATATCATGCGTCTGCTAAGTAACTGTCTGTTATACGGCGAAAAGCGACAAAACATACATGTCGGGTAATGATTGCATCCTATTCATCATTAGAATTGAGATTTTCATCCGGATTATATTACATATTGCATCATCTAAGCCTGATGTTCATAGAATGCTGACACTATTTCAGAAAATAACATTAATGAATGCATTTTTATTAATATCATGCGTCTGCTAAGTAACTGTCTGTTATACGGCGAAAAGCGACAAAACATACATGTCGGGTAATGATTGCATCCTATTCATCATTAGAATTGAGATTTTCATCCGGATTATATTACATATTGCATCATCTAAGCCTGATGTTCATAGAATGCTGACACTATTTCAGAAAATAACATTAATGAATGCATTTTTATTAATATCATGCGTCTGCTTAGTAACTGTCTGTTATACGGCGAAAAGCGACAAATTACATGTCGGGTAATGATTGCATCCTATTCATCATTAGAATTGAGATTTTCATCCGGATTATATTACATATTGCATCATCTAAGCCTGATGTTCATAGAATGCTGACACTATTTCAGAAAATAACATTAATGAATGCATTTTTATTAATATCATGCGTCTGCTAAGTAACTGTCTGTTATACGGCGAAAAGCGACAAAACATACATGTCGGGTAATGATTGCATCCTATTCATAATTTGAATTCAGATTTTCATCCGGATTATATTACATATTGCATCATCTAAACCTGATGTTCATAGAATGCTGACACTATTTCAGAAAATAACATTAATGAATGCATTTTTATTAATATCATGCGTCTGCTAAGTAACTGTCTGTTATACGGCGAAAAGCGACAAAACATACATGTCGGGTAATGATTGCATGCTATTCATCATTTGAATTCAGATTTTCATCCGGATTATATTACATATTGCATCATCTAAGCCTGATGTTCATAGAATGCTGACACTATTTCAGAAAATAACATTAATGAATGCATTTTTATTAATATCATGCGTCTGCTAAGTAACTGTCTGTTATACGGCGAAAAGCCACAAAACATACATGTCGGGTAATGATTGCATCCTATTCATCATTTGAATTCAGATTTTCATACGGATTATATTACATATTGCATCATCTAAGCCTGATGTTCATAGAATGCTGACACTATTTCAGAAAATAACATTAATGAATGCATTTTTATTAATATCATGCGTCTGCTAAGTAACTGTCTGTTATACGGCGAAAAGCCACAAAACATACATGTCGGGTAATGATTGCATCCTATTCATCATTAGAATTGAGATTTTCATCCGGATTATATTACATATTGCATCATCTAAGCCTGATGTTCATAGAATGTTGACACTATTTCAGAAAATAACATTAATTAATGCATTTTTATTAATATCATGCGTCTGCTAAGTAACTGTCTGTTATACGGCGAAAAGCGACAAAACATACATGTCGGGTAATGATTGCATCCTATTCATCATTAGAATTGAGATTTTCATCCGGATTATATTACATATTGCATCATCTAAGCCTGATGTTCATAGAATGCTGACACTATTTCAGAAAATAACATTAATGAATGCATTTTTATTAATATCATGCGTCTGCTAAGTAACTGTCTGTTATACGGCGAAAAGCGACAAAAGATACATGTCGGGTAATGATTGCATCCTATTCATCATTAGAATTGAGATTTTCATCCGGATTATATTACATATTGCATCATCTAAGCCTGATGTTCATAGAATGCTGACACTATTTCAGAAAATAACATTAATGAATGCATTTTTATTAATATCATGCGTCTGCTAAGTAACTGTCTGTTATACGGCGAAAAGCGACAAAACATACATGTCGGGTAATGATTGCATCCTATTCATCATTAGAATTGAGATTTTCATCCGGATTATATTACATATTGCATCATCCAAGCCTGATGTTCATAGAATTCTGACACTATTTCAGAAAATAACATTAATGAATGCATTTTTATTAATATCATGCGTCTGCTAAGTAACTGTCTGTTATACGGCGAAAAGCGACAAAACATACATGTCGGGTAATGATTGCATCCTATTCATCATTAGAATTGAGATTTTCATCCGGATTATATTACATATTGCATCATCTAAGCCTGATGTTCATAGAATGCTGACACTATTTCAGAAAATAACATTAATGAATGCATTTTTATTAATATCATGCGTCTGCTAAGTAACTGTCTGTTATACGGCGAAAAGCGACAAATTACATGTCGGGTAATGTTTGCATCCTATTCATCATTAGAATTGAGATTTTCATCCGGATTATATTACATATTGCATCATCTAAGCCTGATGTTCATAGAATGTTTGCACTATTTCAGAAAATAACATTAATTAATGCATTTTTATTAATATCATGCGTCTGCTAAGTAACTGTCTGTTATACGGCGAAAAGCGACAAAACATACATGTCGGGTAATGATTGCATCCTATTCATCATTAGAATTGAGATTTTCATCCGGATTATATTACATATTGCATCATCTAAGCCTGATGTTCATAGAATTCTGACACTATTTCAGAAAATAACATTAATGAATGCATTTTTATTAATATCATGCGTCTGCTAAGTAACTGTCTGTTATACGGCGAAAAGCGACAAAAGATACATGTCGGGTAATGATTGCATCCTATTCATCATTAGAATTGAGATTTTCATCCGGATTATATTACATATTGCATCATCTAAGCCTGATGTTCATAGAATGCTGACACTATTTCAGAAAATAACATTAATGAATGCATTTTTATTAATATCATGCGTCTGCTAAGTAACTGTCTGTTATACGGCGAAAAGCGACAAAACATACATGTCGGGTAATGATTGCATCCTATTCATCATTAGATTTGAGATTTTCATCCGGATTATATTACATATTGCATCATCCAAGCCTGATGTTCATAGAATGCTGACACTATTTCAGAAAATAACATTAATGAATGCATTTTTATTAATATCATGCGTCTGCTAAGTAACTGTCTGTTATACGGCGAAAAGCGACAAAACATACATGTCGGGTAATGATTGCATCCTATTCATCATTAGAATTGAGATTTTCATCCGGATTATATTACATATTGCATCATCTAAGCCTGATGTTCATAGAATGCTGACACTATTTCAGAAAATAACATTAATGAATGCATTTTTATTAATATCATGCGTCTGCTAAGTAACTGTCTGTTATACGGCGAAAAGCGACAAAACATACATGTCGGGTAATGATTGCATCCTATTCATCATTAGAATTGAGATTTTCATCCGGATTATATTACATATTGCATCATCTAAGCCTGATGTTCATAGAATGCTGACACTATTTCAGAAAATAACATTAATGAATGCATTTTTTTTAATATCATGCGTCTGCTAAGTAACTGTCTGTTATACGGCGAAAAGCGACAAAACATACATGTCGGGTAATGATTGCATCCTATTCATCATTAGAATTGAGATTTTCATCCGGATTATATTACATATTGCATCATTTAAGCCTGATGTTCATAGAATGCTGACACTATTTCAGAAAATAACATTAATGAATGCATTTTTATTAATATCATGCGTCTGCTAAGTAACTGTCTGTTATACGGCGAAAAGCGACAAAACATACATGTCGGGTAATGATTGCATCCTATTCATCATTAGAATTGAGATTTTCATCCGGATTATATTACATATTGCATCATCTAAGCCTGATGTTCATAGAATGCTGACACTATTTCAGAAAATAACATTAATGAATGCATTTTTATTAATATCATGCGCCTGCTAAGTAACTGTCTGTTATACGGCGAAAAGCGACAAAACATACATGTCGGGTAATGATTGCATCCTATTCATCATTAGAATTGAGATTTTCATCCGGATTATATTACATATTGCATCATCTAAGCCTGATGTTCATAGAATGTTGACACTATTTCAGAAAATAACATTAATTAATGCATTTTTATTTATATCATGCGTCTGCTAAGTAACTGTCTGTTATACGGCGAAAAGCGACAAAACATACATGTCGGGTAATGATTGCATCCTATTCATCATTAGAATTGAGATTTTCATCCGGATTATATTACATATTGCATCATCTAATCCTGATGTTCATAGAATGCTGACACTATTTCAGAAAATAACATTAATGAATGCATTTTTATTAATATCATGCGTCTGCTAAGTAACTGTCTGTTATACGGCGAAAAGCGACAAAAGATACATGTCGGGTAATGATTGCATCCTATTCATCATTAGAATTGAGATTTTCATCCGGATTATATTACATATTGCATCATCTAAGCCTGATGTTCATAGAATGCTGACACTATTTCAGAAAATAACATTAATGAATGCATTTTTATTAATATCATGCGTCTGCTAAGTAACTGTCTGTTATACGGCGAAAAGCGACAAAACATACATGTCGGGTAATGATTGCATCCTATTCATCATTAGAATTGAGATTTTCATCCGGATTATATTACATATTGCATCATCCAAGCCTGATGTTCATAGAATGCTGACACTATTTCAGAAAATAACATTAATGAATGCATTTTTATTAATATCATGCGTCTGCTAAGTAACTGTCTGTTATACGGCGAAAAGCGACAAAACATACATGTCGGGTAATGATTGCATCCTATTCATCATTAGAATTGAGATTTTCATCCGGATTATATTACATATTGCATCATCTACGCCTGATGTTCATAGAATGCTGACACTATTTCAGAAAATAACATTAATGAATGCATTTTTATTAATATCATGCGTCTGCTAAGTAACTGTCTGTTATACTGCGAAAAGCGACAAATTACATGTCGGGTAATGTTTGCATCCTATTCATCATTAGTATTGAGATTTTCATCCGGATTATATTACATATTGCATCATCTAAGCCTGATGTTCATAGAATGTTGACACTATTTCAGAAAATAACATTAATTAATGCATTTTTATTAATATCATGCGTCTGCTAAGTAACTGTCTGTTATACGGCGAAAAGCGACAAAACATACATGTCGGGTAATGATTGCATCCTATTCATCATTAGAATTGAGATTTTCATCCGGATTATATTACATATTGCATCATCTAAGCCTGATGTTCATAGAATGCTGACACTATTTCAGAAAATAACATTAATGAATGCATTTTTATTAATATCATGCGTCTGCTAAGTAACTGTCTGTTATACGGCGAAAAGCGACAAAAGATACATGTCGGGTAATGATTGCATCCTATTCATCATTAGAATTGAGATTTTCATCCGGATTATATTACATATTGCATCATCTAAGCCTGATGTTCATAGAATGCTGACACTATTTCAGAAAATAACATTAATGAATGCATTTTTATTAATATCATGCGTCTGCTAAGTAACTGTCTGTTATACGGCGAAAAGCGACAAAACATACATGTCGGGTAATGATTGCATCCTATTCATCATTAGAATTGAGATTTTCATCCGGATTATATTACATATTGCATCATCTAAGCCTGATGTTCATAGAATGCTGACACTATTTCAGAAAATAACATTAATGAATGCATTTTTATTAATATCATGCGCCTGCTAAGTAACTGTCTGTTATACGGCGAAAAGCGACAAAACATACATGTCGGGTAATGATTGCATCTTATTCATCATTAGAATTGAGATTTTCATCCGGATTATATTACATATTGCATCATCTAAGCCTGATGTTCATAGAATGCTGACACTATTTCAGAAAATAACATTAATGAATGCATTTTTATTAATATCATGCGTCTGCTTAGTAACTGTCTGTTATACGGCGAAAAGCGACAAATTACATGTCGGGTAATGATTGCATCCTATTCATCATTAGAATTGAGATTTTCATCCGGATTATATTACATATTGCATCATCTAAGCCTGATGTTCATAGAATGCTGACACTATTTCAGAAAATAACATTAATGAATGCATTTTTATTAATATCATGCGTCTGCTAAGTAACTGTCTGTTATACGGCGAAAAGCGACAAAACATACATGTCGGGTAATGATTGCATCCTATTCATAATTTGAATTCAGATTTTCATCCGGATTATATTACATATTGCATCATCTAAACCTGATGTTCATAGAATGCTGACACTATTTCAGAAAATAACATTAATGAATGCATTTTTATTAATATCATGCGTCTGCTAAGTAACTGTCTGTTATACGGCGAAAAGCGACAAAACATACATGTCGGGTAATGATTGCATCCTATTCATCATTTGAATTCAGATTTTCATCCGGATTATATTACATATTGCATCATCTAAGCCTGATGTTCATAGAATGCTGACACTATTTCAGAAAATAACATTAATGAATGCATTTTTATTAATATCATGCGTCTGCTAAGTAACTGTCTGTTATACGGCGAAAAGCGACAAAACATACATGTCGGGTAATGATTGCATCCTATTCATCATTAGAATTGAGATTTTCATACGGATTATATTACATATTGCATCATCTAAGCCTGATGTTCATAGAATGCTGACACTATTTCAGAAAATAACATTAATGAATGCATTTTTATTAATATCATGCGTCTGCTAAGTAACTGTCTGTTATACGGCGAAAAGCCACAAAACATACATGTCGGGTAATGATTGCATCCTATTCATTCTTAGAATTGAGTTTTTCATCCGGATTATATTACATATTGCATCATCTAAGCCTGATGTTCATAGAATGTTGACACTATTTCAGAAAATAACATTAATTAATGCATTTTTATTAATATCATGCGTCTGCTAAGTAACTGTCTGTTATACGGCGAAAAGCGACAAAACATACATGTCGGGTAATGATTGCATCCTATTCATCATTAGAATTGAGATTTTCATCCGGATTATATTACATATTGCATCATCTAAGCCTGATGTTCATAGAATGCTGACACTATTTCAGAAAATAACATTAATGAATGCATTTTTATTAATATCATGCGTCTGCTAAGTAACTGTCTGTTATACGGCGAAAAGCGACAAAAGATACATGTCGGGTAATGATTGCATCCTATTCATCATTAGAATTGAGATTTTCATCCGGATTATATTACATATTGCATCATCTAAGCCTGATGTTCATAGAATGCTGACACTATTTCAGAAAATAACATTAATGAATGCATTTTTATTAATATCATGCGTCTGCTAAGTAACTGTCTGTTATACGGCGAAAAGCGACAAAAGATACATGTCGGGTAATGATTGCATCCTATTCATCATTAGAATTGAGATTTTCATCCGGATTATATTACATATTGCATCATCTAAGCCTGATGTTCATAGAATGCTGACACTATTTCAGAAAATAACATTAATGAATGCATTTTTATTAATATCATGCGTCTGCTAAGTAACTGTCTGTTATACGGCGAAAAGCGACAAAACATACATGTCGGGTAATGATTGCATCCTATTCATCATTAGAATTGAGATTTTCATCCGGATTATATTACATATTGCATCATCTAAGCCTGATGTTCATAGAATGCTGACACTATTTCAGAAAATAACATTAATGAATGCATTTTTATTAATATCATGCGTCTGCTAAGTAACTGTCTGTTATACGGCGAAAAGCGACAAAACATACATGTCGGGTAATGATTGCATCCTATTCATCATTTGCATTATGATTTTCATCCGGATTATATTACATATTGCATCATCTAAGCCTGATGTTCATAGAATGCTGACACTATTTCAGAAAATAACATTAATGAATGCATTTTTATTAATATCATGCGTCTGCTAAGTAACTGTCTGTTATACGGCGAAAAGCGACAAAACATACATGTCGGGTAATGATTGCATCCTATTCATCATTAGAATTGAGATTTTCATCCGGATTATATTACATATTGCATCATCTAAGCCTGATGTTCATAGAATGCTGACACTGTTTCAGAAAATAACATTAATGAATGCATTTTTATTAATATAATGCGTCTGCTAAGTAACTGTCTGTTATACGGCGAAAAGCGACAAAACATACATGTCGGGTAATGATTGCATCCTATTCATCATTTGCATTATGATTTTCATCCGGATTATATTACATATTGCATCATCTAAGCCTGATGTTCATAGAATGCTGACACTATTTCAGAAAATAACATTAATGAATGCATTTTTATTAATATCATGCGTCTGCTAAGTAACTGTCTGTTATACGGCGAAAAGCGACAAAACATACATGTCGGGTAATGATTGCATCCTATTCATCATTAGAATTGAGTTTTTCATCCGGATTATATTACATATTGCATCATCTAATCCTGATGTTCATAGAATGCTGACACTATTTCAGAAAATAACATTAATGAATGCATTTTTATTAATATCATGCGTCTGCTAAGTAACTGTCTGTTATACGGCGAAAAGCGACAAAACATACATGTCGGGTAACGATTGCATCCTATTCATCATTAGAATTGAGATTTTCATCCGGATTATATTACATATTGCATCATCTAAGCCTGATGATCATAGAATGCTGACACTATTTCAGAAAATAACATTAATGAATGCATTTTTATTAATATCATGCGTCTGCTAAGTAACTGTCTGTTATACGGCGAAAAGCGACAAAACATACATGTCGGGTAACGATTGCATCCTATTCATCATTAGAATTGAGATTTTCATCCGGATTATATTACATATTGCATCATCTAAGCCTGATGTTCATAGAATGCTGACACTATTTCAGAAAATAACATTAATGAATGCATTTTTATTAATATCATGCGTCTGCTAAGTAACTGTCTGTTATACGGCGAAAAGCGACAAAACATACATGTCGGGTAATGATTGCATCCTATTCATCATTAGAATTGAGTTTTTCATCCGGATTATATTACATATTGCATCATCTAATCCTGATGTTCATAGAATGCTGACACTATTTCAGAAAATAACATTAATGAATGCATTTTTATTAATATCATGCGTCTGCTAAGTAACTGTCTGTTATACGGCGAAAAGCGACAAAACATACATGTCGGGTAATGATTGCATCCTATTCATCATTTGAATTCAGATTTTCATCCGGATTATATTACATATTGCATCATCTAAGCCTGATGTTCATAGAATGCTGACACTATTTCAGAAAATAACATTAATGAATGCATTTTTATTAATATCATGCGTCTGCTAAGTAACTGTCTGTTATACGGCGAAAAGCGACAAAACATACATGTCGGGTAACGATTGCATCCTATTCATCATTAGAATTGAGATTTTCATCCGGATTATATTACATATTGCATCATCTAAGCCTGATGTTCATAGAATGCTGACACTATTTCAGAAAATAACATTATTGAATGCATTTTTATTAATATCATGCGTCTGCTAAGTAACTGTCTGTTATACGGCGAAAAGCGACAAAACATACATGTTGGGTAATAATTGCATCCTATTCATCATTAGAATTGAGATTTTCATCCGGATTATATTACATATTGCATCATCTAAGCCTGAATTTCATAGAATGCTGACACTATTTCAGAAAATAACATTAATGAATGCATTTTTATTAATATCATGCGTCTGCTAAGTAACTGTCTGTTATACGGCGAAAAGCGACAAAACATACATGTCGGGTAATGATTGCATCCTATTCATCATTTGAATTCAGATTTTCATCCGGATTATATTACATATTGCATCATCTAAGCCTGATGTTCATAGAATGCTGACACTATTTCAGAAAATAACATTAATGAATGCATTTTTATTAATATCATGCGTCTGCTAAGTAACTGTCTGTTATACGGCGAAAAGCGACAAAACATACATGTCGGGTAATGATTGCATTCTATTCATCATTAGAATTGAGATTTTCATCCGGATTATATTACATATTGCATCATCTAAGCCTGATGTTCATAGAATGCTGACACTATTTCAGAAAATAACATTAATGAATGCATTTTTATTAATATCATGCGTCTGCTAAGTAACTGTCTGTTATACAGCGAAAAGCGACAAAACATACATGTCGGGTAATGATTGCATCCTATTCATCATTTGCATTATGATTTTCATGCGGATTATATTACATATTGCATCATCTAAGCCTGATGTTCATAGAATGCTGACACTATTTCAGAAAATAACATTATTGAATGCATTTTTATTAATATCATGCGTCTGCTAAGTAACTGTCTGTTATACAGCGAAAAGCGACAAAACATACATGTCGGGTAATTATTGCATCCTATTCATCATTTGCATTATGATTTTCATCCGGATTATATTACATATTGCATCATCTAAGCCTGATGTTCATAGAATGCTGACACTATTTCAGAAAATAACATTAATGAATGCATTTTTATTAATATCATGCGTCTGCTAAGTAACTGTCTGTTATACGGCGAAAAGCGACAAAACATACATGTTGGGTAATGATTGCATCCTATTCATCATTAGAATTGAGATTTTCATCCGGATTATATTACATATTGCATCATCTAAGCCTGATCGTCATAGAATGCTGACACTATTTCAGAAAATAACATTAATGAATGCATTTTTATTAATATCATGCGTCTGCTAAGTAACTGTCTGTTATACGGCGAAAAGCGACAAAACATACATGTCGGGTAATGATTGCATCCTATTCATCATTAGAATTGAGATTTTCATCCGGATTATATTACATATTGCATCATCTAAGCCTGATGTTCATAGAATGCTGACACTATTTCAGAAAATAACATTAATGAATGCATTTTTATTAATATCATGCGTCTGCTAAGTAACTGTCTGTTATACGGCGAAAAGCGACAAAACATACATGTCGGGTAATGATTGCATCCTATTCATCATTTGCATTATGATTTTCATCCGGATTATATTACATATTGCATCATCTAAGCCTGATGTTCATAGAATGCTGACACTATTTCAGAAAATAACATTAATGAATGCATTTTTATTAATATCATGCGTCTGCTAAGTAACTGTCTGTTATACGGCGAAAAGCGACAAAACATACATGTCGGGTAATGATTGCATCCTATTCATCATTAGAATTGAGATTTTCATCCGGATTATATTACATATTGCATCATCTAAGCCTGATGTTCATAGAATGCTGACACTGTTTCAGAAAATAACATTAATGAATGCATTTTTATTAATATAATGCGTCTGCTAAGTAACTGTCTGTTATACGGCGAAAAGCGACAAAACATACATGTCGGGTAATGATTGCATCCTATTCATCATTTGCATTATGATTTTCATCCGGATTATATTACATATTGCATCATCTAAGCCTGATGTTCATAGAATGCTGACACTATTTCAGAAAATAACATTAATGAATGCATTTTTATTAATATCATGCGTCTGCTAAGTAACTGTCTGTTATACGGCGAAAAGCGACAAAACATACATGTCGGGTAATGATTGCATCCTATTCATCATTAGAATTGAGTTTTTCATCCGGATTATATTACATATTGCATCATCTAATCCTGATGTTCATAGAATGCTGACACTATTTCAGAAAATAACATTAATGAATGCATTTTTATTAATATCATGCGTCTGCTAAGTAACTGTCTGTTATACGGCGAAAAGCGACAAAACATACATGTCGGGTAACGATTGCATCCTATTCATCATTAGAATTGAGATTTTCATCCGGATTATATTACATATTGCATCATCTAAGCCTGATGATCATAGAATGCTGACACTATTTCAGAAAATAACATTAATGAATGCATTTTTATTAATATCATGCGTCTGCTAAGTAACTGTCTGTTATACGGCGAAAAGCGACAAAACATACATGTCGGGTAACGATTGCATCCTATTCATCATTAGAATTGAGATTTTCATCCGGATTATATTACATATTGCATCATCTAAGCCTGATGTTCATAGAATGCTGACACTATTTCAGAAAATAACATTAATGAATGCATTTTTATTAATATCATGCGTCTGCTAAGTAACTGTCTGTTATACGGCGAAAAGCGACAAAACATACATGTCGGGTAATGATTGCATCCTATTCATCATTAGAATTGAGTTTTTCATCCGGATTATATTACATATTGCATCATCTAATCCTGATGTTCATAGAATGCTGACACTATTTCAGAAAATAACATTAATGAATGCATTTTTATTAATATCATGCGTCTGCTAAGTAACTGTCTGTTATACGGCGAAAAGCGACAAAACATACATGTCGGGTAATGATTGCATCCTATTCATCATTTGAATTCAGATTTTCATCCGGATTATATTACATATTGCATCATCTAAGCCTGATGTTCATAGAATGCTGACACTATTTCAGAAAATAACATTAATGAATGCATTTTTATTAATATCATGCGTCTGCTAAGTAACTGTCTGTTATACGGCGAAAAGCGACAAAACATACATGTCGGGTAACGATTGCATCCTATTCATCATTAGAATTGAGATTTTCATCCGGATTATATTACATATTGCATCATCTAAGCCTGATGTTCATAGAATGCTGACACTATTTCAGAAAATAACATTATTGAATGCATTTTTATTAATATCATGCGTCTGCTAAGTAACTGTCTGTTATACGGCGAAAAGCGACAAAACATACATGTTGGGTAATAATTGCATCCTATTCATCATTAGAATTGAGATTTTCATCCGGATTATATTACATATTGCATCATCTAAGCCTGAATTTCATAGAATGCTGACACTATTTCAGAAAATAACATTAATGAATGCATTTTTATTAATATCATGCGTCTGCTAAGTAACTGTCTGTTATACGGCGAAAAGCGACAAAACATACATGTCGGGTAATGATTGCATCCTATTCATCACTTGAATTCAGATTTTCATCCGGATTATATTACATATTGCATCATCTAAGCCTGATGTTCATAGAATGCTGACACTATTTCAGAAAATAACATTAATGAATGCATTTTTATTAATATCATGCGTCTGCTAAGTAACTGTCTGTTATACGGCGAAAAGCGACAAAACATACATGTCGGGTAATGATTGCATTCTATTCATCATTAGAATTGAGATTTTCATCCGGATTATATTACATATTGCATCATCTAAGCCTGATGTTCATAGAATGCTGACACTATTTCAGAAAATAACATTAATGAATGCATTTTTATTAATATCATGCGTCTGCTAAGTAACTGTCTGTTATACAGCGAAAAGCGACAAAACATACATGTCGGGTAATGATTGCATCCTATTCATCATTTGCATTATGATTTTCATGCGGATTATATTACATATTGCATCATCTAAGCCTGATGTTCATAGAATGCTGACACTATTTCAGAAAATAACATTATTGAATGCATTTTTATTAATATCATGCGTCTGCTAAGTAACTGTCTGTTATACAGCGAAAAGCGACAAAACATACATGTCGGGTAATTATTGCATCCTATTCATCATTTGCATTATGATTTTCATCCGGATTATATTACATATTGCATCATCTAAGCCTGATGTTCATAGAATGCTGACACTATTTCAGAAAATAACATTAATGAATGCATTTTTATTAATATCATGCGTCTGCTAAGTAACTGTCTGTTATACGGCGAAAAGCGACAAAACATACATGTTGGGTAATGATTGCATCCTATTCATCATTAGAATTGAGATTTTCATCCGGATTATATTACATATTGCATCATCTAAGCCTGATCGTCATAGAATGATGACACTATTTCAGAAAATAACATTAATGAATGCATTTTTATTAATATCATGCGTCTGCTAAGTAACTGTCTGTTATACGGCGAAAAGCGACAAAACATACATGTCGGGTAATGATTGCATCCTATTCATCATTAGAATTGAGATTTTCATCCGGATTATATTACATATTGCATCATCTAAGCCTGATGTTCATAGAATTCTGACACTATTTCAGAAAATAACATTAATGAATGCATTTTTATTAATATCAGGCGTCTGCTAAATAACTGCCTGTTATACGGCGAAAAGCGACAAAACATACATGTCGGGTAATGATTGCATCCTATTCATCATTAGAATTGAGATTTTCATCCGGATTATATTGCATATTGCATCATCTAAGCCTGATGTTCATAGAATGCTGACACTATTTCAGAAAATAACATTAATGAATGCATTTTTATTAATATCATGCGTCTGCTAAGTAACTGTCTGTTATACGGCGAAAAGCGACAAAACTTACATGTCGGGTAATGATTGCATCCTATTCATCATTAGAATTGAGATTTTCATCCGGATTATATTACATATTGCATCATCTAAGCCTGATGTTCATAGAATGCTGACACTATTTCAGAAAATAACATTAATGAATGCATTTTTATTAATATCATGCGTCTGCTAAGTAACTGTCTGTTATACGGCGAAAGCGACAAAATATACATGTCGGGTAATGATTGCATCCTATTCATCATTAGAATTGAGATTTTCATCCGGATTATATTACATATTGCATCATCTAAGCCTGATGGTCATAGAATGCTGACACTATTTCAGAAAATAACATTAATGAATGCATTTTTATTAATATCATGCGTCTGCTAAGTAACTGTCTGTTATACGGCGAAAAGCGACAAAACATACATGTCGGGTAATGATTGCATCCTATTCATCATTTCAATTCAGATTTTCATCCGGATTATATTACATATTGCATCATCTAAGCCTGATGTTCATAGAATACTGAGACTATTTCAGAAAATAACATTAATGAATGCATTTTTATTAATATCATGCGTCTGCTAAGTAACTGTCTGTTATACGGCGAAAAGCGACAAAACATACATGTCGGGTAATGATTGCATCCTATTCATCATTTGAATTCAGATTTTCATCCGGATTGTATTACATATTGCATCATCTAAGCCTGATGTTCATAGAATACTGACACTATTTCAGAAAATAACATTAATGAATGCATGTTTATTAATATCATGCGTCTGCTAAGTAACTGTCTGTTATACGGCGAAAGCGACAAAATATACATGTCGGGTAATGATTGCATCCTATTCATCATTAGAATTGAGATTTTCATCCGGATTATATTACATATTGCATCATCTAAGCCTGATGTTCAGAGAATGCTGACACTATTTCAGAAAATAACATTAATGAATGCATTTTTATTAATATCATGCGTCTGCTAAGTAACTGTGTGTTATACGGCGAAAAGCGACAAAACATACATATTGGGTAATGATTGCATCCTATTCATCATTAGAATTGAGATTTTCATCCGGATTATATTACATATTGCATCATCTAAGCCTGATGGTCATAGAATGCTGACACTATTTCAGAAAATAACATTAATGAATGCATTTTTATTAATATCATGCGTCTGCTAAGTAACTGTCTGTTATACGGCGAAAAGCGACAAAACATACATGTCGGGTAATGATTGCATCCTATTCATCATTTCAATTCAGATTTTCATCCGGATTATATTACATATTGCCTCATCTAAGCCTGATGTTCATAGAATACTGACACTATTTCAGAAAATAACATCAATGAATGCATTTTTATTAATATCATGCGTCTGCTAAGTAACTGTCTGTTATACGGCGAAAAGCGACAAAACATACATGTCGGGTAATGATTGCATCCTATTCATCATTTCAATTCAGATTTTCATCCGGATTATATTACATATTGCATCATCTAAGCCTGATATTCATAGAATACTGACACTATTTCAGAAAATAACATTAATGAATGCATTTTTATTAATATCATGCGTCTGCTAAGTAACTGTCTGTTATACGGCGAAAAGCGACAAAACATACATATCGGGTAATGATTGCATCCTATTCATCATTTGAATTCAGATTTTCATCCGGATTGTATTACATATTGCATCATCTAAGCCTGATGTTCATAGAATGCTGACACTATTTCAGAAAATAACATTAATGAATGCATGTTTATTAATATCATGCGTCTGCTAAGTAACTGTCTGTTATACGGCGAAAGCGACAAAATATACATGTCGGGTAATGATTGCATCCTATTCATCATTAGAATTGAGATTTTCATCCGGATTATATTACATATTGCATCATCTAAGCCTGATGTTCATAGAATGCTGACACTATTTCAGAAAATAACATTAATGAATGCATTTTTATTAATATCATGCGTCTGCTAAGTAACTGTGTGTTATACGGCGAAAAGCGACAAAACATACATGTCGGGTAATGATTGCATCCTATTCATCATTAGAATTGAGATTTTCATCCGGATTATATTATATATTGCATCATCTAAGACTGATGTTCATAGAATGCTGACACTATTTCAGAAAATAACATTAATGATTGCATTTTTATTAATATCATGCGTCTACTGAGTAACTGTGTGTTATACGGCGAAAAGCGACAAAACATACATGTCGGGTAATGATTGCATCCTATTCATCATTAGAATTGAGATTTTCATCCGGATTATATTATATATTGCATCATCTAAGACTGATGTTCATAGAATGCTGACACTATTTCAGAAAATAACATTAATGAATGCATTTTTATTAATATCATGCGTCTGCTAAGTAACTGTCTGTTATACGGCGAAAAGCGACAAAACATACATGTCGGGTAATGATTGAATCCTATTCATCATTTCAATTCAGATTTTCATCCGGATTATATTACATATTGCATCATCTAAGCCTGATGTTCATAGAATACTGACACTATTTCAGAAAATAACATTAATGAATGCATTTTTATTAATATCATGCGTCTGCTAAGTAACTGTCTGTTATACGGCGAAAAGCGACAAAACATACATGTCGGGTAATGATTGCATCCTATTCATCATTAGAATTGAGATTTTCATCCGGATTATATTACATATTGCATCATCTAAGCCTGATGTTCATAGAATGCTGACACTATTTCAGAAAATAACATTAATGAATGCATTTTTATTAATATCATGCGTCTGCTAAGTAACTGCCTGTTATACGGCGAAAAGCGACAAAACATACATGTCGGGTAATGATT
This sequence comes from Acanthosepion esculentum, assembly GCA_964036315.1. Lineage (NCBI taxonomy): Eukaryota > Metazoa > Mollusca > Cephalopoda > Sepiida > Sepiidae > Acanthosepion > Acanthosepion esculentum. The sequence continues at coordinate 82,750,837 of OZ038507.1, forward strand.
GCATCCTATTCATCCTTAGAATTGAGATTTTCATCCGGATTATATTACATATTGCATCATCTAAGCCTGATGTTCATAGAATACTGACACTATTTCAGAAAATAACATTAATGAATGCATTTTTATTAATATAATGCGTCTGCTAAGTAACTGTCTGTTATACGGCGAAAAGCGACAAAACATACATGTCGGGTAATGATTGCATCCTATTCATCATTAGAATTGAGATTTTCATCCGGATTATATTACATATTGCATCATCTAAGCCTGATGTTCATAGAATGCTGACACTATTTCAGAAAATAACATTAATGAATGCATTTTTATTAATATCATGCGTCTGCTAAGTAACTGTCTGTTATACGGCGAAAAGCGACAAAACATACATGTCGGGTAATGATTGCATCCTATTCATCCTTAGAATTGAGATTTTCATCCGGATTATATTACATATTGCATCATCTAAGCCTGATGTTCATAGAATGCTGACACTATTTCAGAAAATAACATTAATGAATGCATTTTTATTAATATCATGCGTCTGCTAAGTAACTGTCTGTTATACGGCGAAAAGCGACAAAACATACATGTTGGGTAATGATTGCATCCTATTCATCATTAGAATTGAGATTTTCATCCGGATTATATTACATATTGCATCATCTAAGCCTGATGGTCATAGAATGCTGACACTATTTCAGAAAATAACATTAATGAATGCATTTTTATTAATATCATGCGTCTGCTAAGTAACTGTCTGTTATACGGCGAAAAGCGACAAAACATACTTGTCGGGTAATGATTGCATCCTATTCATCATTAGGATTGAGATTTTCATCCGGATTATATTACATATTGCATCATCTAAGCCTGATGTTCATAGAATACTGACACTATTTCAGAAAATAACATTAATGAATGCATTTTTATTAATATCATGCGTCTGCTAAGTAACTGTCTGTTATACGGCGAAAAGCGACAAAACATACATGTCGGGTAATGATTGCATCCTATTCATCATTTGAATTCAGATTTTCATCCGAATTATATTACATATTGCATCATCTAAGCCTGATGTTCATAGAATGCTGACACTATTTCAGAAAATAACATTAATGAATGCATTTTTATTAATATCATGCGTCTGCTAAGTAACTGTCTGTTATACGGCGAAAAGCGACAAAACATACATGTCGGGTAATGATTGCATCCTATTCATCATTAGAATTGAGATTTTCATCCGAATTTTATTACATATTGCATCATCTAAGCCTGATGTTCATAGAATGCTGACACTATTTCAGAAAATAACATTAATGAATGCATTTCTATTAATATCATGCGTCTGCTAAGTAACTGTCTGTTATACGGCGAAAAGCGACAAAACATACATGTTGGGTAATGATTGCATCCTATTCATCATTAGAATTGAGATTTTCATCCGGATTATATTACATATTGCATCATCTCAGCCTGATGGTCATAGAATGCTGACACTATTTCAGAAAATAACATTAATGAATGCATTTTTATTAATATCAAGCGTCTGCTAAGTAACTGTCTGTTATACGGCGAAAAGCGACAAAACATACATGTCGGGTAATGATTGCATCCTATTCATCATTAGAATTGAGATTTTCATCCGGATTATATTACATATTGCCTCATCTAAGCCTGATGTTCATAGAATGCTGACACTATTTCAGAAAATAACATTAATGAATGCATTTTTATTAATATCATGCGTCTGCTAAGTAACTGTCTGTTATACGGCGAAAAGCGACAAAACATACATGTCGGGTAATGATTGCATCCTATTCATCATTAGAATTGAGATTTTCATCCGGATTATATTACATATTGCATCATCTAAGCCTGATGTTCATAGAATGCTGACACTATTTCAGAAAATAACATTAATGAATGCATTTCTATTAATATCATGCGTCTGCTAAGTAACTGTCTGTTATACGGCGAAAAGCGACAAATCATACACGTTGGGTAATGATTGCATCCTATTCATCATTAGAATTGAGATTTTCATCCGGATTATATTACATATTGCATCATCTAAGCCTGATGGTCATAGAATGCTGACACTATTTCAGAAAATAACATTAATGAATGCATTTTTATTAATATCAAGCGTCTGCTAAGTAACTGTCTGTTATACGGCGAAAAGCGACAAAACATACATGTCGGGTAATGATTGCATCCTATTCATCATTAGAATTGAGATTTTCATCCGGATTATATTACATATTGCCTCATCTAAGCCTGATGTTCATAGAATGCTGACACTATTTCAGAAAATAACATTAATGAATGCATTTTTATTAATATCATGCGTCTGCTAAGTAACTGTCTGTTATACGGCGAAAAGCGACAAAACATACATGTCGGGTAATGATTGCATCCTATTCATCATTAGAATTGAGATTTTCATCCGGATTATATTACATATTGCATCATCTAAGCCTGATGTTCATAGAATGCTGACACTATTTCAGAAAATAACATTAATGAATGCATTTTTATTAATATCATGCGTCTGCTAAGTAACTGTCTGTTATACGGCGAAAAGCGACAAAACATACATGTCGGGTAATGATTGCATCCTATTCATCCTTAGAATTGAGATTTTCATCCGGATTATATTTCATATTGCATCATCTAAGCCTGATGTTCATAGAATACTGACACTATTTCAGAAAATAACATTAATGAATGCATTTTTATTAATATCATGCGTCTGCTAAGTAACTGTCTGTTATACGGCGAAAAGCGACAAAACATACATGTCGGGTAATGATTGCATCCTATTCATCATTAGAATTGAGATTTTCATCCGAATTATATTACATATTGCATCATCTAAGCCTGATGTTCATAGAATGCTGACACTATTTCAGAAAATAACATTAATGAATGCATTTCTATTAATATCATGCGTCTGCTAAGTAACTGTCTGTTATACGGCGAAAAGCGACAAAACATACATGTTGGGTAATGATTGCATCCTATTCATCATTAGAATTGAGATTTTCATCCGGATTATATTACATATTGCATCATCTAAGCCTGATGGTCATAGAATGCTGACACTATTTCAGAAAATAACATTAATGAATGCATTTTTATTAATATCATGCGTCTGCTAAGTAACTGTCTGTTATACGGCGAAAAGCGACAAAACATACATGTCGGGTAATGATTGCATCCTATTCATCATTAGAATTGAGATTTTCATCCGGATTATATTACATATTGCATCATCTACGCCTGATGTTCATAGAATTCTGACACTATTTCAGAAAATATCATTATTGAATGCATTTTTATTAATATCATGCGTCTGCAAAATAACTGTCTGTTATACGGCGAAAAGCGACAAAACATACATGTCGGGTAATGATTGCATCCTATTCATCATTAGAATTGAGATTTTCATCCGGATTATATTACATATTGCATCATCTAAGCCTGATGTTCATAGAATGCTGACACTATTTCCGAAAATAACATTAATGAATGCATTTTTATTAATATCATGCGTCTGCTAAGTAACTGTCTGTTATACGGCGAAAAGCGACAAAACTTACATGTCGGGTAATGATTGCATCCTATTCATCATTAGAATTGAGATTTTCATCCGGATTATATTACATATTGCATCATCTAAGCATGATGTTCATAGAATGCTGACACTATTTCAGAAAATAACATTAATGAATGCATTTTTATTAATATCATGCGTCTGATAAGTAACTGTCTGTTATACGGCGAAAAGCGACAAAACATACATGTTGGGTAATGATTGCATCCTATTCATCATTAGAATTGAGATTTTCATCCGGATTATATTACATATTGCATCATCTAAGCCTGATGATCATAGAATGCTGACACTATTTCAGAAAATAACATTAATGAATGCATTTTTATTAATATCATGCGTCTGCTAAGTAACTGTCTCTTATACGGCGAAAAGCGACAAAACATACATGTCGGGTAATGATTGCATCCTATTCATCATTAGAATTGAGATTTTCATCCGGATTATATTACATATTGCATCATCTAAGCCTGATGTTCATAGAATGCTGACACTATTTCAGAAAATAACATTAATGAATGCATTTTTATTAATATCATGCGTCTGCTAAGTAACTGTCTGTTATACGGCGAAAAGCGACAAAACATACATGTCGGGTAATGATTGCATCCTATTCATCATTAGAATTGAGATTTTCATCCGGATTATATTACATATTGCATCATCTAAGCCTGATGGTCATAGAATGCTGACACTATTTCAGAAAATAACATTAATGAATGCATTTTTATTAATATCATGCGTCTGCTAAGTAACTGTCTGTTATACGGCGAAAAGCGACAAAACATACATGTCGGGTAATGATTGCATCCTATTCATCATTAGAATTGAGATTTTCATCCGGATTATATTACATATTGCATCATCTACGCCTGATGTTCATAGAATTCTGACACTATTTCAGAAAATATCATTATTGAATGCATTTTTATTAATATCATGCGTCTGCTAAGTAACTGTCTGTTATACGGCGAAAAGCGACAAAACATACATGTCGGGTAATGATTGCATCCTATTCATCCTTAGAATTGAGATTTTCATCCGGATTATATTTCATATTGCATCATCTAAGCCTGATGTTCATAGAATACTGACACTATTTCAGAAAATAACATTAATGAATGCATTTTTATTAATATCATGCGTCTGCTAAGTAACTGTCTGTTATACGGCGAAAAGCGACAAAACATACATGTCGGGTAATGATTGCATCCTATTCATCATTAGAATTGAGATTTTCATCCGAATTATATTACATATTGCATCATCTAAGCCTGATGTTCATAGAATGCTGACACTATTTCAGAAAATAACATTAATGAATGCATTTCTATTAATATCATGCGTCTGCTAAGTAACTGTCTGTTATACGGCGAAAAGCGACAAAACATACATGTTGGGTAATGATTGCATCCTATTCATCATTAGAATTGAGATTTTCATCCGGATTATATTACATATTGCATCATCTAAGCCTGATGGTCATAGAATGCTGACACTATTTCAGAAAATAACATTAATGAATGCATTTTTATTAATATCATGCGTCTGCTAAGTAACTGTCTGTTATACGGCGAAAAGCGACAAAACATACATGTCGGGTAATGATTGCATCCTATTCATCATTAGAATTGAGATTTTCATCCGGATTATATTACATATTGCATCATCTACGCCTGATGTTCATAGAATTCTGACACTATTTCAGAAAATATCATTATTGAATGCATTTTTATTAATATCATGCGTCTGCTAAATAACTGTCTGTTATACGGCGAAAAGCGACAAAACATACATGTCGGGTAATGATTGCATCCTATTCATCATTAGAATTGAGATTTTCATCCGGATTATATTACATATTGCATCATCTAAGCCTGATGTTCATAGAATGCTGACACTATTTCCGAAAATAACATTAATGAATGCATTTTTATTAATATCATGCGTCTGCTAAGTAACTGTCTGTTATACGGCGAAAAGCGACAAAACTTACATGTCGGGTAATGATTGCATCCTATTCATCATTAGAATTGAGATTTTCATCCGGATTATATTACATATTGCATCATCTAAGCATGATGTTCATAGAATGCTGACACTATTTCAGAAAATAACATTAATGAATGCATTTTTATTAATATCATGCGTCTGATAAGTAACTGTCTGTTATACGGCGAAAAGCGACAAAACATACATGTTGGGTAATGATTGCATCCTATTCATCATTAGAATTGAGATTTTCATCCGGATTATATTACATATTGCATCATCTAAGCCTGATGATCATAGAATGCTGACACTATTTCAGAAAATAACATTAATGAATGCATTTTTATTAATATCATGCGTCTGCTAAGTAACTGTCTCTTATACGGCGAAAAGCGACAAAACATACATGTCGGGTAATGATTGCATCCTATTCATCATTAGAATTGAGATTTTCATCCGGATTATATTACATATTGCATCATCTAAGCCTGATGTTCATAGAATGCTGACACTATTTCAGAAAATAACATTAATGAATGCATTTTTATTAATATCATGCGTCTGCTAAGTAACTGTCTGTTATACGGCGAAAAGCGACAAAACATACATGTCGGGTAATGATTGCATCCTATTCATCATTAGAATTGAGATTTTCATCCGGATTATATTACATATTGCATCATCTAAGCCTGATGGTCATAGAATGCTGACACTATTTCAGAAAATAACATTAATGAATGCATTTTTATTAATATCATGCGTCTGCTAAGTAACTGTCTGTTATACGGCGAAAAGCGACAAAACATACATGTCGGGTAATGATTGCATCCTATTCATCATTAGAATTGAGATTTTCATCCGGATTATATTACATATTGCATCATCTACGCCTGATGTTCATAGAATTCTGACACTATTTCAGAAAATATCATTATTGAATGCATTTTTATTAATATCATGCGTCTGCTAAATAACTGTCTGTTATACGGCGAAAAGCGACAAAACATACATGTCGGGTAATGATTGCATCCTATTCATCATTAGAATTGAGATTTTCATCCGGATTATATTACATATTGCATCATCTAAGCCTGATGTTCATAGAATGCTGACACTATTTCCGAAAATAACATTAATGAATGCATTTTTATTAATATCATGCGTCTGCTAAGTAACTGTCTGTTATACGGCGAAAAGCGACAAAACTTACATGTCGGGTAATGATTGCATCCTATTCATCATTAGAATTGAGATTTTCATCCGGATTATATTACATATTGCATCATCTAAGCATGATGTTCATAGAATGCTGACACTATTTCAGAAAATAACATTAATGAATGCATTTTTATTAATATCATGCGTCTGCTAAGTAACTGTCTCTTATACGGCGAAAAGCGACAAAACATACATGTCGGGTAATGATTGCATCCTATTCATCATTAGAATTGAGATTTTCATCCGGATTATATTACATATTGCATCATCTAAGCCTGATGTTCATAGAATGCTGACACTATTTCAGAAAATAACATTAATGAATGCATTTTTATTAATATCATGCGTCTGCTAAGTAACTGTCTGTTATACGGCGAAAAGCGACAAAACATACATGTCGGGTAATGATTGCATCCTATTCATCATTAGAATTGAGATTTTCATCCGGATTATATTACATATTGCATCATCTAAGCCTGATGTTCATAGAATGCTGACACTATTTCAGAAAATAACATTAATGAATGCATTTTTATTAATATCATGCGTCTGATAAGTAACTGTCTGTTATACGGCGAAAAGCGACAAAACATACATGTCGGGTAATGATTGCATCCTATTCATCCTTAGAATTGAGATTTTCATCCGGATTATATTACATATTGCATCATCTAAGCCTGATGTTCATAGAATACTGACACTATTTCAGAAAATAACATTAATGAATGCATTTTTATTAATATCATGCGTCTGCTAAGTAACTGTCTGTTATACGGCGAAAAGCGACAAAACTTACATGTCGGGTAATGATTGCATCCTATTCATCATTAGAATTGAGATTTTCATCCGGATTATATTACATATTGCATCATCTAAGCATGATGTTCATAGAATGCTGACACTATTTCAGAAAATAACATTAATGAATGCATTTTTATTAATATCATGCGTCTGATAAGTAACTGTCTGTTATACGGCGAAAAGCGACAAAACATACATGTTGGGTAATGATTGCATCCTATTCATCATTAGAATTGAGATTTTCATCCGGATTATATTACATATTGCATCATCTAAGCCTGATGATCATAGAATGCTGACACTATTTCAGAAAATAACATTAATGAATGCATTTTTATTAATATCATGCGTCTGCTAAATAACTGTCTCTTATACGGCGAAAAGCGACAAAACATACATGTCGGGTAATGATTGCATCCTATTCATCATTAGAATTGAGATTTTCATCCGGATTATATTACATATTGCATCATCTAAGCCTGATGTTCATAGAATGCTGACACTATTTCAGAAAATAACATTAATGAATGCATTTTTATTAATATCATGCATCTGCTAAGTAACTGTCTGTTATACGGCGAAAAGCGACAAAACATACATGTCGGGTAATGATTGCATCCTATTCATCATTAGAATTGAGATTTTCATCCGGATTATATTACATATTGCATCATCTAAGCCTGATGTTCATAGAATGCTGACACTATTTCAGAAAATAACATTAATGAATGCATTTTTATTAATATCATGCGTCTGATAAGTAACTGTCTGTTATACGGCGAAAAGCGACAAAACATACATGTCGGGTAATGATTGCATCCTATTCATCCTTAGAATTGAGATTTTCATCCGGATTATATTACATATTGCATCATCTAAGCCTGATGTTCATAGAATACTGACACTATTTCAGAAAATAACATTAATGAATGCATTTTTATTAATATCATGCGTCTGTTAAGTAACTGTCTGTTATACGGCGAAAAGCGACAAAACATACATGTCGGGTAATGATTGCATCCTATTCATCATTAGAATTGAGATTTTCATCCGGATTATATTACATATTGCATCATCTAAGCCTGATGTTCATAGAATGCTGACACTATTTCAGAAAATAACATTAATGAATGCATTTTTATTAATATCATGCGTCTGCTAAGTAACTGTCTGTTATACGGCGAAAAGCGACAAAACATACATGTTGGGTAATGATTGCATCCTATTCATCATTAGAATTGAGATTTTCATCCGGACTATATTACATATTGCATCATCTAAGCCTGATGGTCATAGAACGCTGACACTATTTCAGAAAATAACAGTAATGAATGCATTTTTATTAATATCATGCGTCTGCTAAGTAACTGTCTGTTATACGGCGAAAAGCGACAAAACATACATGTCGGGTAATGATTGCATCCTATTCATCATTTGAATTCAGATTTTCATCCGGATTATATTACATATTGCATCATCTAAGCCTGATGTTCATAGAATGCTGACACTATTTCAGAAAATAACATTAATGAATGCATTTTTATTAATATCATGCGTCTGCTAAGTAACTGTCTGTTATACGGCGAAAAGCGACAAAACATACATGTTGGGTAATGATTGCATCCTATTCATCATTAGAATTGAGATTTTCATCCGGATTATATTACATATTGCATCATCTAAGCCTGATGGTCATAGAATGCTGACACTATTTAAGAAAATAACATTAATGAATGCATTTTTATTAATATCATGCGTCTGCTAAGCAACTGTCTGTTATACGGCGAAAAGCGACAAAACATACATGTCGGGTAATGATTGCATCCTATTCATCATTAGAATTGAGATTTTCATCCGGATTATATTACATATTTCATCATCTAAGCCTGATGTTCATAGAATGCTGACACTATTTCAGAAAATAACATTAATGAATGCATTTTTATTAATATCATGCGTCTGCTAAGTAACTGTCTGTTATACGGCGAAAAGCGACAAAACATACATGTTGGGTAATGATTGCATCCTATTCATCATTAGAATTGAGATATTCATCCGGATTATATTACATATTGCATCATCTAAGCCTGATGGTCATAGAATGCTGACACTATTTCAGAAAATAACATTAATGAATGCATTTTTATTAATATCATGCGTCTGCTAAGTAACTGTCTGTTATACGGCGAAAAGCGACAAAACATACATGTCGGGTAATGATTGCATCCTATTCATCATTAGAATTGAGATTTTCATCCGGATTATATTACATATTGCATCATCTAAGCCTGATGTTCATAGAATGCTGACACTATTTCAGAAAATAACATTAATGAATGCATTTTTATTAATATCATGCGTCTGCTAAGTAACTGTCTGTTATACGGCGAAAAGCGACAAAACATACATGTCGGGTAATGATTGCATCCTATTCATCATTTGCATTCAGATTTTCATCCGGATTATATTACATATTGCATCATCTAAGCCTGATGTTCATAGAATGCTGACACTATTTCAGAAAATAACATTAATGAATGCATTTTTATTAATATCATGCGTCTGCTAAGTAACTGTCTGTTATACGGCGAAAAGCGACAAAACATACATGTCGGGTAATGATTGCATCCTATTCATCATTAGAATTGAGATTTTCATCCGGATTATATTACATATTGCATCATCTAAGCCTGATGTTCATAGAATGCTGACACTATTTCAGAAAAAAACATTAATGAATGCATTTTTATTAATATCATGCGTCTGCTAAGTAACTGTCTGTTATACGGCGAAAAGCGACAAAACATACATGTTGGGTAATGATTGCATCCTATTCATCATTAGAATTGAGATTTTCATCCGGATTATATTACATATTGCATCATCTAAGCCTGATGGTCATAGAATGCTGACACTATTTCAGAAAATAACATTAATGAATGCATTTTTTTAATATCATGCGTCTGCTAAGTAACTGTCTGTTATACGGCGAAAAGCGACAAAACTTACATGTCGGGTAATGATTGCATCCTATTCATCATTTGAATTCAGATTTTCATCCGGATTATATTACATATTGCATCATCTAAGCCTGATGTTCATAGAATGCTGACACTATTTCAGAAAATAACATTAATGAATGCATTTTTATTAATATCATGTGTCTGCTAAGTAACTGTCTGTTATACGGCGAAAAGCGACAAAACATACATGTCGGGTAATGATTGCATCCTATTCATCATTAGAATTGAGATTTTCATCCGGATTATATTACATATTTCATCATCTAAGCCTGATGTTCATAGAATGCTGACACTATTTCAGAAAATATCATTAATGAATTCATTTTTATTAATATCATGCGTCTGCTAAGTAACTGTCTGTTATACGGCGAAAAGCGACAAAAGATTCATGTCGGGTAATGATTGCATCCTATTCATCATTTGCATTCAGATTTTCATCCGGATTATATTACATATTGCATCATCTAAGCCTGATGTTCATAGAATGCTGACACTATTTCAGAAAATAACATTAATGAATGCATTTTTATTAATATCATGCGTCTGCTAAGTAACTGTCTGTTATACGGCGAAAAGCGACAAAACTACATGTTGGGTAATGATTGCATCCTATTCATCATTAGAATTGAGATTTTCATCCGGATTATATTACATATTGCATCATCTACGCCTGATGTTCATAGAATTCTGACACTATTTCAGAAAATATCATTATTGAATGCATTTTTATTAATATCATGCGTCTGCTAAATAACTGTCTGTTATACGGCGAAAAGCGACAAAACATACATGTCGGGTAATGATTGCATCCTATTCATCATTAGAATTGAGATTTTCATCCGGATTATATTACATATTGCATCATCTAAGCCTGATGTTCATAGAATGCTGACACTATTTCCGAAAATAACATTAATGAATGCATTTTTATTAATATCATGCGTCTGCTAAGTAACTGTCTGTTATACGGCGAAAAGCGACAAAACTTACATGTCGGGTAATGATTGCATCCTATTCATCATTAGAATTGAGATTTTCATCCGGATTATATTACATATTGCATCATCTAAGCATGATGTTCATAGAATGCTGACACTATTTCAGAAAATAACATTAATGAATGCATTTTTATTAATATCATGCGTCTGATAAGTAACTGTCTGTTATACGGCGAAAAGCGACAAAACATACATGTTGGGTAATGATTGCATCCTATTCATCATTAGAATTGAGATTTTCATCCGGATTATATTACATATTGCATCATCTAAGCCTGATGATCATAGAATGCTGACACTATTTCAGAAAATAACATTAATGAATGCATTTTTATTAATATCATGCGTCTGCTAAGTAACTGTCTCTTATACGGCGAAAAGCGACAAAACATACATGTCGGGTAATGATTGCATCCTATTCATCATTAGAATTGAGATTTTCATCCGGATTATATTACATATTGCATCATCTAAGCCTGATGTTCATAGAATGCTGACACTATTTCAGAAAATAACATTAATGAATGCATTTTTATTAATATCATGCGTCTGCTAAGTAACTGTCTGTTATACGGCGAAAAGCGACAAAACATACATGTCGGGTAATGATTGCATCCTATTCATCCTTAGAATTGAGATTTTCATCCGGATTATATTACATATTGCATCATCTAAGCCTGATGTTCGGAGAATACTGACACTATTTCAGAAAATAACATTAATGAATGCATTTTTATTAATATCATGCGTCTGTTAAGTAACTGTCTGTTATACGGCGAAAAGCGACAAAACATACATGTCGGGTAATGATTGCATCCTATTCATCATTAGAATTGAGATTTTCATCCGGATTATATTACATATTGCATCATCTAAGCCTGATGTTCATAGAATGCTGACACTATTTCAGAAAATAACATTAATGAATGCATTTTTATTAATATCATGCGTCTGCTAAGTAACTGTCTGTTATACGGCGAAAAGCGACAAAACATACATGTCGGGTAATGATTGCATCCTATTCATCATTAGAATTGAGATTTTCATCCGGATTATATTACATATTGCATCATCTAAGCATGATGTTCATAGAATGCTGACACTATTTCAGAAAATAACATTAATGAATGCATTTTTATTAATATCATGCGTCTGATAAGTAACTGTCTGTTATACGGCGAAAAGCGACAAAACATACATGTTGGTTAATGATTGCATCCTATTCATCATTAGAATTGAGATTTTCATCCGGATTATATTACATATTGCATCATCTAAGCCTGATGATCATAGAATGCTGACACTATTTCAGAAAATAACATTAATGAATGCATTTTTATTAATATCATGCGTCTGCTAAGTAACTGTCTCTTATACGGCGAAAAGCGACAAAACATACATGTCGGGTAATGATTGCATCCTATTCATCATTAGAATTGAGATTTTCATCCGGATTATATTACATATTGCATCATCTAAGCCTGATGTTCATAGAATGCTGACACTATTTCAGAAAATAACATTAATGAATGCATTTTTATTAATATCATGCGTCTGCTAAGTAACTGTCTGTTATACGGCGAAAAGCGACAAAACATACATGTCGGGTAATGATTGCATCCTATTCATCATTAGAATTGAGATTTTCATCCGGATTATATTACATATTGCATCATCTAAGCCTGATGTTCATAGAATGCTGACACTATTTCAGAAAATAACATTAATGAATGCATTTTTATTAATATCATGCGTCTGCTAAGTAACTGTCTGTTATACGGCGAAAAGCGACAAAACATACATGTCGGGTAATGATTGCATCCTATTCATCCTTAGAATTGAGATTTTCATCCGGATTATATTACATATTGCATCATCTAAGCCTGATGTTCGGAGAATACTGACACTATTTCAGAAAATAACATTAATGAATGCATTTTTATTAATATCATGCGTCTGTTAAGTAACTGTCTGTTATACGGCGAAAAGCGACAAAACATACATGTCGGGTAATGATTGCATCCTATTCATCATTAGAATTGAGATTTTCATCCGGATTATATTACATATTGCATCATCTAAGCCTGATGTTCATAGAATGCTGACACTATTTCAGAAAATAACATTAATGAATGCATTTTTATTAATATCATGCGTCTGCTAAGTAACTGTCTGTTATACGGCGAAAAGCGACAAAACATACATGTTGGGTAATGATTGCATCCTATTCATCATTAGAATTGAGATTTTCATCCGGACTATATTACATATTGCATCATCTAAGCCTGATGGTCATAGAACGCTGACACTATTTCAGAAAATAACAGTAATGAATGCATTTTTATTAATATCATGCGTCTGCTAAGTAACTGTCTGTTATACGGCGAAAAGCGACAAAACATACATGTCGGGTAATGATTGCATCCTATTCATCATTTGAATTCAGATTTTCATCCGGATTATATTACATATTGCATCATCTAAGCCTGATGTTCATAGAATGCTGACACTATTTCAGAAAATAACATTAATGAATGCATTTTTATTAATATCATGCGTCTGCTAAGTAACTGTCTGTTATACGGCGAAAAGCGACAAAACATACATGTTGGGTAATGATTGCATCCTATTCATCATTAGAATTGAGATTTTCATCCGGATTATATTACATATTGCATCATCTAAGCCTGATGGTCATAGAATGCTGACACTATTTAAGAAAATAACATTAATGAATGCATTTTTATTAATATCATGCGTCTGATAAGTAACTGTCTGTTATACGGCGAAAAGCGACAAAACATACATGTTGGGTAATGATTGCATCCTATTCATCATTAGAATTGAGATTTTCATCCGGATTATATTACATATTGCATCATCTAAGCCTGATGATCATAGAATGCTGACACTATTTCAGAAAATAACATTAATGAATGCATTTTTATTGATATCATGCGTCTGCTAAGTAACTGTCTCTTATACGGCGAAAAGCGACAAAACATACATGTCGGGTAATGATTGCATCCTATTCATCATTAGAATTGAGATTTTCATCCGGATTATATTACATATTGCATCATCTAAGCCTGATGTTCATAGAATGCTGACACTATTTCAGAAAATAACATTAATGAATGCATTTTTATTAATATCATGCGTCTGCTAAGTAACTGTCTGTTATACGGCGAAAAGCGACAAAACATACATGTCGGGTAATGATTGCATCCTATTCATCATTAGAATTGAGATTTTCATCCGGATTATATTACATATTGCATCATCTAAGCCTGATGTTCATAGAATGCTGACACTATTTCAGAAAATAACATTAATGAATGCATTTTTATTAATATCATGCGTCTGCTAAGTAACTGTCTGTTATACGGCGAAAAGCGACAAAACATACATGTCGGGTAATGATTGCATCCTATTCATCCCTAGAATTGAGATTTTCATCCGGATTATATTACATATTGCATCATCTAAGCCTGATGTTCGGAGAATACTGACACTATTTCAGAAAATAACATTAATGAATGCATTTTTATTAATATCATGCGTCTGTTAAGTAACTGTCTGTTATACGGCGAAAAGCGACAAAACATACATGTCGGGTAATGATTGCATCCTATTCATCATTAGAATTGAGATTTTCATCCGGATTATATTACATATTGCATCATCTAAGCCTGATGTTCATAGAATGCTGACACTATTTCAGAAAATAACATTAATGAATGCATTTTTATTAATATCATGCGTCTGCTAAGTAACTGTCTGTTATACGGCGAAAAGCGACAAAACATACATGTTGGGTAATGATTGCATCCTATTCATCATTAGAATTGAGATTTTCATCCGGACTATATTACATATTGCATCATCTAAGCCTGATGGTCATAGAACGCTGACACTATTTCAGAAAATAACAGTAATGAATGCATTTTTATTAATATCATGCGTCTGCTAAGTAACTGTCTGTTATACGGCGAAAAGCGACAAAACATACATGTCGGGTAATTATTGCATCCTATTCATCATTAGAATTCAGATTTTCATCCGGATTATATTACATATTGCATCATCTAAGCCTGATGTTCATAGAATGCTGACACTATTTCAGAAAATAACATTAATGAATGCATTTTTATTAATATCATGCGTCTGCTAAGTAACTGTCTGTTATACGGCGAAAAGCGACAAAACATACATGTTGGGTAATGATTGCATCCTATTCATCATTAGAATTGAGATTTTCATCCGGATTATATTACATATTGCATCATCTAAGCCTGATGGTCATAGAATGCTGACACTATTTAAGAAAATAACATTAATGAATGCATTTTTATTAATATCATGCGTCTGCTAAGTAACTGTCTGTTATACGGCGAAAAGCGACAAAACATACATGTCGGGTAATGATTGCATCCTATTCATCATTAGAATTGAGATTTTCATCCGGATTATATTACATATTTCATCATCTAAGCCTGATGTTCATAGAATGCTGACACTATTTCAGAAAATAACATTAATGAATGCATTTTTATTAATATCATGCGTCTGCTAAGTAACTGTCTGTTATACGGCGAAAAGCGACAAAACATACATGTTGGGTAATGATTGCATCCTATTCATCATTAGAATTGAGATTTTCATCCGGATTATATTACATATTGCATCATCTAAGCCTGATGGTCATAGAATGCTGACACTATTTCAGAAAATAACATTAATGAATGCATTTTTATTAATATCATGCGTCTGCTAAGTAACTGTCTGTTATACGGCGAAAAGCGACAAAACATACATGTCGGGTAATGATTGCATCCTATTCATCATTAGAATTGAGATTTTCATCCGGATTATATTACATATTGCATCATCTAAGCCTGATGTTCATAGAATGCTGACACTATTTCAGAAAATAACATTAATGAATGCATTTTTATTAATATCATGCGTCTGCTAAGTAACTGTCTGTTATACGGCGAAAAGCGACAAAACATACATGTCGGGTAATGATTGCATCCTATTCATCATTTGCATTCAGATTTTCATCCGGATTATATTACATATTGCATCATCTAAGCCTGATGTTCATAGAATGCTGACACTATTTCAGAAAATAACATTAATGAATGCATTTTTATTAATATCATGCGTCTGCTAAGTAACTGTCTGTTATACGGCGAAAAGCGACAAAACATACATGTCGGGTAATGATTGTATCCTATTCATCATTAGAATTG
This sequence comes from Acanthosepion esculentum, assembly GCA_964036315.1. NCBI lineage: Eukaryota > Metazoa > Mollusca > Cephalopoda > Sepiida > Sepiidae > Acanthosepion > Acanthosepion esculentum. Next base: position 82,767,743 of record OZ038507.1, read on the forward strand.
AGATTTTCATCCGGATTATATTACATATTGCATCATCTAAGCCTGATGTTCATAGAATGCTGACACTATTTCAGAAAAAAACATTAATGAATGCATTTTTATTAATATCATGCGTCTGCTAAGTAACTGTCTGTTATACGGCGAAAAGCGACAAAACATACATGTCGGGTAATGATTGCATCCTATTCATCATTTGAATTCAGATTTTCATCCGGATTATATTACATATTGCATCATCTAAGCCTGATGTTCATAGAATGCTGACACTATTTCAGAAAATAACATTAATGAATGCATTTTTGTTAATATCATGCGTCTGCTAAGTAACTGTCTGTTATACGGCGAAAAGCGACAAAACATACATGTCGGGTAATGATTGCATCCTATTCATCATTAGAATTGAGATTTTCATCCGGATTATATTACATATTGCATCATCTAAGCCTGATGTTCATAGAATGCTGACACTATTTCAGAAAATAACATTAATGAATGCATTTTTATTAATATCATGCGTCTGCTAAGTAACTGTCTGTTATACGGCGAAAAGCGACAAAACATACATGTTGGGTAATGATTGCATCCTATTCATCATTAGAATTGAGATTTTCATCCGGATTATATTACATATTGCATCATCTAAGCCTGATGGTCATAGAATGCTGACACTATTTCAGAAAATAACATTAATGAATGCATTTTTTTAATATCATGCGTCTGCTAAGTAACTGTCTGTTATACGGCGAAAAGCGACAAAACATACATGTCGGGTAATGATTGCATCCTATTCATCATTTGAATTCAGATTTTCATCCGGATTATATTACATATTGCATCATCTAAGCCTGATGTTCATAGAATGCTGACACTATTTCAGAAAATAACATTAATGAATGCATTTTTATTAATATCATGTGTCTGCTAAGTAACTGTCTGTTATACGGCGAAAAGCGACAAAACATACATGTCGGGTAATGATTGCATCCTATTCATCATTAGAATTGAGATTTTCATCCGGATTATATTACATATTTCATCATCTAAACCTGATGTTCATAGAATGCTGACACTATTTCAGAAAATAACATTAATGAATTCATTTTTATTAATATCATGCGTCTGCTAAGTAACTGTCTGTTATACGGCGAAAAGCGACAAAAGATTCATGTCGGGTAATGATTGCATCCTATTCATCATTTGCATTCAGATTTTCATCCGGATTATATTACATATTGCATCATCTAAGCCTGATGTTCATAGAATGCTGACACTATTTCAGAAAATAACATTAATGAATGCATTTTTATTAATATCATGCGTCTGCTAAGTAACTGTCTGTTATACGGCGAAAAGCGACAAAACTACATGTTGGGTAATGATTGCATCCTATTCATCATTAGAATTGAGATTTTCATCCGGATTATATTACATATTGCATCATCTAAGCCTGATGGTCATAGAATGCTGACACTATTTCAGAAAATAACATTAATGAATGCATTTTTATTAATATCATGCGTCTGCTAAGTAACTGTCTGTTATACGGCGAAAAGCGACAAAACATACATGTCGGGTAATGATTGCATCCTATTCATCATTAGAATTGAGATTTTCATCCGGATTATATTACATATTTCATCATCTAAGCCTGATGTTCATAGAATGCTGACACTATTTCAGAAAATAACATTAATGAATGCATTTTTATTAATATCATGCGTCTGCTAAGTAACTGTCTGTTATACGGCGAAAAGCGACAAAACATACATGTTGGGTAATGATTGCATCCTATTCATCATTAGAATTGAGATTTTCATCCGGATTATATTACATATTGCATCATCTAAGCCTGATGGTCATAGAATGCTGACACTATTTCAGAAAATAACATTAATGAATGCATTTTTATTAATATCATGCGTCTGCTAAGTAACTGTCTGTTATACGGCGAAAAGCGACAAAACATACATGTCGGGTAATGATTGCATCCTATTCATCATTAGAATTGAGATTTTCATCCGGATTATATTACATATTGCATCATCTAAGCCTGATGTTCATAGAATGCTGACACTATTTCAGAAAATAACATTAATGAATGCATTTTTATTAATATCATGCGTCTGCTAAGTAACTGTCTGTTATACGGCGAAAAGCGACAAAACATACATGTCGGGTAATGATTGCATCCTATTCATCATTTGCATTCAGATTTTCATCCGGATTATATTACATATTGCATCATCTAAGCCTGATGTTCATAGAATGCTGACACTATTTCAGAAAATAACATTAATGAATGCATTTTTATTAATATCATGCGTCTGCTAAGTAACTGTCTGTTATACGGCGAAAAGCGACAAAACATACATGTTGGGTAATGATTGCATCCTATTCATCATTAGAATTGAGATTTTCATCCGGATTATATTACATATTGCATCATCTAAGCCTGATGGTCATAGAATGCTGACACTATTTCAGAAAATAACATTAATGAATGCATTTTTATTAATATCATGCGTCTGCTAAGTAACTGTCTGTTATACGGCGAAAAGCGACAAAACATACATGTCGGGTAATGATTGCATCCTATTCATCATTAGAATTGAGATTTTCATCCGGATTATATTACATATTGCATCATCTAAGCCTGATGTTCATAGAATGCTGACACTATTTCAGAAAATAACATTAATGAATGCATTTTTATTAATATCATGCGTCTGCTAAGTAACTGTCTGTTATACGGCGAAAAGCGACAAAACATACATGTCGGGTAATGATTGCATCCTATTCATCATTTGCATTCAGATTTTCATCCGGATTATATTACATATTGCATCATCTAAGCCTGATGTTCATAGAATGCTGACACTATTTCAGAAAATAACATTAATGAATGCATTTTTATTAATATCATGCGTCTGCTAAGTAACTGTCTGTTATACGGCGAAAAGCGACAAAACATACATGTCGGGTAATGATTGTATCCTATTCATCATTAGAATTGAGATTTTCATCCGGATTATATTACATATTGCATCATCTAAGCCTGATGTTCATAGAATGCTGACACTATTTCAGAAAAAAACATTAATGAATGCATTTTTATTAATATCATGCGTCTGCTAAGTAACTGTCTGTTATACGGCGAAAAGCGACAAAACATACATGTCGGGTAATGATTGCATCCTATTCATCATTTGAATTCAGATTTTCATCCGGATTATATTACATATTGCATCATCTAAGCCTGATGTTCATAGAATGCTGACACTATTTCAGAAAATAACATTAATGAATGCATTTTTGTTAATATCATGCGTCTGCTAAGTAACTGTCTGTTATACGGCGAAAAGCGACAAAACATACATGTCGGGTAATGATTGCATCCTATTCATCATTAGAATTGAGATTTTCATCCGGATTATATTACATATTGCATCATCTAAGCCTGATGTTCATAGAATGCTGACACTATTTCAGAAAATAACATTAATGAATGCATTTTTATTAATATCATGCGTCTGCTAAGTAACTGTCTGTTATACGGCGAAAAGCGACAAAACATACATGTTGGGTAATGATTGCATCCTATTCATCATTAGAATTGAGATTTTCATCCGGATTATATTACATATTGCATCATCTAAGCCTGATGGTCATAGAATGCTGACACTATTTCAGAAAATAACATTAATGAATGCATTTTTTTAATATCATGCGTCTGCTAAGTAACTGTCTGTTATACGGCGAAAAGCGACAAAACATACATGTCGGGTAATGATTGCATCCTATTCATCATTTGAATTCAGATTTTCATCCGGATTATATTACATATTGCATCATCTAAGCCTGATGTTCATAGAATGCTGACACTATTTCAGAAAATAACATTAATGAATGCATTTTTATTAATATCATGTGTCTGCTAAGTAACTGTCTGTTATACGGCGAAAAGCGACAAAACATACATGTCGGGTAATGATTGCATCCTATTCATCATTAGAATTGAGATTTTCATCCGGATTATATTACATATTTCATCATCTAAACCTGATGTTCATAGAATGCTGACACTATTTCAGAAAATAACATTAATGAATTCATTTTTATTAATATCATGCGTCTGCTAAGTAACTGTCTGTTATACGGCGAAAAGCGACAAAAGATTCATGTCGGGTAATGATTGCATCCTATTCATCATTTGCATTCAGATTTTCATCCGGATTATATTACATATTGCATCATCTAAGCCTGATGTTCATAGAATGCTGACACTATTTCAGAAAATAACATTAATGAATGCATTTTTATTAATATCATGCGTCTGCTAAGTAACTGTCTGTTATACGGCGAAAAGCGACAAAACTACATGTTGGGTAATGATTGCATCCTATTCATCATTAGAATTGAGATTTTCATCCGGATTATATTACATATTGCATCATCTAAGCCTGATGGTCATAGAATGCTGACACTATTTCAGAAAATAACATTAATGAATGCATTTTTATTAATATCATGCGTCTGCTAAGTAACTGTCTGTTATACGGCGAAAAGCGACAAAACATACATGTCGGGTAATGATTGCATCCTATTCATCCTTAGAATTGAGATTTTCATCCGGATTATATTACATATTGCATCATCTAAGACTGATGTTCATAGAATACTGACACTATTTCAGAAAATAACATTAATGAATGCATTTTTGTTAATATCATGCGTCTGCTAAGTAACTGTCTGTTATACGGCGAAAAGCGACAAAACATACATGTCGGGTAATGATTGCATCCTATTCATCATTAGAATTGAGATTTTCATCCGGATTATATTACATATTGCATCATCTAAGCCTGATGTTCATAGAATGCTGACACTATTTCAGAAAATAACATTAATGAATGCATTTTTATTAATATCATGCATCTGCTAAGTAACTGTCTGTTATACGGCGAAAAGCGACAAAACATACATGTCGGGTAATGATTGCATCCTATTCATCATTAGAATTGAGATTTTCATCCGGATTATATTACATATTGCATCATCTAAGCCTGATGTTCATAGAATGCTGACACTATTTCAGAAAATAACATTAATGAATGCATTTTTATTAATATCATGCGTCTGATAAGTAACTGTCTGTTATACGGCGAAAAGCGACAAAACATACATGTCGGGTAATGATTGCATCCTATTCATCCTTAGAATTGAGATTTTCATCCGGATTATATTACATATTGCATCATCTAAGCCTGATGTTCATAGAATACTGACACTATTTCAGAAAATAACATTAATGAATGCATTTTTATTAATATCATGCGTCTGTTAAGTAACTGTCTGTTATACGGCGAAAAGCGACAAAACATACATGTCGGGTAATGATTGCATCCTATTCATCATTAGAATTGAGATTTTCATCCGGATTATATTACATATTGCATCATCTAAGCCTGATGTTCATAGAATGCTGACACTATTTCAGAAAATAACATTAATGAATGCATTTTTATTAATATCATGCGTCTGCTAAGTAACTGTCTGTTATACGGCGAAAAGCGACAAAACATACATGTTGGGTAATGATTGCATCCTATTCATCATTAGAATTGAGATTTTCATCCGGACTATATTACATATTGCATCATCTAAGCCTGATGGTCATAGAACGCTGACACTATTTCAGAAAATAACAGTAATGAATGCATTTTTATTAATATCATGCGTCTGCTAAGTAACTGTCTGTTATACGGCGAAAAGCGACAAAACATACATGTCGGGTAATGATTGTATCCTATTCATCATTAGAATTGAGATTTTCATCCGGATTATATTACATATTGCATCATCTAAGCCTGATGTTCATAGAATGCTGACACTATTTCAGAAAAAAACATTAATGAATGCATTTTTATTAATATCATGCGTCTGCTAAGTAACTGTCTGTTATACGGCGAAAAGCGACAAAACATACATGTCGGGTAATGATTGCATCCTATTCATCATTTGAATTCAGATTTTCATCCGGATTATATTACATATTGCATCATCTAAGCCTGATGTTCATAGAATGCTGACACTATTTCAGAAAATAACATTAATGAATGCATTTTTGTTAATATCATGCGTCTGCTAAGTAACTGTCTGTTATACGGCGAAAAGCGACAAAACATACATGTCGGGTAATGATTGCATCCTATTCATCATTAGAATTGAGATTTTCATCCGGATTATATTACATATTGCATCATCTAAGCCTGATGTTCATAGAATGCTGACACTATTTCAGAAAATAACATTAATGAATGCATTTTTATTAATATCATGCGTCTGCTAAGTAACTGTCTGTTATACGGCGAAAAGCGACAAAACATACATGTTGGGTAATGATTGCATCCTATTCATCATTAGAATTGAGATTTTCATCCGGATTATATTACATATTGCATCATCTAAGCCTGATGGTCATAGAATGCTGACACTATTTCAGAAAATAACATTAATGAATGCATTTTTTTAATATCATGCGTCTGCTAAGTAACTGTCTGTTATACGGCGAAAAGCGACAAAACATACATGTCGGGTAATGATTGCATCCTATTCATCATTTGAATTCAGATTTTCATCCGGATTATATTACATATTGCATCATCTAAGCCTGATGTTCATAGAATGCTGACACTATTTCAGAAAATAACATTAATGAATGCATTTTTATTAATATCATGTGTCTGCTAAGTAACTGTCTGTTATACGGCGAAAAGCGACAAAACATACATGTCGGGTAATGATTGCATCCTATTCATCATTAGAATTGAGATTTTCATCCGGATTATATTACATATTTCATCATCTAAACCTGATGTTCATAGAATGCTGACACTATTTCAGAAAATAACATTAATGAATTCATTTTTATTAATATCATGCGTCTGCTAAGTAACTGTCTGTTATACGGCGAAAAGCGACAAAAGATTCATGTCGGGTAATGATTGCATCCTATTCATCATTTGCATTCAGATTTTCATCCGGATTATATTACATATTGCATCATCTAAGCCTGATGTTCATAGAATGCTGACACTATTTCAGAAAATAACATTAATGAATGCATTTTTATTAATATCATGCGTCTGCTAAGTAACTGTCTGTTATACGGCGAAAAGCGACAAAACTACATGTTGGGTAATGATTGCATCCTATTCATCATTAGAATTGAGATTTTCATCCGGATTATATTACATATTGCATCATCTAAGCCTGATGGTCATAGAATGCTGACACTATTTCAGAAAATAACATTAATGAATGCATTTTTATTAATATCATGCGTCTGCTAAGTAACTGTCTGTTATACGGCGAAAAGCGACAAAACATACATGTCGGGTAATGATTGCATCCTATTCATCCTTAGAATTGAGATTTTCATCCGGATTATATTACATATTGCATCATCTAAGACTGATGTTCATAGAATACTGACACTATTTCAGAAAATAACATTAATGAATGCATTTTTGTTAATATCATGCGTCTGCTAAGTAACTGTCTGTTATACGGCGAAAAGCGACAAAACATACATGTCGGGTAATGATTGCATCCTATTCATCATTAGAATTGAGATTTTCATCCGGATTATATTACATATTGCATCATCTAAGCCTGATGTTCATAGAATGCTGACACTATTTCAGAAAATAACATTAATGAATGCATTTTTATTAATATCATGCATCTGCTAAGTAACTGTCTGTTATACGGCGAAAAGCGACAAAACATACATGTCGGGTAATGATTGCATCCTATTCATCATTAGAATTGAGATTTTCATCCGGATTATATTACATATTGCATCATCTAAGCCTGATGTTCATAGAATGCTGACACTATTTCAGAAAATAACATTAATGAATGCATTTTTATTAATATCATGCGTCTGATAAGTAACTGTCTGTTATACGGCGAAAAGCGACAAAACATACATGTCGGGTAATGATTGCATCCTATTCATCCTTAGAATTGAGATTTTCATCCGGATTATATTACATATTGCATCATCTAAGCCTGATGTTCATAGAATACTGACACTATTTCAGAAAATAACATTAATGAATGCATTTTTATTAATATCATGCGTCTGTTAAGTAACTGTCTGTTATACGGCGAAAAGCGACAAAACATACATGTCGGGTAATGATTGCATCCTATTCATCATTAGAATTGAGATTTTCATCCGGATTATATTACATATTGCATCATCTAAGCCTGATGTTCATAGAATGCTGACACTATTTCAGAAAATAACATTAATGAATGCATTTTTATTAATATCATGCGTCTGCTAAGTAACTGTCTGTTATACGGCGAAAAGCGACAAAACATACATGTTGGGTAATGATTGCATCCTATTCATCATTAGAATTGAGATTTTCATCCGGACTATATTACATATTGCATCATCTAAGCCTGATGGTCATAGAACGCTGACACTATTTCAGAAAATAACAGTAATGAATGCATTTTTATTAATATCATGCGTCTGCTAAGTAACTGTCTGTTATACGGCGAAAAGCGACAAAACATACATGTCGGGTAATGATTGCATCCTATTCATCATTTGAATTCAGATTTTCATCCGGATTATATTACATATTGCATCATCTAAGCCTGATGTTCATAGAATGCTGACACTATTTCAGAAAATAACATTAATGAATGCATTTTTATTAATATCATGCGTCTGCTAAGTAACTGTCTGTTATACGGCGAAAAGCGACAAAACATACATGTTGGGTAATGATTGCATCCTATTCATCATTAGAATTGAGATTTTCATCCGGATTATATTACATATTGCATCATCTAAGCCTGATGGTCATAGAATGCTGACACTATTTAAGAAAATAACATTAATGAATGCATTTTTATTAATATCATGCGTCTGCTAAGTAACTGTCTGTTATACGGCGAAAAGCGACAAAACATACATGTCGGGTAATGATTGCATCCTATTCATCATTAGAATTGAGATTTTCATCCGGATTATATTACATATTTCATCATCTAAGCCTGATGTTCATAGAATGCTGACACTATTTCAGAAAATAACATTAATGAATGCATTTTTATTAATATCATGCGTCTGCTAAGTAACTGTCTGTTATACGGCGAAAAGCGACAAAACATACATGTTGGGTAATGATTGCATCCTATTCATCATTAGAATTGAGATATTCATCCGGATTATATTACATATTGCATCATCTAAGCCTGATGGTCATAGAATGCTGACACTATTTCAGAAAATAACATTAATGAATGCATTTTTATTAATATCATGCGTCTGCTAAGTAACTGTCTGTTATACGGCGAAAAGCGACAAAACATACATGTCGGGTAATGATTGCATCCTATTCATCATTAGAATTGAGATTTTCATCCGGATTATATTACATATTGCATCATCTAAGCCTGATGTTCATAGAATGCTGACACTATTTCAGAAAATAACATTAATGAATGCATTTTTATTAATATCATGCGTCTGCTAAGTAACTGTCTGTTATACGGCGAAAAGCGACAAAACATACATGTCGGGTAATGATTGCATCCTATTCATCATTTGCATTCAGATTTTCATCCGGATTATATTACATATTGCATCATCTAAGCCTGATGTTCATAGAATGCTGACACTATTTCAGAAAATAACATTAATGAATGCATTTTTATTAATATCATGCGTCTGCTAAGTAACTGTCTGTTATACGGCGAAAAGCGACAAAACATACATGTCGGGTAATGATTGCATCCTATTCATCATTAGAATTGAGATTTTCATCCGGATTATATTACATATTGCATCATCTAAGCCTGATGTTCATAGAATGCTGACACTATTTCAGAAAAAAACATTAATGAATGCATTTTTATTAATATCATGCGTCTGCTAAGTAACTGTCTGTTATACGGCGAAAAGCGACAAAACATACATGTCGGGTAATGATTGCATCCTATTCATCATTAGAATTGAGATTTTCATCCGGATTATATTACATATTGCATCATCTAAGCCTGATGTTCATAGAATGCTGACACTATTTCAGAAAATAACATTAATGAATGCATTTTTATTAATATCATGCGTCTGCTAAGTAACTGTCTGTTATACGGCGAAAAGCGACAAAACATACATGTTGGGTAATGATTGCATCCTATTCATCATTAGAATTGAGATTTTCATCCGGATTATATTACATATTGCATCATCTAAGCCTGATGGTCATAGAATGCTGACACTATTTCAGAAAATAACATTAATGAATGCATTTTTTTAATATCATGCGTCTGCTAAGTAACTGTCTGTTATACGGCGAAAAGCGACAAAACATACATGTCGGGTAATGATTGCATCCTATTCATCATTTGAATTCAGATTTTCATCCGGATTATATTACATATTGCATCATCTAAGCCTGATGTTCATAGAATGCTGACACTATTTCAGAAAATAACATTAATGAATGCATTTTTATTAATATCATGTGTCTGCTAAGTAACTGTCTGTTATACGGCGAAAAGCGACAAAACATACATGTCGGGTAATGATTGCATCCTATTCATCATTAGAATTGAGATTTTCATCCGGATTATATTACATATTTCATCATCTAAGCCTGATGTTCATAGAATGCTGACACTATTTCAGAAAATAACATTAATGAATTCATTTTTATTAATATCATGCGTCTGCTAAGTAACTGTCTGTTATACGGCGAAAAGCGACAAAAGATTCATGTCGGGTAATGATTGCATCCTATTCATCATTTGCATTCAGATTTTCATCCGGATTATATTACATATTGCATCATCTAAGCCTGATGTTCATAGAATGCTGACACTATTTCAGAAAATAACATTAATGAATGCATTTTTATTAATATCATGCGTCTGCTAAGTAACTGTCTGTTATACGGCGAAAAGCGACAAAACTACATGTTGGGTAATGATTGCATCCTATTCATCATTAGAATTGAGATTTTCATCCGGATTATATTACATATTGCATCATCTACGCCTGATGTTCATAGAATTCTGACACTATTTCAGAAAATATCATTATTGAATGCATTTTTATTAATATCATGCGTCTGCTAAATAACTGTCTGTTATACGGCGAAAAGCGACAAAACATACATGTCGGGTAATGATTGCATCCTATTCATCATTAGAATTGAGATTTTCATCCGGATTATATTACATATTGCATCATCTAAGCCTGATGTTCATAGAATGCTGACACTATTTCCGAAAATAACATTAATGAATGCATTTTTATTAATATCATGCGTCTGCTAAGTAACTGTCTGTTATACGGCGAAAAGCGACAAAACTTACATGTCGGGTAATGATTGCATCCTATTCATCATTAGAATTGAGATTTTCATCCGGATTATATTACATATTGCATCATCTAAGCATGATGTTCATAGAATGCTGACACTATTTCAGAAAATAACATTAATGAATGCATTTTTATTAATATCATGCGTCTGATAAGTAACTGTCTGTTATACGGCGAAAAGCGACAAAACATACATGTTGGGTAATGATTGCATCCTATTCATCATTAGAATTGAGATTTTCATCCGGATTATATTACATATTGCATCATCTAAGCCTGATGATCATAGAATGCTGACACTATTTCAGAAAATAACATTAATGAATGCATTTTTATTAATATCATGCGTCTGCTAAGTAACTGTCTCTTATACGGCGAAAAGCGACAAAACATACATGTCGGGTAATGATTGCATCCTATTCATCATTAGAATTGAGATTTTCATCCGGATTATATTACATATTGCATCATCTAAGCCTGATGTTCATAGAATGCTGACACTATTTCAGAAAATAACATTAATGAATGCATTTTTATTAATATCATGCGTCTGCTAAGTAACTGTCTGTTATACGGCGAAAAGCGACAAAACATACATGTCGGGTAATGATTGCATCCTATTCATCATTAGAATTGAGATTTTCATCCGGATTATATTACATATTGCATCATCTAAGCATGATGTTCATAGAATGCTGACACTATTTCAGAAAATAACATTAATGAATGCATTTTTATTAATATCATGCGTCTGATAAGTAACTGTCTGTTATACGGCGAAAAGCGACAAAACATACATGTTGGGTAATGATTGCATCCTATTCATCATTAGAATTGAGATTTTCATCCGGATTATATTACATATTGCATCATCTAAGCCTGATGATCATAGAATGCTGACACTATTTCAGAAAATAACATTAATGAATGCATTTTTATTAATATCATGCGTCTGCTAAGTAACTGTCTCTTATACGGCGAAAAGCGACAAAACATACATGTCGGGTAATGATTGCATCCTATTCATCATTAGAATTGAGATTTTCATCCGGATTATATTACATATTGCATCATCTAAGCATGATGTTCATAGAATGCTGACACTATTTCAGAAAATAACATTAATGAATGCATTTTTATTAATATCATGCGTCTGATAAGTAACTGTCTGTTATACGGCGAAAAGCGACAAAACATACATGTTGGGTAATGATTGCATCCTATTCATCATTAGAATTGAGATTTTCATCCGGATTATATTACATATTGCATCATCTAAGCCTGATGATCATAGAATGCTGACACTATTTCAGAAAATAACATTAATGAATGCATTTTTATTAATATCATGCGTCTGCTAAGTAACTGTCTCTTATACGGCGAAAAGCGACAAAACATACATGTCGGGTAATGATTGCATCCTATTCATCATTAGAATTGAGATTTTCATCCGGATTATATTACATATTGCATCATCTAAGCCTGATGTTCATAGAATGCTGACACTATTTCAGAAAATAACATTAATGAATGCATTTTTATTAATATCATGCGTCTGCTAAGTAACTGTCTGTTATACGGCGAAAAGCGACAAAACATACATGTCGGGTAATGATTGCATCCTATTCATCATTAGAATTGAGATTTTCATCCGGATTATATTACATATTGCATCATCTAAGCCTGATGTTCATAGAATGCTGACACTATTTCAGAAAATAACATTAATGAATGCATTTTTATTAATATCATGCGTCTGCTAAGTAACTGTCTGTTATACGGCGAAAAGCGACAAAACATACATGTCGGGTAATGATTGCATCCTATTCATCCTTAGAATTGAGATTTTCATCCGGATTATATTACATATTGCATCATCTAAGCCTGATGTTCGGAGAATACTGACACTATTTCAGAAAATAACATTAATGAATGCATTTTTATTAATATCATGCGTCTGTTAAGTAACTGTCTGTTATACGGCGAAAAGCGACAAAACATACATGTCGGGTAATGATTGCATCCTATTCATCATTAGAATTGAGATTTTCATCCGGATTATATTACATATTGCATCATCTAAGCCTGATGTTCATAGAATGCTGACACTATTTCAGAAAATAACATTAATGAATGCATTTTTATTAATATCATGCGTCTGCTAAGTAACTGTCTGTTATACGGCGAAAAGCGACAAAACATACATGTTGGGTAATGATTGCATCCTATTCATCATTAGAATTGAGATTTTCATCCGGACTATATTACATATTGCATCATCTAAGCCTGATGGTCATAGAACGCTGACACTATTTCAGAAAATAACAGTAATGAATGCATTTTTATTAATATCATGCGTCTGCTAAGTAACTGTCTGTTATACGGCGAAAAGCGACAAAACATACATGTCGGGTAATGATTGCATCCTATTCATCATTTGAATTCAGATTTTCATCCGGATTATATTACATATTGCATCATCTAAGCCTGATGTTCATAGAATGCTGACACTATTTCAGAAAATAACATTAATGAATGCATTTTTATTAATATCATGCGTCTGCTAAGTAACTGTCTGTTATACGGCGAAAAGCGACAAAACATACATGTTGGGTAATGATTGCATCCTATTCATCATTAGAATTGAGATTTTCATCCGGATTATATTACATATTGCATCATCTAAGCCTGATGGTCATAGAATGCTGACACTATTTAAGAAAATAACATTAATGAATGCATTTTTATTAATATCATGCGTCTGATAAGTAACTGTCTGTTATACGGCGAAAAGCGACAAAACATACATGTCGGGTAATGATTGCATCCTATTCATCATTAGAATTGAGATTTTCATCCGGATTATATTACATATTGCATCATCTAAGCATGATGTTCATAGAATGCTGACACTATTTCAGAAAATAACATTAATGAATGCATTTTTATTAATATCATGCGTCTGCTAAGTAACTGTCTCTTATACGGCGAAAAGCGACAAAACATACATGTCGGGTAATGATTGCATCCTATTCATCATTAGAATTGAGATTTTCATCCGGATTATATTACATATTGCATCATCTAAGCCTGATGTTCATAGAATGCTGACACTATTTCAGAAAATAACATTAATGAATGCATTTTTATTAATATCATGCGTCTGCTAAGTAACTGTCTCTTATACGGCGAAAAGCGACAAAACATACATGTCGGGTAATGATTGCATCCTATTCATCATTAGAATTGAGATTTTCATCCGGATTATATTACATATTGCATCATCTAAGCCTGATGTTCATAGAATGCTGACACTATTTCAGAAAATAACATTAATGAATGCATTTTTATTAATATCATGCGTCTGCTAAGTAACTGTCTGTTATACGGCGAAAAGCGACAAAACATACATGTCGGGTAATGATTGCATCCTATTCATCCTTAGAATTGAGATTTTCATCAGGATTATATTACATATTGCATCATCTAAGCCTGATGTTCGGAGAATACTGACACTATTTCAGAAAATAACATTAATGAATGCATTTTTATTAATATCATGCGTCTGCTAAATAACTGTCTGTTATACGGCGAAAAGCGACAAAACATACATGTCGGGTAATGATTGCATCCTATTCATCCTTAGAATTGAGATTTTCATCCGGATTATATTACATATTGCATCATCTAAGCCTGATGTTCGGAGAATACTGACACTATTTCAGAAAATAACATTAATGAATGCATTTTTATTAATATCATGCGTCTGTTAAGTAACTGTCTGTTATACGGCGAAAAGCGACAAAACATACATGTCGGGTAATGATTGCATCCTATTCATCATTAGAATTGAGATTTTCATCCGGATTATATTACATATTGCATCATCTAAGCCTGATGTTCATAGAATGCTGACACTATTTCAGAAAATAACATTAATGAATGCATTTTTATTAATATCATGCGTCTGCTAAGTAACTGTCTGTTATACGGCGAAAAGCGACAAAACATACATGTTGGGTAATGATTGCATCCTATTCATCATTAGAATTGAGATTTTCATCCGGACTATATTACATATTGCATCATCTAAGCCTGATGGTCATAGAACGCTGACACTATTTCAGAAAATAACAGTAATGAATGCATTTTTATTAATATCATGCGTCTGCTAAGTAACTGTCTGTTATACGGCGAAAAGCGACAAAACATACATGTCGGGTAATGATTGCATCCTATTCATCATTTGAATTCAGATTTTCATCCGGATTATATTACATATTGCATCATCTAAGCCTGATGTTCATAGAATGCTGACACTATTTCAGAAAATAACATTAATGAATGCATTTTTATTAATATCATGCGTCTGCTAAGTAACTGTCTGTTATACGGCGAAAAGCGACAAAACATACATGTTGGGTAATGATTGCATCCTATTCATCATTAGAATTGAGATTTTCATCCGGATTATATTACATATTGCATCATCTAAGCCTGATGGTCATAGAATGCTGACACTATTTAAGAAAATAACATTAATGAATGCATTTTTATTAATATCATGCGTCTGATAAGTAACTGTCTGTTATACGGCGAAAAGCGACAAAACATACATGTTGGGTAATGATTGCATCCTATTCATCATTAGAATTGAGATTTTCATCCGGATTATATTACATATTGCATCATCTAAGCCTGATGATCATAGAATGCTGACACTATTTCAGAAAATAACATTAATGAATGCATTTTTATTAATATCATGCGTCTGCTAAGTAACTGTCTCTTATACGGCGAAAAGCGACAAAACATACATGTCGGGTAATGATTGCATCCTATTCATCATTAGAATTGAGATTTTCATCCGGATTATATTACATATTGCATCATCTAAGCCTGATGTTCATAGAATGCTGACACTATTTCAGAAAATAACATTAATGAATGCATTTTTATTAATATCATGCGTCTGCTAAGTAACTGTCTGTTATACGGCGAAAAGCGACAAAACATACATGTCGGGTAATGATTGCATCCTATTCATCATTAGAATTGAGATTTTCATCCGGATTATATTACATATTGCATCATCTAAGCCTGATGTTCATAGAATGCTGACACTATTTCAGAAAATAACATTAATGAATGCATTTTTATTAATATCATGCGTCTGCTAAGTAACTGTCTGTTATACGGCGAAAAGCGACAAAACATACATGTCGGGTAATGATTGCATCCTATTCATCCTTAGAATTGAGATTTTCATCAGGATTATATTACATATTGCATCATCTAAGCCTGATGTTCGGAGAATACTGACACTATTTCAGAAAATAACATTAATGAATGCATTTTTATTAATATCATGCGTCTGTTAAGTAACTGTCTGTTATACGGCGAAAAGCGACAAAACATACATGTCGGGTAATGATTGCATCCTATTCATCATTAGAATTGAGATTTTCATCCGGATTATATTACATATTGCATCATCTAAGCCTGATGTTCATAGAATGCTGACACTATTTCAGAAAATAACATTAATGAATGCATTTTTATTAATATCATGCGTCTGCTAAGTAACTGTCTGTTATACGGCGAAAAGCGACAAAACATACATGTTGGGTAATGATTGCATCCTATTCATCATTAGAATTGAGATTTTCATCCGGACTATATTACATATTGCATCATCTAAGCCTGATGGTCATAGAACGCTGACACTATTTCAGAAAATAACAGTAATGAATGCATTTTTATTAATATCATGCGTCTGCTAAGTAACTGTCTGTTATACGGCGAAAAGCGACAAAACATACATGTCGGGTAATGATTGCATCCTATTCATCATTTGAATTCAGATTTTCATCCGGATTATATTACATATTGCATCATCTAAGCCTGATGTTCATAGAATGCTGACACTATTTCAGAAAATAACATTAATGAATGCATTTTTATTAATATCATGCGTCTGCTAAGTAACTGTCTGTTATACGGCGAAAAGCGACAAAACATACATGTTGGGTAATGATTGCATCCTATTCATCATTAGAATTGAGATTTTCATCCGGATTATATTACATATTGCATCATCTAAGCCTGATGGTCATAGAATGCTGACACTATTTAAGAAAATAACATTAATGAATGCATTTTTATTAATATCATGCGTCTGCTAAGTAACTGTCTGTTATACGGCGAAAAGCGACAAAACATACATGTCGGGTAATGATTGCATCCTATTCATCATTAGAATTGAGATTTTCATCCGGATTATATTACATATTGCATCATCTAAGCCTGATGTTCATAGAATGCTGACACTATTTCAGAAAATAACATTAATGAATGCATTTTTATTAATATCATGCGTCTGCTAAGTAACTGTCTGTTATACGGCGAAAAGCGACAAAACATACATGTTGGGTAATGATTGCATCCTATTCATCATTAGAATTGAGATTTTCATCCGGATTATATTACATATTGCATCATCTAAGCCTGATGGTCATAGAATGCTGACACTATTTCAGAAAATAACATTAATGAATGCATTTTTATTAATATCATGCGTCTGCTAAGTAACTGTCTGTTATACGGCGAAAAGCGACAAAACATACATGTCGGGTAATGATTGCATCCTATTCATCATTTGAATTCAGATTTTCATCCGGATTATATTACATATTGCATCATCTAAGCCTGATGTTCATAGAATGCTGACACTATTTCAGAAAATAACATTAATGAATGCATTTTTATTAATATCATGCGTCTGCTAAGTAACTGTCTGTTATACGGCGAAAAGCGACAAAACATACATGTCGGGTAATGATTGCATCCTATTCATCATTAGAATTGAGATTTTCATCCGGATTATATTACATATTTCATCATCTAAGCCTGATGTTCATAGAATGCTGACACTATTTCAGAAAATAACATTAATGAATGCATTTTTATTAATATCATGCGTCTGCTAAGTAACTGTCCGTTATACGGCGAAAAGCGGCAAAAGATTCATGTCGGGTAATGATTGCATCCTATTCATCATTTGCATTCAGATTTTCATCCGGATTATATTACATATTGCATCATCTAAGCCTGATGTTCATAGAATGCTGACACTATTTCAGAAAATAACATTAATGAATGCATTTTTATTAATATCATGCGTCTGCTAAGTAACTGTCTGTTATACGGCGAAATGCGACAAAACTACATGTTGGGTAATGATTGCATCCTATTCATCATTAGAATTGAGATTTTCATCCGGATTATATTACATATTGCATCATCTAAGCCTGATGGTCATAGAATGCTGACACTATTTCAGAAAATAACATTAATGAATGCATTTTTATTAATATCATGCGTCTGCTAAGTAACTGTCTCTTATACGGCGAAAAGCGACAAAACATACATGTCGGGTAATGATTGCATCCTATTCATCATTAGAATTGAGATTTTCATCCGGATTATATTACATATTGCATCATCTAAGCCTGATGTTCATAGAATGCTGACACTATTTCAGAAAATAACATTAATGAATGCATTTTTATTAATATCATGCATCTGCCAAGTAACTGTCTGTTATACGGCGAAAAGCGACAAAACATACATGTCGGGTAAGGATTGCATCCTATTCATCATTAGAATTGAGATTTTCATCCGGATTATATTACATATTGCATCATCTAAGCCTGATGTTCATAGAATGCTGACACTATTTCAAAAAATAACATTAATGAATGCATTTTTATTAATATCATGCGTCTGCTAAGTAACTGTCTGTTATACGGCGAAAAGCGACAAAACATACATGTCGGGTAATGATTGCATCCTATTCATCATTTGAATTCAGATTTTCATCCGGATTATATTACATATTGCATCATCTAAGCCTGATGTTCATAGAATGCTGACACTATTTCAGAAAAAAACATTAATGAATGCATTTTTATTAATATCATGCGTCTGCTAAGTAACTGTCTGTTATACGGCGAAAAGCGACAAAACATACATGTCGGGTAATGATTGCATCCTATTCATCATTTGAATTCAGATTTTCATCCGGATTATATTACATATTGCATTATCTAAGCCTGATGTTCATAGAATGCTGACACTATTTCAGAAAATAACATTAATGAATGCATTTTTATTAATATCATGCGTCTGCTAAGTAACTGTCTGTTATACGGCGAAAAGCGACAAAACATACATGTTGGGTAATGATTGCATCCTATTCATCATTAGAATTGAGATTTTCATCCGGATTATATTACATATTGCATCATCTAAGACTGATGGTCATAGAATGCTGACACTATTTCAGAAAATAACATTAATGAATGCATTTTTATTAATATCATGCGTCTGCTAAGTAACTGTCTGTTATACGGCGAAAAGCGACAAAACATACATGTCGGGTAATGATTGCATCCTATTCATCATTAGAATTGAGATTTTCATCCGGATTATATTGCATATTGCATCATCTAAGCCTGATGTTCATAGAATGCTGACACTATTTCAGAAAATAACATTAATGAATGCATTTTTGTTAATATCATGCGTCTGCTAAGTAACTGTCTGTTATACGGCGAAAAGCGACAAAACATACATGTCGGGTAATGATTGCATCCTATTCATCATTTGAATTCAGATTTTCATCCGGATTATATTACATATTGCATCATCTAAGCCTGATGTTCATAGAATGCTGACACTATTTCAGAAAATAACATTAATGAATGCATTTTTATTAATATCATGCGTCTGCTAAGTAACCGTCTGTTATACGGCGAAAAGCGACAAAACATACATGTCGGGTAATGATTGCATCCTATTCATCATTAGAATTGAGATTTTCATCCGGATTATATTACATATTTCATCAACTAATCCTGATGTTCATAGAATGCTGACACTATTTCAGAAAATAACATTAATGAATGCATTTTTATTATTATCATGCGTCTGCTAAGTAACTGTCTCTTATACGGCGAAAAGCGACAAAACATACATGTCGGGTAATGATTGCATCCTATTCATCATTAGAATTGAGATTTTCATCCGGATTATATTACAAATTGCATCATCTAAGCCTAATGTTCATAGAATGCTGACACTATTTCAGAAAATAACATTAATGAATGCATTTTTATTAATATCATGCGTCTGCTAAGTAACTGTCTGTTATACGGCGAAAAGCGACAAAACATACATGTCGGGTAATGATTGCATCCTATTCATCATTAGAATTGAGATTTTCATCCGGATTATATTACATATTGCATCATCTAAGCCTGATGTTCATAGAATGCTGACACTATTTCAGAAAATAACATTAATGAATGCATTTTTATTAATATCATGCGTCTGCTAAGTAACTGTCTGTTATACGGCGAAAAGCGACAAAACATACATGTTGGGTAATGATTGCATCCTATTCATCATTAGAATTCAGATTTTCATCCGGATTATATTACATATTGCATCATCTAAGCCTGATGGTCATAGAATGCTGACACTATTTCAGAAAATAACATTAATGAATGCATTTTTATTAATATCATGCGTCTGCTAAGTAACTGTCTGTTATACGGCGAAAAGCGACAAAACATACATGTCGGGTAATGATTGCATCCTATTCATCATTTGAATTCAGATTTTCATCCGGATTATATTACATATTGCATCATCTAAGCCTGATGTTCATAGAATGCTGACACTATTTCAGAAAATAACATTAATGAATGCATTTTTATTAATATCATGCGTCTGCTAAGTAACTGTCTGTTATACGGCGAAAAGCGACAAAACATACATGTCGGGTAATGTTTGCATCCTATTCATCATTAGAATTGAGATTTTCATCCGGATTATATTACATATTGCATCATCTAAGCCTGATGGTCATAGAATGCTGACACTATTTCAGAAAATAACATTAATGAATGCATTTTTATTAATATCATGCGTCTGCTAAGTAACTGTCTGTTATACGGCGAAAAGCGACAAAACATACATGTCGGGTAATGATTGCATCCTATTCATCATTAGAATTGAGATTTTCATCCGGATTATATTACATATTGCATCATTTAAGCCTGATGTTCATAGAATGCTGACACTATTTCAGAAAATAACATTAATGGATGCATTTTTATTAATATCATGCGTCTGCTAATTAACTGTCTGTTATACGGCGAAAAGCGACAAAACATACATGTTGGGTAATGATTGCATCCTATTCATCATTAGAATTGAGATTTTCGTCCGGATTATATTACATATTGCATCATCTAAGACTGATGGTCATAGAATGCTGACACTATTTCAGAAAATAACATTAATGAATGCATTTTTATTAATATCATGCGTCTGCTAAGTAACTGTCTGTTATACGGCGAAAAGCGACAAAACATACATGTCGGGTAATGATTGCATCCTATTCATCATTAGAATTGAGATTTTCATCCGGATTATATTACATATTGCATCATTTAAGCCTGATGTTCATAGAATGCTGACACTATTTCAGAAAATAACATTAATGGATGCATTTTTATTAATATCATGCGTCTGCTAAGTAACTGTCTGTTATACGGCGAAAAGCGACAAAACATACATGTTGGGTAATGATTGCATCCTATTCATCATTAGAATTGAGATTTTCATCCGGATTATATTACATATTGCATCATCTAAGACTGATGGTCATAGAATGCTGACACTATTTCAGAAAATAACATTAATGAATGCATTTTTATTAATATCATGCGTCTGCTAAGTAACTGTCTGTTATACGGCGAAAAGCGACAAAACATACATGTCGGGTAATGATTGCATCCTATTCATCATTAGAATTGAGATTTTCATCCGGATTATATTACATATTGCATCATTTAAGCCTGATGTTCATAGAATGCTGACACTATTTCAGAAAATAACATTAATGGAT
Organism: Acanthosepion esculentum; assembly: GCA_964036315.1. Classification (NCBI taxonomy): domain Eukaryota; kingdom Metazoa; phylum Mollusca; class Cephalopoda; order Sepiida; family Sepiidae; genus Acanthosepion; species Acanthosepion esculentum. The sequence goes on from OZ038507.1 coordinate 82,790,137, forward strand.
GCATTTTTATTAATATCATGCGTCTGCTAAGTAACTGTCTGTTATACGGCGAAAAGCGACAAAACATACATGTTGGGTAATGATTGCATCCTATTCATCATTAGAATTGAGATTTTCATCCGGATTATATTACATATTGCATCATCTAAGACTGATGGTCATAGAATGCTGACACTATTTCAGAAAATAACATTAATGAATGCATTTTTATTAATATCATGCGTCTGCTAAGTAACTGTCTGTTATACGGCGAAAAGCGACAAAACATACATGTCGGGTAATGATTGCATCCTATTCATCATTAGAATTGAGATTTTCATCCGGATTATATTACATATTGCATCATCTAAGCCTGATGTTCATAGAATGCTGACACTATTTCAGAAAATAACATTAATGAATGCATTTTTATTAATATCATGCATCTGCTAAGTAACTGTCTGTTATACGGCGAAAAGCGACAAAACATACATGTCGGGTAATGATTGCATCCTATTCAGCATTAGAATTGAGATTTTCATCCGGATTATATTACATATTGCATCATCTAAGCCTGATGTTCATAGAATGCTGACACTATTTCAGAAAATAACATTAATGAATGCATTTTTATTAATATCATGCGTCTGCTAAGTAACTGTCTGTTATACGGCGAAAAGCGACAAAACATACATGTCGGGTAATGATTGCATCCTATTCATCATTAGAATTGAGATTTTCATCCGGATTATATTACATATTGCATCATCTAAGCCTGATGTTCATAGAATGCTGACACTATTTCAGAAAATAACATTAATGAATGCATTTTTATTAATATCATGCGTCTGCTAAGTAACTGTCTGTTATACGGCGAAAAGCGACAAAACATACATGTTGGGTAATGATTGCATCCTATTCATCATTAGAATTCAGATTTTCATCCGGATTATATTACATATTGCATCATCTAAGCCTGATGGTCATAGAATGCTGACACTATTTCAGAAAATAACATTAATGAATGCATTTTTATTAATATCATGCGTCTGCTAAGTAACTGTCTGTTATACGGCGAAAAGCGACAAAACATACATGTCGGGTAATGATTGCATCCTATTCATCATTTGAATTCAGATTTTCATCCGGATTATATTACATATTGCATCATCTAAGCCTGATGTTCATAGAATGCTGACACTATTTCAGAAAATAACATTAATGAATGCATTTTTATTAATATCATGCGTCTGCTAAGTAACTGTCTGTTATACGGCGAAAAGCGACAAAACATACATGTCGGGTAATGTTTGCATCCTATTCATCATTAGAATTGAGATTTTCATCCGGATTATATTACATATTGCATCATCTAAGCCTGATGGTCATAGAATGCTGACACTATTTCAGAAAATAACATTAATGAATGCATTTTTATTAATATCATGCGTCTGCTAAGTAACTGTCTGTTATACGGCGAAAAGCGACAAAACATACATGTCGGGTAATGATTGCATCCTATTCATCATTAGAATTGAGATTTTCATCCGGATTATATTACATATTGCATCATTTAAGCCTGATGTTCATAGAATGCTGACACTATTTCAGAAAATAACATTAATGGATGCATTTTTATTAATATCATGCGTCTGCTAATTAACTGTCTGTTATACGGCGAAAAGCGACAAAACATACATGTTGGGTAATGATTGCATCCTATTCATCATTAGAATTGAGATTTTCATCCGGATTATATTACATATTGCATCATCTAAGACTGATGGTCATAGAATGCTGACACTATTTCAGAAAATAACATTAATGAATGCATTTTTATTAATATCATGCGTCTGCTAAGTAACTGTCTGTTATACGGCGAAAAGCGACAAAACATACATGTCGGGTAATGATTGCATCCTATTCATCATTAGAATTGAGATTTTCATCCGGATTATATTACATATTGCATCATTTAAGCCTGATGTTCATAGAATGCTGACACTATTTCAGAAAATAACATTAATGGATGCATTTTTATTAATATCATGCGTCTGCTAAGTAACTGTCTGTTATACGGCGAAAAGCGACAAAACATACATGTTGGGTAATGATTGCATCCTATTCATCATTAGAATTGAGATTTTCATCCGGATTATATTACATATTGCATCATCTAAGACTGATGGTCATAGAATGCTGACACTATTTCAGAAAATAACATTAATGAATGCATTTTTATTAATATCATGCGTCTGCTAAGTAACTGTCTGTTATACGGCGAAAAGCGACAAAACATACATGTCGGGTAATGATTGCATCCTATTCATCATTAGAATTGAGATTTTCATCCGGATTATATTACATATTGCATCATTTAAGCCTGATGTTCATAGAATGCTGACACTATTTCAGAAAATAACATTAATGGATGCATTTTTATTAATATCATGCGTCTGCTAAGTAACTGTCTGTTATACGGCGAAAAGCGACAAAACATACATGTTGGGTAATGATTGCATCCTATTCATCATTAGAATTGAGATTTTCATCCGGATTATATTACATATTGCATCATCTAAGACTGATGGTCATAGAATGCTGACACTATTTCAGAAAATAACATTAATGAATGCATTTTTATTAATATCATGCGTCTGCTAAGTAACTGTCTGTTATACGGCGAAAAGCGACAAAACATACATGTCGGGTAATGATTGCATCCTATTCATCATTAGAATTGAGATTTTCATCCGGATTATATTACATATTGCATCATCTAAGCCTGATGTTCATAGAATGCTGACACTATTTCAGAAAATAACATTAATGAATGCATTTTTATTAATATCATGCATCTGCTAAGTAACTGTCTGTTATACGGCGAAAAGCGACAAAACATACATGTCGGGTAATGATTGCATCCTATTCAGCATTAGAATTGAGATTTTCATCCGGATTATATTACATATTGCATCATCTAAGCCTGATGTTCATAGAATGCTGACACTATTTCAGAAAATAACATTAATGAATGCATTTTTATTAATATCATGCGTCTGCTAAGTAACTGTCTGTTATACGGCGAAAAGCGACAAAACATACATGTCGGGTAATGATTGCATCCTATTCATCATTTGAATTCAGATTTTCATCCGGATTATATTACATATTGCATCATCTAAGCCTGATGTTCATAGAATGCTGACACTATATCAGAAAATAACATTAATGAATGCATTTTTATTAATATCATGCGTCTGCTAAGTAACTGTCTGTTATACGGCGAAAAGCGACAAAACATACATGTCGGGTAATGATTGCATCCTATTCATCATTAGAATTGAGATTTTCATCCGGATTATATTACATATTGCATCATCTAAGCCTGATGTTCATAGAATGCTGACACTATTTCAGAAAAAAACATTAATGAATGCATTTTTATTAATATCATGCGTCTGCTAAGTAACTGTCTGTTATACGGCGAAAAGCGACAAAACATACATGTCGGGTAATGATTGCATCCTATTCATCATTTGAATTGAGATTTTCATCCGGATTATATTACATATTGCATCATCTAAGCCTGATGTTCATAGAATGCTGACACTATTTCAGAAAATAACATTAATGAATGCATTTTTATTAATATCATGCGTCTGCTAAGTAACTGTCTGTTATACGGCGAAAAGCGACAAAACATACATGTCGGGTAATGATTGCATCCTATTCATCATTTGAATTCAGATTTTCATCCGGATTATATTACATATTGCATCATCTAAGCCTGATGTTCATAGAATGCTGACACTATATCAGAAAATAACATTAATGAATGCATTTTTATTAATATCATGCGTCTGCTAAGTAAATGTCTGTTATACGGCGAAAAGCGACAAAACATACATGTCGGGTAATGATTGCATCCTATTCATCATTAGAATTGAGATTTTCATCCGGATTATATTACATATTGCATCATCTAAGCCTGATGTTCATAGAATGCTGACACTATTTCAGAAAAAAACATTAATGAATGCATTTTTATTAATATCATGCGTCTGCTAAGTAACTGTCTGTTATACGGCGAAAAGCGACAAAACATACATGTCGGGTAATGATTGCATCCTATTCATCATTTGAATTCAGATTTTCATCCGGATTATATTACATATTGCATCATCTAAGCCTGATGTTCATAGAATGCTGACACTATTTCAGAAAATAACATTAATGAATGCATTTTTATTAATATCATGCGTCTGCTAAGTAACTGTCTGTTATACGGCGAAAAGCGACAAAACATACATGTTGGGTAATGATTGCATCCTATTCATCATTAGAATTGAGATTTTCATCCGGATTATATTACATATTGCATCATCTAAGCCTGATGTTCATAGAATGCTGACACTATTTCAGAAAATAACATTAATGAATGCATTTTTATTAATATCATGCGTCTGCTAAGTAACTGTCTGTTATACGGCGAAAAGCAACAAAACATACATGTCGGGTAATGATTGCATCCTATTCATCATTAGAATTGAGATTTTCATCCGGATTATATTACATATTTCATCATCTAAGCCTGATGTTCATAGAATGCTGACACTATTTCAGAAAATAACATTAATGAATGCATTTTTATTAATATCATGCGTCTGCTAAGTAACTGTCTCTTATACGGCGAAAAGCGACAAAACATACATGTCGGGTAATAATTGCATCCTATTCATCATTAGAATTGAGATTTTCATCCGGATTATATTACAAATTGCATCATCTAAGCCTAATGTTCATAGAATGCTGACACTATTTCAGAAAATAACATTAATGAATGCATTTTTATTAATATCATGCGTCTGCTAAGTAACTGTCTGTTATACGGCGAAAAGCGACAAAACATACATGTCGGGTAATGATTGCATCCTATTCATCATTAGAATTGAGATTTTCATCCGGATTATATTACATATTGCATCATCTAAGCCTGATGTTCATAGAATGCTGACACTATTTCAGAAAATAACATTAATGAATGCATTTTTATTAATATCATGCGTCTGCTAAGTAACTGTCTGTTATACGGCGAAAAGGGACAAAACATACATGTTGGGTAATGATTGCATCCTATTCATCATTAGAATTCAGATTTTCATCCGGATTATATTACATATTGCATCATCTAAGCCTGATGGTCATAGAATGCTGACACTATTTCAGAAAATAACATTAATGAATGCATTTTTATTAATATCATGCGTCTGCTAAGTAACTGTCTGTTATACGGCGAAAAGCGACAAAACATACATGTCGGGTAATGATTGCATCCTATTCATCATTTGAATTCAGATTTTCATCCGGATTATATTACATATTGCATCATCTAAGCCTGATGTTCATAGAATGCTGACACTATTTCAGAAAATAACATTAATGGATGCATTTTTATTAATATCATGCGTCTGCTAAGTAACTGTCTGTTATACGGCGAAAAGCGACAAAACATACATGTTGGGTAATGATTGCATCCTATTCATCATTAGAATTGAGATTTTCATCCGGATTATATTACATATTGCATCATCTAAGACTGATGGTCATAGAATGCTGACACTATTTCAGAAAATAACATTAATGAATGCATTTTTATTAATATCATGCGTCTGCTAAGTAACTGTCTGTTATACGGCGAAAAGCGACAAAACATACATGTCGGGTAATGATTGCATCCTATTCATCATTAGAATTGAGATTTTCATCCGGATTATATTACATATTGCATCATTTAAGCCTGATGTTCATAGAATGCTGACACTATTTCAGAAAATAACATTAATGGATGCATTTTTATTAATATCATGCGTCTGCTAAGTAACTGTCTGTTATACGGCGAAAAGCGACAAAACATACATGTTGGGTAATGATTGCATCCTATTCATCATTAGAATTGAGATTTTCATCCGGATTATATTACATATTGCATCATCTAAGCCTGATGTTCATAGAATTCTGACACTATTTCAGAAAATAACATTAATGAATGCATTTTTATTAATATCATGCGTCTGCTAAGTAACTGTCTGTTATACGGCGAAAAGCGACAAAACATACATGTCGGGTAATGATTGCATCCTATTCATCATTAGAATTGAGATTTTCATCCGGATTATATTACATATTGCATCATTTAAGCCTGATGTTCATAGAATGCTGACACTATTTCAGAAAATAACATTAATGGATGCATTTTTATTAATATCATGCGTCTGCTAAGTAACTGTCTGTTATACGGCGAAAAGCGACAAAACATACATGTTGGGTAATGATTGCATCCTATTCATCATTAGAATTGAGATTTTCATCCGGATTATATTACATATTGCATCATCTAAGCCTGATGTTCATAGAATTCTGACACTATTTCAGAAAATAACATTAATGAATGCATTTTTATTAATATCATGCGTCTGCTAAGTAACTGTCTGTTATACGGCGAAAAGCGACAAAACATACATGTCGGGTAATGATTGCATCCTATTCATCATTAGAATTGAGATTTTCATCCGGATTATATTACATATTTCATCATCTAAGCCTGATGTTCATAGAATGCTGACACTATTTCAGAAAATAACATTAATGAATGCATTTTTATTAATATCATGCGTCTGCTAAGTAACTGTCTCTTATACGGCGAAAAGCGACAAAACATACATGTCGGGTAATGATTGCATCCTATTCATCATTAGAATTGAGATTTTCATCCGGATTATATTAAAAATTGCATCATCTAAGCCTAATGTTCATAGAATGCTGACACTATTTCAGAAAATAACATTAATGAATGCATTTTTATTAATATCATGCGTCTGCTAAGTAACTGTCTGTTATACGGCGAAAAGCGACAAAACATACATGTCGGGTAATGATTGCATCCTATTCATCATTAGAATTGAGATTTTCATCCGGATTATATTACATATTGCATCATCTAAGCCTGATGTTCATAGAATGCTGACACTATTTCAGAAAATAACATTAATGAATGCATTTTTATTAATATCATGCGTCTGCTAAGTAACTGTCTGTTATACGGCGAAAAGCGACAAAACATACATGTTGGGTAATGATTGCATCCTATTCATCATTAGAATTCAGATTTCATCCGGATTATATTACATATTGCATCATCTAAGCCTGATGGTCATAGAATGCTGACACTATTTCAGAAAATAACATTAATGAATGCATTTTTATTAATATCATGCGTCTGCTAAGTAACTGTCTGTTATACGGCGAAAAGCGACAAAACATACATGTCGGGTAATGATTGCATCCTATTCATCATTTGAATTCAGATTTTCATCCGGATTATATTACATATTGCATCATCTAAGCCTGATGTTCATAGAATGCTGACACTATTTCAGAAAATAACATTAATGAATGCATTTTTATTAATATCATGCGTCTGCTAAGTAACTGTCTGTTATACGGCGAAAAGCGACAAAACATACATGTCGGGTAATGATTGCATCCTATTCATCATTAGAATTGAGATTTTCATCCGGATTATATTACATATTGCATCATCTAAGCCTGATGGTCATAGAATGCTGACACTATTTCAGAAAATAACATTAATGAATGCATTTTTATTAATATCATGCGTCTGCTAAGTAACTGTCTGTTATACGGCGAAAAGCGACAAAACATACATGTCGGGTAATGATTGCATCCTATTCATCCTTAGAATTGAGATTTTCATCCGGATTATATTACATATTGCATCATCTAAGCCTGATGTTCATAGAATACTGACACTATTTCAGAAAATAACATTAATGAATGCATTTTTGTTAATATCATGCGTCTGCTAAGTAACTGTCTGTTATACGGCGAAAAGCGACAAAACATACATGTCGGGTAATGATTGCATCCTATTCATCATTTGAATTCAGATTTTCATCCGGATTATATTACATATTGCATCATCAAAGCCTGATGTTCATAGAATGCTGACACTATTTCAGAAAATAACATTAACGAATGCATTTTTATTAATATCATGCGTCTGCTAAGTAACTGTCTGTTATACGGCGAAAAGCGACAAAACATACATGTCGGGTAATGATTGCATCCTATTCATCATTAGAATTGAGATTTTCATCCGGATTATATTACATATTTCATCATCTAAGCCTGATGTTCATAGAATGCTGACACTATTTCAGAAAATAACATTAATGAATGCATTTTTATTAATATCATGCGTCTGCTAAGTAACTGTCTCTTATACGGCGAAAAGCGACAAAACATACATGTCGGGTAATGATTGCATCCTATTCATCATTAGAATTGAGATTTTCATCCGGATTTTATTACATATTGCATCATCTAAGCCTGATGTTCATAGAATGCTGACACTATTTCAGAAAATAACATTAATGAATGCATTTTTATTAATATCATGCGTCTGCTAAGTAACTGTCTGTTATACGGGGAAAAGCGACAAAACATACATGTTGGGTAATGATTGCATCCTATTCATCATTAGAATTGAGATTTTCATCCGGATTATATTACATATTGCATCATCTAAGCCTGATGGTCATAGAATGCTGACACTATTTCAGAAAATAACATTAATGAATGCATTTTTATTAATATCATGCGTCTGCTAAGTAACTGTCTGTTATACGGCGAAAAGTGACAAAACATACATGTCGGGTAATGATTGCATCCTATTCATCATTTGAATTCAGATTTTCATCCGGATTATATTACATATTGCATCATCTAAGCCTGATATTCATAGAATGCTGACACTATTTCAGAAAATAACATTAATGAATGCATTTTTATTAATATCATGCGCCTGCTAAGTAACTGTCTGTTATACGGCGAAAAGCGACAAAACATACATGTTGGGTAATGATTGCATCCTATTCATCATTAGAATTGAGATTTTCATCCGGTTTATATTACATATTGCATCATCTAAGCCTGATGGTCATAGAATGCTGACACTATTTCAGAAAATAACATTAATGAATGCATTTTTATTAATATCATGCGTCTGCTAAGTAACTGTCTGTTATACGGCGAAAAGCGACAAAACATACATGTCGGGTAATGATTGCATCCTATTCATCATTAGAATTGAGATTTTCATCCGGATTATATTACATATTGCATCATCTAAGCCTGATGGTCATAGAATGCTGACACTATTTCAGAAAATAACATTAATGAATGCATTTTTATTAATATCATGCGTCTGCTAAGTAACTGTCTGTTATACGGCGAAAAGCGACAAAACATACATGTCGGGTAATGATTGCATCCTATTCATCATTAGAATTGAGATTTTCATCCGGATTATATTACATATTGCATCATTTAAGCCTGATGTTCATAGAATGCTGACACTATTTCAGAAAATAACATTAATGGATGCATTTTTATTAATATCATGCGTCTGCTAAGTAACTGTCTGTTATACGGCGAAAAGCGACAAAACATACATGTCGGGTAATGATTGCATCCTATTCATCCTTAGAATTGCGATTTTCATCCGGATTATATTACATATTGCATCATCTAAGCCTGATGTTCATAGAATGCTGACACTATTTCAGAAAATAACATTAATGAATGCATTTTTATTAATATCATGCGTCTGCTAAGTAACTGTCTGTTATACGGCGAAAAGCGACAAAACATACATGTCGGGTAATGATTGCATCCTATTCATCATTTGAATTGAGATTTTCATCCGGATTATATTACATATTGCATCATCTAAGCCTGATGGTCATAGAATGCTGACACTATTTCAGAAAATAACATTAATGAATGCATTTTTATTAATATCATGCGTCTGCTAAGTAACTGTCTGTTATACGGCGAAAAGTGACAAAACATACATGTCGGGTAATGATTGCATCCTATTCATCATTTGAATTCAGATTTTCATCCGGATTATATTACATATTGCATCATCTAAGCCTGATATTCATAGAATGCTGACACTATTTCAGAAAATAACATTAATGAATGCATTTTTATTAATATCATGCGCCTGCTAAGTAACTGTCTGTTATACGGCGAAAAGCGACAAAACATACATGTTGGGTAATGATTGCATCCTATTCATCATTAGAATTGAGATTTTCATCCGGTTTATATTACATATTGCATCATCTAAGCCTGATGGTCATAGAATGCTGACACTATTTCAGAAAATAACATTAATGAATGCATTTTTATTAATATCATGCGTCTGCTAAGTAACTGTCTGTTATACGGCGAAAAGCGACAAAACATACATGTCGGGTAATGATTGCATCCTATTCATCATTAGAATTGAGATTTTCATCCGGATTATATTACATATTGCATCATCTAAGCCTGATGGTCATAGAATGCTGACACTATTTCAGAAAATAACATTAATGAATGCATTTTTATTAATATCATGCGTCTGCTAAGTAACTGTCTGTTATACGGCGAAAAGCGACAAAACATACATGTCGGGTAATGATTGCATCCTATTCATCATTAGAATTGAGATTTTCATCCGGATTATATTACATATTGCATCATTTAAGCCTGATGTTCATAGAATGCTGACACTATTTCAGAAAATAACATTAATGGATGCATTTTTATTAATATCATGCGTCTGCTAAGTAACTGTCTGTTATACGGCGAAAAGCGACAAAACATACATGTCGGGTAATGATTGCATCCTATTCATCCTTAGAATTGCGATTTTCATCCGGATTATATTACATATTGCATCATCTAAGCCTGATGTTCATAGAATGCTGACACTATTTCAGAAAATAACATTAATGAATGCATTTTTATTAATATCATGCGTCTGCTAAGTAACTGTCTGTTATACGGCGAAAAGCGACAAAACATACATGTCGGGTAATGATTGCATCCTATTCATCATTTGAATTCAGATTTTCATCCGGATTATATTACATATTGCATCATCTAAGCCTGATGTTCATAGAATGCTGACACTATTTCAGAAATTAACATTAATGAATGCATTTTTATTAATATCATGCGCCTGCTAAGTAACTGTCTGTTATACGGCGAAAAGCGACAAAACATACATGTTGGGTAATGATTGCATCCTATTCATCATTAGAATTGAGATTTTCATCCGGTTTATATTACATATTGCATCATCTAAGCCTGATGGTCATAGAATGCTGACACTATTTCAGAAAATAACATTAATGAATGCATTTTTATTAATATCATGCGTCTGCTAAGTAACTGTCTGTTATACGGCGAAAAGCGACAAAACATACATGTCGGGTAATGATTGCATCCTATTCATCATTAGAATTGAGATTTTCATCCGGATTATATTACATATTGCATCATCTAAGCCTGATGGTCATAGAATGCTGACACTATTTCAGAAAATAACATTAATGAATGCATTTTTATTAATATCATGCGTCTGCTAAGTAACTGTCTGTTATACGGCGAAAAGCGACAAAACATACATGTCGGGTAATGATTACATCCTATTCATCCTTAGAATTGCGATTTTCATCCGGATTATATTACATATTGCATCATCTAAGCCTGATGTTCATAGAATGCTGACACTATTTCAGAAAATAACATTAATGAATGCATTTTTATTAATATCATGCGTCTGCTAAGTAACTGTCTGTTATACGGCGAAAAGCGACAAAACATACATGTCGGGTAATGATTGCATCCTATTCATCATTTGAATTCAGATTTTCATCCGGATTATATTACATATTGCATCATCTAAGCCTGATGTTCATAGAATGCTGACACTATTTCAGAAATTAACATTAATGAATGCATTTTTATTAATATCATGCGTCTGCTAAGTAACTGTCTGTTATACGGCGAAAAGCGACAAAACATACATGTCGGGTAATGATTGCATCCTATTCATCATTAGAATTGAGATTTTCATCCGGATTATATTACATATTGCATCATCTAAGCCTGATGTGCATAGAATGCTGACACTATTTCAGAAAATAACATTAATGAATGCATTTTTATTAATATCATGCGTCTGCTAAGTAACTGTCTGTTATACGGCGAAAAGCGACAAAACATACATGTCGGGTAATGATTGCATCCTATTCATCATTAGAATTGAGATTTTCATCCGCATTATATTACATATTGCATCATCTAAGCCTGATGTTCATAGAATACTGACACTATTTCAGAAAATAACATTAATGAATGCATTTTTATTAATATCATTCGTCTGCTAAGTAACTGTCTGTTATACGGCGAAAAACGACAAAACATACATGTCGGGTAATGATTGCATCCTATTCATCATTTGAATTGAGATTTTCATCCGGATTATATTACATATTGCATCATCTAAGCCTGATGTGCATAGAATGCTGACACTATTTCAGAAAATAACATTAATGAATGCATTTTTATTAATATCATGCGTCTGCTAAGTAACTGTCTGTTATACGGCGAAAAGCGACAAAACATACATGTCGGGTAATGATTGCATCCTATACATCATTAGAATTGAGATTTTCATCCGGATTATATTACATATTGCATCATCTAAGCCTGATGTTCATAGAATACTGACACTATTTCAGAAAATAACATTAATGAATGCATTTTTATTAATATCATGCGTCTGCTAAGTAACTGTCTGTTATACGGCGAAAAACGACAAAACATACATGTCGGGTAATGATTGCATCCTATTCATCATTTGAATTCAGATTTTCATCCGGATTGTATTACATATTGCATCATCTAAGCCTGATGTTCATAGAATGCTGACACTATTTCAGAAAATAACATTAATGAATGCATTTTTATTAATATCATGCGTCTGCTAAGTAACTGTCTGTTATACGGAGAAAGCGACAAAACGTACATGTCGGGTAATGATTGCTTCCTATTCATCATTAGAATTGAGATTTTCATCCGGATTATATTACATATTGCATCATCTAAGCCTGATGTTCATAGAATGCTGACACTATTTCAGAAAATAACATTAATGAATGCATTTTTATTAATATCATGCGTCTGCTAAGTAACTGTCTGTTATACGGCGAAAAGCGACAAAACCTACATATTGGGTAATGATTGCATCCTATTCATCATTAGAATTGAGATTTTCATCCGGATTATATTACATATTGCATCATCTAAGCCTGATGTTCATAGAATGCTGACACTATTTCAGAAAATAACATTAATGAATGCATTTTTATTAATATCATGCGTCTACTAAGGAACTGTCTGTTATACGGCGAAAAGCGACAAAACATACATGTCGGGTAATGATTGCATCCTATTCATCATTAGAATTGAGATTTTCATCCGGATTATATTATATATTTCATCATCTAAGACTGATGTTCATAGAATGCTGACACTATTTCAAAAAATAACATTAATGAATGCATTTTTATTAATATCATGCGTCTGCTAAATAACTGTCTGTTATACGGCGAAAAGCGACAAAACATACATGTCGGGTAATGATTGCATCCTATTCATCATTTCAATTCAGATTATCATCCGGATTATATTACATATTGCATCATCTAAGCCTGATGTTTATAGAATACTGACACTATTTCAGAAAATAACATTAATTAATGCATTTTTATTAATATCATGCGTCTGCTAAGTAACTGTCTGTTATACGGCGTAAAGCGACAAAACATACATTTCGGGTAATGATTGCATCCTATTCATCATTAGAATTGAGATTTTCATCCGGTTTATATTAGATATTGCATCATCTAAGCCTGATGGTCATAGAATGCTGACACTATTTCAGAAAATAACATTAATGAATGCATTTTTATTAATATCATGCGTCTGCTAAGTAACTGTCTGTTATACGGCGAAAAGCGACAAAACATACATGTCGGGTAATGATTGCATCCTATTCATCATTAGAATTGAGATTTTCATCCGGATTTTATTACATATTGCATCATCTAAGCCTGATGTTCATAGAATGCTGACACTATTTCAGAAAATAACATTAATGAATGCATTTTTATTAATATCATGCGTCTGCTAAGTAACTGTCTGTTATACGGAGAAAGCGACAAAACGTACATGTCGGGTAATGATTGCTTCCTATTCATCATTAGAATTGAGATTTTCATCCGGATTATATTACATATTGCATCATCTAAGCCTGATGTTCATAGAATGCTGACACTATTTCAGAAAATAACATTAATGAATGCATTTTTATTAATATCATGCGTCTGCTAAGTAACTGTCTGTTATACGGCGAAAAGCGACAAAACCTACATATTGGGTAATGATTGCATCCTATTCATCATTAGAATTGAGATTTTCATCCGGATTATATTACATATTGCATCATCTAAGCCTGATGTTCATAGAATGCTGACACTATTTCAGAAAATAACATTAATGAATGCATTTTTATTAATATCATGCGTCTACTAAGGAACTGTCTGTTATACGGCGAAAAGCGACAAAACATACATGTCGGGTAATGATTGCATCCTATTCATCATTAGAATTGAGATTTTCATCCGGATTATATTATATATTTCATCATCTAAGACTGATGTTCATAGAATGCTGACACTATTTCAAAAAATAACATTAATGAATGCATTTTTATTAATATCATGCGTCTGCTAAATAACTGTCTGTTATACGGCGAAAAGCGACAAAACATACATGTCGGGTAATGATTGCATCCTATTCATCATTTCAATTCAGATTATCATCCGGATTATATTACATATTGCATCATCTAAGCCTGATGTTTATAGAATACTGACACTATTTCAGAAAATAACATTAATTAATGCATTTTTATTAATATCATGCGTCTGCTAAGTAACTGTCTGTTATACGGCGTAAAGCGACAAAACATACATTTCGGGTAATGATTGCATCCTATTCATCATTAGAATTGAGATTTTCATCCGGTTTATATTAGATATTGCATCATCTAAGCCTGATGGTCATAGAATGCTGACACTATTTCAGAAAATAACATTAATGAATGCATTTTTATTAATATCATGCGTCTGCTAAGTAACTGTCTGTTATACGGCGAAAAGCGACAAAACATACATGTCGGGTAATGATTGCATCCTATTCATCATTAGAATTGAGATTTTCATCCGGATTTTATTACATATTGCATCATCTAAGCCTGATGTTCATAGAATGCTGACACTATTTCAGAAAATAACATTAATGAATGCATTTTTATTAATATCATGCGTCTGCTAAGTAACTGTCTGTTATACGGCGAAAAGCGACAAAACATACATGTCGGGTAATGATTGCATCCTATTCATCCTTAGAATTGCGATTTTCATCCGGATTATATTACATATTGCATCATCTAAGCCTGATGTTCATAGAATACTGACACTATTTCAGAAAATAACATTAATGAATGCATTTTTATTAATATCATGCGTCTGCTAAGTAACTGTCTGTTATACGGCGAAAAGCGACAAAACATACATGTCGGGTAATGATTGCATCCTATTCATCATTTGAATTCAGATTTTCATCCGGATTATATTACATATTGCATCATCTAAGCCTGATGTTCATAGAATGCTGACACTATTTCAGAAAATAACATTAATGAATGCATTTTTATTAATATCATGCGCCTGCTAAGTAACTGTCTGTTATACGGCGAAAAGCGACAAAACATACATGTTGGGTAATGATTGCATCCTATTCATCATTAGAATTGAGATTTTCATCCGGTTTATATTACATATTGCATCATCTAAGCCTGATGGTCATAGAATGCTGACACTATTTCAGAAAATAACATTAATGAATGCATTTTTATTAATATCATGCGTCTGCTAAGTAACTGTCTGTTATACGGAGAAAAGCGACAAAACATACATGTCGGGTAATGATTGCATCCTATTCATCATTAGAATTGAGATTTTCATCCGGATTATATTACATATTGCATCATCTAAGCCTGATGTTCATAGAATGCTGACACTATTTCAGAAATAACATTAATGAATGCATTTTTATTAATATCATGCGCCTGCTAAGTAACTGTCTGTTATACGGCGAAAAGCGACAAAACATACATGTTGGGTAATGATTGCATCCTATTCATCATTAGAATTGAGATTTTCATCCGGTTTATATTACATATTGCATCATCTAAGCCTGATGGTCATAGAATGCTGACACTATTTCAGAAAATAACATTAATGAATGCATTTTTATTAATATCATGCGTCTGCTAAGTAACTGTCTGTTATACGGAGAAAAGCGACAAAACATACATGTCGGGTAATGATTGCATCCTATTCATCATTAGAATTGAGATTTTCATCCGGATTATATTACATATTGCATCATCTAAGCCTGATGTTCATAGAATGCTGACACTATTTCAGAAAATAACATTAATGAATGCATTTTTATTAATATCATGCGTCTGCTAAGTAACTGTCTGTTATACGGCGAAAAGCGACAAAACATACATGTCGGGTAATGATTGGATCCTATTCATCATTAGAATTGAGATTTTCATCCGGATTATATTAAATATTGCATCATCTAAGCCTGATGTTCATAGAATGCTGACACTATTTCAGAAAATAACATTAATGAATGCATTTTTATTAATATCATGCGTCTGCTAAGTAACTGTCTGTTATACGGCGAAAAGCGACAAAACATACATGTCGGGTAATGATTGCATCCTATTCATCATTTGAATTCAGATTTTCATCCGGATTATATTACATATTGCATCATCTAAGCCTGATGTTCATAGAATGCTGACACTATTTCAGAAATTAACATTAATGAATGCATTTTTATTAATATCATGCGTCTGCTAAGTAACTGTCTGTTATACGGGGAAAAGCGACAAAACATATATGTCGGGTAATGATTGCATCCTATTCATCATTAGAATTGAGATTTTCATCCGGATTATATTACATATTGCATCATCTAAGCCTGATGTGCATAGAATGCTGACACTATTTTAGAAAATAACATTAATGAATGCATTTTTATTAATATCATGCGTCTGCTAAGTAACTGTCTGTTATACGGCGAAAAGCGACAAAACATACATGTCGGGTAATGATTGCATCCTATTCATCATTAGAATTGAGATTTTCATCCGGATTATATTACATATTGCATCATCTAAGCCTGATGTTCATAGAATACTGACACTATTTCAGAAAATAACATTAATGAATGCATTTTTATTAATATCATGCGTCTGCTAAGTAACTGTCTGTTATACGGCGAAAGCGACAAAACATACATGTCGGGTAATGATTGCATCCTATTCATCATTAGAATTGAGATTTTCATCCGGATTATATTACATATTGCATCATCTAAGCCTGATGTTCATAGAATGCTGACACTATTTCAGAAAATAACATTAATGAATGCATTTTTATTAATATCATGCGTCTGCTAAGTAACTGTCTGTTATACGGCGAAAAGCGACAAAACCTACATATTGGGTAATGATTGCATCCTATTCATCATTAGAATTGAGATTTTCATCCGGATTATATTACATATTGCATCATCTAAGCCTGATGTTCATAGAATGCTGACACTATTTCAGAAAATAACATTAATGAATGCATTTTTATTAATATCATGCGTCTACTAAGGAACTGTCTGTTATACGGCGAAAAGCGACAAAACATACATGTCGGGTAATGATTGCATCCTATTCATCATTAGAATTGAGATTTTCATCCGGATTATATTATATATTTCATCATCTAAGACTGATGTTCATAGAATGCTGACACTTTTTCAGAAAATAACATTAATGAATGCATTTTTATTAATATCATGCGTCTGCTAAGTAACTGTCTGTTATACGGCGAAAAGCGACAAAACATACATGTCGGGTAATGATTGCATCCTATTCATCATTTCAATTCAGATTTTCATCCGGATTATATTACATATTGCATCATCTAAGCCTGATGTTTATAGAATACTGACACTATTTCAGAAAATAACATTAATTAATGCATTTTTATTAATATCATGCGTCTGCTAAGTAACTGTCTGTTATACGGCGAAAGCGACAAAACATACATTTCGGGTAATGATTGCATCCTATTCATCATTAGAATTGAGATTTTCATCCGGATTATATTACATATTGCATCATCTAAGCCTGATGTTCATAGAATGCTGACACTATTTCAGAAAATAACATTAATGAATGCATTTTTATTAATATCATGCGTCTGCTAAGTAACTGTCTGTTATACGGCGAAAAGCGACAAAACATACATGTCGGGTAATGATTGCATCCTATTCATCCTTAGAATTGAGATTTTCATCCGGATTATATTACATATTACATCATCTAAGCCTGATGTTCATAGAATACTGACACTATTTCAGAAAATAACATTAATGAATGCATTTTTATTAATATCATGCGTCTGCTAAGTAACTGTCTGTTATACGGCGAAAAGCGACAAAACATACATGTCGGGTAATGATTGCATCCTATTCATCATTAGAATTGAGATTTTCATCCGGATTATATTACATATTGCATCATCTAAGCCTGATGTTCATAGAATGCTGACACTATTTCAGAAAATAACATTAATGAATGCATTTTTATTAATATCATGCGTCTGCTAAGTAACTGTCTGTTATACGGCGAAAAGCGACAAAACATACATGTCGGGTAATGATTGCATCCTATTCATCATTAGAATTGAGATTTTCATCCGGATTATATTACATATTGCATCATCTAAGCCTGATGTTCATAGAATGCTGACACTATTTCAGAAAATAACATTAATGAATGCATTTTTATTAATATCATGCGTCTGCTAAGTAACTGTCTGTTATACGGCGAAAAGCGACAAAACATACATGTCGGGTAATGATTCCATCCTATTCATCCTTAGAATTGAGATTTTCATCCGGATTATATTACATATTGCATCATCTAAGACTGATGGTCATAGAATACTGACACTATTTCAGAAAATAACATTAATGAATGCATTTTTATTAATATCATGCGTCTGCTAAGTAACTGTCTGTTATACGGCGAAAAGCGACAAAACATACATGTCGGGTAATGATTGCATCCTATTCATCATTTGAATTCAGATTTTCATCCGGATTATATTACATATTGCATCATCTAAGCCTGATGTTCATAGAATGCTGACACTATTTCAGAAAATAACATTAATGAATGCATTTTTATTAATATCATGCGTCTACTAAGTAACTGTCTGTTATACGGCGAAAAGCGACAAAACATACATGTCGGGTAATGATTGCATCCTATTCATCATTAGAATTGAGATTTTCATCCGGATTATATTATATATTGCATCATCTAAGACTGATGTTCATAGAATGCTGACACTATTTCAGAAAATAACATTAATGAATGCATTTTTATTAATATCATGCGTCTGCTAAGTAACTGTCTCTTATACGGCGAAAAGCGACAAAACATACATGTCGGGTAATGATTGCATCCTATTCATCATTTCAATTCAGATTTTCATCCGGATTATATTACATATTGCATCATCTAAACCTGATGTTTATAGAATACTGACACTATTTCAGAAAATAACATCAATTAATGCATTTTTATTAATATCATGCGTCTGCTAAGTAACTGTCTGTTATACGGCGAAAAGCGACAAAACTTACATTTCGGGTAATGATTGCATCCTATTCATCATTAGAATTGAGATTATCATCCGGATTATATTACATATTGCATCATCTAAGCCTGATGTTCATAGAATGCTGACACTATTTCAGAAAATAACATTAATGAATGCATTTTTATTAATGTCATGCGTCTGCTAAGTAACTGTCTGTTATACGGCGAAAAGCGACAAAACATACATGTCGGGTAATGATTGCATCGTATTCATCATTAGAATTGAGATTTTCATCCGGATTATATTACATATTGCATCATCTAAGCCTGATGTTCATAGAATGCTGACACTATTTCAGAAAATAACATTAATGAATGCATTTTTATTAATATCATGCGTCTGCTAAGTAACTGTCTGTTATACGGCAAAAAGCGACAAAACATACATGTTGGGTAATGATTGCATCCTATTCATCATTAGAATTGAGATTTTCATCCGGATTATATTACATATTGCATCATCTAAGCCTGATGTTCATAGAATGCTGAGACTATTTCAGAAAATAACATTAATGAATGCTTTTTTATTAATATCATGCGTCTGCTAAGTAACTGTCTGTTATACGGCGAAAAGCGACAAAACATACATGTCGGGTAATGATTGCATCCTATTCATCATTAGAATTGAGATTTTCATCCGGATTATATTACATATTGCATCATCTAAGCCTGATGTTCATAGAATGCTGACACTATTTCAGAAAATAACATTAATGAATGCATTTTTATTAATATCATGCGTCTGCTAAGTAACTGTCTGTTATACGGCGAAAAGCGACAAAACATACATGTTGGGTAATGATTGCATCCTATTCATCAGTAGAATTGAGATTTTCATCCGGATTATATTACCTATTGCATCATCTAAGCCTGATGTTCATAGAATGCTGACACTATTTCAGAAAATAACATTAATGAATGCATTTTTATTAATATCATGCGTCTGCTAAGTAACTGTCTGTTATACGGCGAAAAGCGACAAAACATACATGTCGGGTAATGATTGCATCCTATTCATCATTAGAATTGAGATTTTCATCCGGATTATATTACATATTGCATCATCTAAGCCTGATGTTCATAGAATGCTGACACTATTTCAGAAAATAACATTAATGAATGCATTTTTATTAATATCATGCGTCTGCTAAGTAACTGTCTGTTATACGGCGAAAAGCGACAAAACATACATGTCGGGTAATGATTGCATCCTATTCATCATTAGAATTGAGATTTTCATCCGGATTATATTACATATTGCATTATCTAAGCCTGATGTTCATAGAATGCTGACACTATTTCAGAAAATAACATTAATGAATGCATTTTTATTACTATCAAGCGTCTGTTAAGTAACTGTCTCTTATACGGCGAAAAGCGACAAAACATACATGTCGGGTAATGATTGCATCCTATTCATCATTAGAATTGAGATTTTCATCCGGATTATATTACATATTGCATAATCTAAGCCTGATGTTAATTGAATGTTGACACTATTTCAGAAAATAACATTAATGAATGCATTTTTATTAATATCAAGCGTCTGCTAAGTAACTGTCTGTTATACGGAGAAAAGCGACAAAACATACATGTCGGGTAATGATTGCATCCTATTCATCCTTAGAATTGAGATTTCCATCCGGATTATATTACATATTGCATCATCTAAGCCTGATGTTCATAGAATGCTGACACTATTTCAAAAAATAACATTAATGAATGCATTTTTATTAATATCATGCGTCTGCTAAGTAACTGTCTGTTATACGGCGAAAAGCGACAAAACATTACATGTCGGGTAATGATTGCATCCTATTCATCATTAGAATTGAGATTTTCATCCGGATTATATTACATATTGCATCATCTAAGCCTGATGTTCATAGAATGCTGACACTATTTCAGAAAATAACATTAATGAATGCATTTTTATTAATATCATGCGTCTGCTAAGTAACTGTCTGTTATACGGCGAAAAGCGACAAAACATACATGTCGGGTAATGATTGCATCCTATTCATCATTAGAATTGAGATTTTCATCCGGATTATATTACATATTGCATCATCTAAGCCTGATGTTCATAGAATGCTGACACTATTTCAGAAAATAACATTAATGAATGCATTTTTATTAATATCATGCGTCTGCTAAGTAACTGTCTGTTATACGGCGAAAAGCGACAAAACATACATGTCGGGTAATGATTGCATCCTATTCATCATTTCAATTCAGATTTTCATCCGGATTATATTACATATTGCATCATCTAAGCCTGATGTTTATAGAATACTGACACTATTTCAGAAAATAACATCAATTAATGCATTTTTATTAATATCATGCGTCTGCTAAGTAACTGTCTGTTATACGGCGAAAAGCGACAAAACATACATGTCGGGTAATGATTGCATCCTATTCATCATTAGAATTGAGATTTTCATCCGGATTATATTACATATTGCATCATCTAAGCCTGATGTTCATAGAATGCTGACACTATTTCAGAAAATAACATTAATGAATGCATTTTTATTAATATCATGCGTCTGCTAAGTAACTGTCTGTTATACGGCGAAAAGCGACAAAACATACATGTCGGGTAATGATTGCATCCTATTCATCATTAGAATTGAGATTTTCATCCGGATTATATTACATATTGCATCATCTAAGCCTGATGTTCATAGAATGCTGACACTATTTCAGAAAATAACATTAATGAATGCATTTTTATTAATATCATGCGTCTGCTAAGTAACTGTCTGTTATACGGCGAAAAGCGACAAAACATACATGTCGGGTAATCATTGCATCCTATTCATCATTAGAATTGAGATTTTCATCCGGATTATATTACATATTGCATCATCTAAGCCTGATGTTCATAGAATGCTGACACTATTTCAGAAAATAACATTAATGAATGCATTTTTATTACTATCAAGCGTCTGTTAAGTAACTGTCTCTTATACGGCGAAAAGCGACAAAACATACATGTCGGGTAATGATTGCATCCTATTCATCATTAGAATTGAGATTTTCATCCGGATTATATTACATATTGCATCATCTAAGCCTGATGTTCATAGAATGCTGACACTATTTCAGAAAATAACATTAATGAATGCATTTTTATTACTATCAAGCGTCTGTTAAGTAACTGTCTCTTATACGGCGAAAAGCGACAAAACATACATGTCGGGTAATGATTGCATCCTATTTATCATTAGAATTGAGATTTTCATCCGGATTATATTACATATTGCATAATCTAAGCCTGATGTTAATTGAATGTTGACACTATTTCAGAAAATAACATTAATGAATGCATTTTTATTAATATCAAGCGTCTGCTAAGTAACTGTCTGTTATACGGAGAAAAGCGACAAAACATACATGTCGGGTAATGATTGCATCCTATTCATCCTTAGAATTGAGATTTCCATCCGGATTATATTACATATTGCATCATCTAAGCCTGATGTTCATAGAATGCTGACACTATTTCAGAAAATAACATTAATGAATGCATTTTTATTAATATCATGCGTCTGCTAAGTAACTGTCTGTTATACGGCGAAAAGCGACAAAACATTACATGTCGGGTAATGATTGCATCCTATTCATCATTAGAATTGAGATTTTCATCCGGATTATATTACATATTGCACCATCTAAGCCTGATGTTCATAGAATGCTGACACTATTTCAGAAAATAACATTAATGAATGCATTTTTATTAATATCATGCGTCTGCTAAGTAACTGTCTGTTATACGGCGAAAAGCGACAAAACATACATGTCGGGTAATGATTGCATCCTATTCATCATTAGAATTGAGATTTTCATCCGGATTATATTACATATTGCATCATCTAAGCCTGATGTTCATAGAATGCTGACACTATTTCAGAAAATAACATTAATGAATGCATTTTTATTAATATCATGCGTCTGCTAAGTAACTGTCTGTTATACGGCGAAAAGCGACAAAACATACATGTCGGGTAATGATTGCATCCTATTCATCATTTCAATTCAGATTTTCATCCGGATTATATTACATATTGCATCATCTAAGCCTGATGTTTATAGAATACTGACACTATTTCAGAAAATAATATCAATTAATGCATTTTTATTAATATCATGCGTCTGCTAAGTAACTGTCTGTTATACGGCGAAAAGCGACAAAACATACATGTCGGGTAATGATTGCATCCTATTCATCATTAGAATTGAGATTTTCATCCGGATTATATTACATATTGCATAATCTAAGCCTGATGTTCATAGAATGCTGACACTATTTCAGAAAATAACATTAATGAATGCATTTTTATTAATATCAAGCGTCTGCTAAGTAACTGTCTGTTATACGGAGAAAAGCGACAAAACATACATGTCGGGTAATGATTGCATCCTATTCATCCTTAGAATTGAGATTTCCATCCGGATTATATTACATATTGCATCATCTAAGCCTGATGTTCATAGAATGCTGACACTATTTCAGAAAATAACATTAATGAATGCATTTTTATTAATATCATGCGTCTGCTAAGTAACTGTCTGTTATACGGCGAAAAGCGACAAAACATACATGTCGGGTAATGATTGCATCCTATTCATCATTAGAATTGAGATTTTCATCCGGATTATATTACATATTGCATCATCTAAGCCTGATGTTCATAGAATGCTGACACTATTTCAGAAAATAACATTAATGAATGCATTTTTATTAATATCATGCGTCTGCTAAGTAACTGTCTGTTATACGGCGAAAAGCGACAAAACATACATGTCGGGTAATGATTGCATCCTATTCATCATTTCAATTCAGATTTTCATCCGGATTATATTACATATTGCATCATCTAAGCCTGATGTTTATAGAATACTGACACTATTTCAGAAAATAACATCAATTAATGCATTTTTATTAATATCATGCGTCTGCTAAGTAACTGTCTGTTATACGGCGAAAAGCGACAAAACATACATGTCGGGTAATGATTGCATCCTATTCATCATTAGAATTGAAATTTTCATCCGGATTATATTACATATTGCATCATCTAAGCCTGATGTTCATAGAATGCTGACACTATTTCAGAAAATAACATTAATGAATGCATTTTTATTAATATCATGCGTCTGCTAAGTAACTGTCTGTTATACGGCGAAAAGCGACAAAACATACATGTCGGGTAATGATTGCATCCTATTCATCATTAGAATTGAGATTTTCATCCGGATTATATTACATATTGCATCATCTAAGCCTGATGTTCATAGAATGCTGACACTATTTCAGAAAATAACATTAATGAATGCATTTTTATTACTATCAAGCGTCTGTTAAGTAACTGTCTCTTATACGGCGAAAAGCGACAAAACATACATGTCGGGTAATGATTGCATCCTATTCATCATTAGAATTGAGATTTTCATCCGGATTATATTACATATTGCATCATCTAAGCCTGATGTTCATAGAATGCTGACACTATTTCAGAAAATAACATTAATGAATGCATTTTTATTACTATCAAGCGTCTGTTAAGTAACTGTCTCTTATACGGCGAAAAGCGACAAAACATACATGTCGGGTAATGATTGCATCCTATTCATCATTAGAATTGAGATTTTCATCCGGATTATATTACATATTGCATAATCTAAGCCTGATGTTAATTGAATGTTGACACTATTTCAGAAAATAACATTAATGAATGCATTTTTATTAATATCAAGCGTCTGCTAAGTAACTGTCTGTTATACGGAGAAAAGCGACAAAACATACATGTCGGGTAATGATTGCATCCTATTCATCCTTAGAATTGAGATTTCCATCCGGATTATATTACATATTGCATCATCTAAGCCTGATGTTCATAGAATCCTGACACTATTTCAGAAAATAACATTAATGAATGCATTTTTATTAATATCATGCGTCTGCTAAGTAACTGTCTGTTATACGGCGAAAAGCGACAAAACATTACATGTCGGGTAATGATTGCATCCTATTCATCATTAGAATTGAGATTTTCATCCGGATTATATTACATATTGCACCATCTAAGCCTGATGTTCATAGAATGCTGACACTATTTCAGAAAATAACATTAATGAATGCATTTTTATTAATATCATGCGTCTGCTAAGTAACTGTCTGTTATACGGCGAAAAGCGACAAAACATACATGTCGGGTAATGATTGCATCCTATTCATCATTAGAATTGAGATTTTCATCCGGATTATATTACATATTGCATCATCTAAGCCTGATGTTCATAGAATGCTGACACTATTTCAGAAAATAACATTAATGAATGCATTTTTATTAATATCATGCGTCTGCTAAGTAACTGTCTGTTATACGGCGAAAAGCGACAAAACATACATGTCGGGTATTGATTGCATCCTATTCATCATTTCAATTCAGATTTTCATCCGGATTATATTACATATTGCATCATCTAAGCCTGATGTTTATAGAATACTGACACTATTTCAGAAAATAACATCAATTAATGCATTTTTATTAATATCATGCCTCTGCTAAGTAACTGTCTGTTATACGGCGAAAAGCGACAAAACATACATGTCGGGTAATGATTGCATCCTATTCATCATTAGAATTGAGATTTTCATCCGGATTATATTACATATTGCATCATCTAAGCCTGATGTTCATAGAATGCTGACACTATTTCAGAAAATAACATTAATGAATGCATTTTTATTAATATCATGCGTCTGCTAAGTAACTGTCTGTTATACGGCGAAAAGCGACAAAACATACATGTCGGGTAATGATTGCATCCTATTCATCATTAGAATTGAGATTTTCATCCGGATTATATTACATATTGCATCATCTAAGCCTGCTGTTCATAGAATACTGACACTATTTCAGAAAATAACATTAATGAATGCATTTTTATTAATATCATGCGTCTGCTAAGTAACTGTCTGTTATACGGCGAAAAGCGACAAAACATACATGTCGGGTAATGATTGCATCCTATTCATCATTAGAATTGAGATTTTCATCCGGATTATATTACATATTGCATCATCTAAGCCTGATGTTCATAGAATGCTGACACTATTTCAGAAAATAACATTAATGAATGCATTTTTATTACTATCAAGCGTCTGTTAAGTAACTGTCTCTTATACGGCGAAAAGCGACAAAACATACATGTCGGGTAATGATTGCATCCTATTCATCATTAGAATTGAGATTTTCATCCGGATTATATTACATATTGCATAATCTAAGCCTGATGTTAATTGAATGTTGACACTATTTCAGAAAATAACATTAATGAATGCATTTTTATTAATATCAAGCGTCTGCTAAGTAACTGTCTGTTATACGGAGAAAAGCGACAAAACATACATGTCGGGTAATGATTGCATCCTATTCATCCTTAGAATTGAGATTTCCATCCGGATTATATTACATATTGCATCATCTAAGCCTGATGTTCATAGAATGCTGACACTATTTCAGAAAATAACATTAATGAATGCATTTTTATTAATATCATGCGTCTGCTAAGTAACTGCCTGTTATACGGCGAAAAGCGACAAAACATTACATGTCGGGTAATGATTGCATCCTATTCATCATTAGAATTGAGATTTTCATCCGGATTATATTACATATTGCATCATCTAAGCCTGATGTTCATAGAATGCTGACACTATTTCAGAAAATAACATTAATGAATGCATTTTTATTAATATCATGCGTCTGCAAAGTAACTGTCTGTTATACGGCGAAAAGCGACAAAACATACATGTCGGGTAATGATTGCATCCTATTCATCATTAGAATTGAGATTTTCATCCGGATTATATTACATATTTCATAATCTAAGCCTGATGTTAATTGAATGTTGACACTATTTCAGAAAATAACATTAATGAATGCATTTTTATTAATATCAAGCGTCTGCTAAGTAACTGTCTGTTATACGGAGAAAAGCGACAAAACATACATGTCGGGTAATGATTGCATCCTATTCATCATTAGAATTGAGATTTCCATCCGGATTATATTACATATTGCATCATCTAAGCCTGATGTTCATAGAATTCTGACACTATTTCAGAAAATAACATTAATGAATGCATTTTTATTAATATCATGCGTCTGCTAAGTAACTGTCTGTTATACGGCGAAAAGCGACAAAACATTACATGTCGGGTAATGATTGCATCCTATTCATCATTAGAATTGAGATTTTCATCCGGATTATATTACATATTGCATCATCTAAGCCTGATGTTCATAGAATGCTGACACTATTTCAGAAAATAACATTAATGAATGCATTTTTATTAATATCATGCGTCTGCTAAGTAACTGTCTGTTATGCGGCGAAGAGCGACAAAACATACATGTCGGGTAATGATTGCATCCTATTCATCATTAGAATTGAGATTTTCATCCGGATTATATTACATATTGCATCATCTAAGCCTGATGTTCATAGAATGCTGACACTATTTCAGAAAATAACATTAATGAATGCATTTTTATTAATATCAAGCGTCTGTTAAGTAACTGTCTCTTATACGGCGAAAAGCGACAAAACATACATGTCGGGTAATGATTGCATCCTATTCATCATTAGAATTGAGATTTTCATCCGGATTATATTACATATTGCATAATCTAAGCCTGATGTTAATTGAATGTTGACACTATTTCAGAAAATAACATTAATGAATGCATTTTTATTAATATCAAGCGTCTGCTAAGTAACTGTCTGTTATACGGAGAAAAGCGACAAAACATACATGTCGGGTAATGATTGCATCCTATTCATCCTTAGAATTGAGATTTCCATCCGGATTATATTACATATTGCATCATCTCAGCCTGATGTTCATAGAATGCTGACACTATTTCAGAAAATAACATTAATGAATGCATTTTTATTAATATCATGCGTCTGCTAAGTAACTGTCTGTTATACGGCGAAAAGCGACAAAACATTACATGTCGGGTAATGATTGCATCCTATTCATCATTAGAATTGAGATTTTCATCCGGATTATATTACATATTGCATCATCTAAGCCTGATGTTAATTGAATGTTGACACTATTTCAGAAAATAACATTAATGAATGCATTTTTATTAATATCAAGCGTCTGCTAAGTAACTGTCTGTTATACGGAGAAAAGCGACAAAACATACATGTCGGGTAATGATTGCATCCTATTCATCCTTAGAATTGAGATTTCCATCCGGATTATATTACATATTGCATCATCTAAGCCTGATGTTCATAGAATGCTGACACTATTTCAGAAAATAACATTAATGAATGCATTTTTATTAATATCATGCGTCTGCTAAGTAACTGTCTGTTATACGGCGAAAAGCGACAAAACATTACATGTCGGGTAATGATTGCATCCTATTCATCATTAGAATTGAGATTTTCATCCGGATTATATTACATATTGCATCATCTAAGCCTGATGTTCATAGAATGCTGACACTATTTCAGAAAATAACATTAATGAATGCATTTTTATTAATATCATGCGTCTGCAAAGTAACTGTCTGTTATACGGCGAAAAGCGACAAAACATACATGTCGGGTATTGATTGCATCCTATTCATCATTAGAATTGAGATTTTCATCCGGATTATATTACATATTTCATAATCTAAGCCTGATGTTAATTGAATGTTGACACTATTTCAGAAAATAACATTAATGAATGCATTTTTATTAATATCAAGCGTCTGCTAAGTAACTGTCTGTTATACGGAGAAAAGCGACAAAACATACATGTCGGGTAATGATTGCATCCTATTCATCATTAGAATTGAGATTTCCATCCGGATTATATTACATATTGCATCATCTAAGCCTGATGTTCATAGAATTCTGACACTATTTCAGAAAATAACATTAATGAATGCATTTTTATTAATATCATGCGTCTGCTAAGTAACTGTCTGTTATACGGCGAAAAGCGACAAAACATTACATGTCGGGTAATGATTGCATCCTATTCATCATTAGAATTGAGATTTTCATCCGGATTATATTACATATTGCATCATCTAAGCCTGATGTTCATAGAATGCTGACACTATTTCAGAAAATAACATTAATGAATGCATTTTTATTAATATCATGCGTCTGCTAAGTAACTGTCTGTTATGCGGCGAAGAGCGACAAAACATACATGTCGGGTAATGATTGCAACCTATTCATCATTAGAATTGAGATTTTCATCCGGATTATATTACATATTGCATCATCTAAGCCTGATGTTCATAGAATGCTGACACTATTTCAGAAAATAACATTAATGAATGCATTTTTATTACTATCAAGCGTCTGTTAAGTAACTGTCTCTTTTACGGCGAAAAGCGACAAAACATACATGTCGGGTAATGATTGCATCCTATTCATCATTAGAATTGAGATTTTCATCCGGATTATATTACATATTGCATAATCTAAGCCTGATGTTAATTGAATGTTGACACTATTTCAGAAAATAACATTAATGAATGCATTTTTATTAATATCAAGCGTCTGCTAAGTAACTGTCTGTTATACGGAGAAAAGCGACAAAACATACATGTCGGGTAATGATTGCATCCTATTCATCCTTAGAATTGAGATTTCCATCCGGATTATATTACATATTGCATTATCTAAGCCTGATGTTCATAGAATGCTGACACTATTTCAGAAAATAACATTAATGAATGCATTTTTATTAATATCATGCGTCTGCTAAGTAACTGTCTGTTACACGGCGAAAAGCGACAAAACATTACATGTCGGGTAATGATTGCATCCTATTCATCATTAGAATTGAGATTTTCATCCGGATTATATTACATATTGCATCATCTAAGCCTGATGTTCATAGAATGCTGACACTATTTCAGAAAATAACATTAATGAATGCATTTTTATTAATATCATGCGTCTGCTAAGTAATTGTCTGTTATACGGCGAAAAGCGACAAAACATACATGTCGGGTAATGATTGCATCCTATTCATCATTAGAATTGAGATTTTCATCCGGATTATATTACATATTGCATCATCTAAGCCTGATGTTCATAGAATGCTGACACTATTTCAGAAAATAACATTAATGAATGCATTTTTATTAATATCATACGTCTGCTACGTAACTGTCTGTTATACGGCGAAAAGCGACAAAACATACATGTCGGGTAATGATTGCATCCTATTCATCATTAGAATTGAGATTTTCATCCGGATTATATTACATATTGCATCATCTAAGCCTGATGTTCATAGAATGCTGACACTATTTCAGAAAATAACATTAATGAATGCATTTTTATTAATATCATGCGTCTGCTAAGTAACTGTCTGTTATACGGCGAAAAGCGACAAAACATACATGTCGGGTAATGATTGCATCCTATTCATCATTAGAATTGAGATTTTCATCCGGATTATATTACATATTGCATCATCTAAGCCTGATGTTCATAGAATGCTGGCACTATTTCAGAAAATAACATTAATGAATGCATTTTTATTAATATCATGCGTCTGCTAAGTAACTGTCTGTTATACGGCGAAAAGCGACAAAACATACATGTCGGGTAATGATTGCATCCTATTCATCATTAGAATTGAGATTTTCATCCGGATTATATTACATATTGCATCATCTAAGCCTGATGTTCATAGAATGCTGACACTATTTCAGAAAATAACTTTAATGAATGCATTTTTATTAATATCATGCGTCTGCTAAGTAACTGTCTGTTATACGGCGAAAAGCGACAAAACATACATGTCGGGTAATGATTGCATCCTATTCATCATTAGAATTGAGATTTTCATCCGGATTATATTACATATTGCATCATCTAAGCCTGATGTTCATAGAATGCTGACACTATTTCAGAAAATAACATTAATGAATGCATTTTTATTAATATCATGCGTCTGCTAAGTAACTGTCTGTTATACGGCGAAAAGCGACAAAACATACATGTCGGGTAATGATTGCATCCTATTCATCATTAGAATTGAGATTTTCATCCGGATTATATTACATATTGCATCATCTAAGCCTGATGTTCATAGAATGCTGGCACTATTTCAGAAAATAACATTAATGAATGCATTTTTATTACTATCAAGCGTCTGTTAAGTAACTGTCTCTTATACGACGAAAAGCGACAAAACATACATGTCGGGTAATGATTGCATCCTATTCATCATTAGAATTGAGATTTTCATCCGGATTATATTACATATTTCATAATCTAAGCCTGATGTTAATTGAATGTTGACACTATTTCAGAAAATAACATTAATGAATGCATTTTTATTAATCTCAAGCGTCTGCTAAGTAACTGTCTGTTATACGGAGAAAAGCGACAAAACATACATGTCGGGTAATGATTGCATCCTATTCATAATTAGAATTGAGATTTCCATCCGGATTATATTACATATTGCATCATCTAAGCCTGATGATCATAGAATTCTGACACTATTTCAGAAAATAACATTAATGAATGCATTTTTATTAATATCATGCGTCTGCTAAGTAACTGTCTGTTATACGGCGAAAAGCGACAAAACATTACATGTCGGGTAATGATTGCATCCTATTCATCATTAGAATTGAGATTTTCATCCGGATTATATTACATATTGCATCATCTAAGCCTGATGTTCATAGAATGCTGACACTATTTCAGAAAATAACATTAATGAATGCATTTTTATTAATATCATGCGTCTGCTAAGTAACTGTCTGTTATACGGCGAAGAGCGACAAAACATACATGTCGGGTAATGATTGCATCCTATTCATCATTAGAATTGAGATTTTCATCCGGATTATATTACATATTGCATCATCTAAGCCTGATGTTCATAGAATGCTGACACTATTTCAGAAAATAACATTAATGAATGCATTTTTATTAATATCATGCGTCTGCTAAGTAACTGTCTGTTATACGGCGAAAAGCGACAAAACATACATGTCGGGTAATGATTGCATCCTATTCATCATTAGAATTGAGATTTTCATCCGGATTATATTACATATTGCATCATCTAAGCCTGATGTTCATAGAATGCTGACACTATTTCAGAAAATAACATTAATGAATGCATTTTTATTAATATCATGCGTCTGCTAAGTAACTGTCTGTTATACGGCGAAAAGCGACAAAACATACATGTCGGGTAATGATTGCATCCTATTCATCATTAGAATTGAGATTTTCATCCGGATTATATTACATATTGCATCATCTAAGCCTGATGTTCATAGAATGCTGACACTATTTCAGAAAATAACTTTAATGAATGCATTTTTATTAATATCATGCGTCTGCTAAGTAACTGTCTGTTATACGGCGAAAAGCGACAAAACATACATGTCGGGTAATGATTGCATCCTATTCATCATTAGAATTGAGATTTTCATCCGGATTATATTACATATTGCATCATCTAAGCCTGATGTTCATAGAATGCTGACACTATTTCAGAAAATAACATTAATGAATGCATTTTAATTACTATCAAGCGTCTGTTAATTAACTGTCTCTTATACGGCGAAAAGCGACAAAACATACATATCGGGTAATGATTGCATCCTATTCATCATTAGAATTGAGATTTTCATCCGGATTATATTACATATTGCATCATCTAAGCCTGATGTTCATTGAATGTTGACACTATTTCAGAAAATAACATTAATGAATGCATTTTTATTAATATCAAGCGTCTGCTAAGTAACTGTCTGTTATACGGAGAAAAGCGACAAAACATACATGTCGGGTAATGATTGCATCCTATTCATCATTAGAATTGAGATTTCCATCCGGATTATATTACATATTGCATCATCTAAGCCTGATGTTCATAGAATGCTGACACTATTTCAGAAAATAACATTAATGAATGCATTTTTATTAATATCATGCGTCTGCTAAGTAACTGTCTGTTATACGGCGAAAAGCGACAAAACATACATGTCGGGTAATGATTGCATCCTATTCATCATTAGAATTGAGATTTTCATCCGGATTATATTACATATTGCATCATCTAAGCCTGATGTTCATAGAATGCTGACACTATTTCAGAAAATAACATTAATGAATGCATTTTAATTACTATCAAGCGTCTGTTAATTAACTGTCTCTTATACGGCGAAAAGCGACAAAACATACATATCGGGTAATGATTGCATCCTATTCATCATTAGAATTGAGATTTTCATCCGGATTATATTACATATTGCATCATCTAAGCCTGATGTTCATTGAATGTTGACACTATTTCAGAAAATAACATTAATGAATGCATTTTTATTAATATCAAGCGTCTGCTAAGTAACTGTCTGTTATACGGAGAAAAGCGACAAAACATACATGTCGGGTAATGATTGCATCCTATTCATCATTAGAATTGAGTTTTCCATCCGGATTATATTACATATTGCATCATCTAAGCCTGATGTTCATAGAATACTGACACTATTTCAGAAAATAACATTAATGAATGCATTTTTATTAATATCATGCGTCTGCTAAGTAACTGTCTGTTATAAGGCGAAAAGCGACAAAACATACATGTCGGGTAATGATTGCATCCTATTCATCATTAGAATTGAGATTTTCATCCGGATTATATTACATATTGCATCATCTAAGCCTTATGTTCATAGAATGCTGACACTATTTCAGAAAATAACATTAATGAATGCATTTTTATTAATATCATGCGTCTGCTAAGTAACTGTCTGTTATACGGCGAAAAGCGACAAAACATACATGTCGGGTAATGATTGCATCCTATTCATCATTAGAATTGAGATTTTCATCCGGATTATATTACATATTGCATCATCTAAGCCTGATGTTCATAGAATGCTGACACTATTTCAGAAAATAACATTAATGAATGCATTTTTATTAATATCATGCGTCTGCTAAGTAACTCTCTGTTATACGGCGAAAAGCGACAAAACATACATGTCGGGTAATGATTGCATCCTATTCATCATTAGAATTGAGATTTTCATCCGGATTATATTACATATTGCATCATCTAAGCCTGATATTCATAGAATGCTGACACTATTTCAGAAAATAACATTAATGAATGCATTTTAATTACTATCAAGCGTCTGTTAATTAACTGTCTCTTATACGGCGAAAAGCGACAAAACATACATATCGGGTAATGATTGCATCCTATTCATCATTAGAATTGAGATTTTCATCCGGATTATATTACATATTGCATCATCTAAGCCTGATGTTCATTGAATGTTGACACTATTTCAGAAAATAACATTAATGAATGCATTTTTATTAATATCATGCGTCTGCTAAGTAACTGTCTGTTATAAGGCGAAAAGCGACAAAACATACATGTCGGGTAATGATTGCATCCTATTCATCATTAGAATTGAGATTTTCCTCCGGATTATATTACATATTGCATCATCTAAGCCTTATGTTCATAGAATGCTGACACTATTTCAGAAAATAACATTAATGAATGCATTTTTATTAATATCATGCGTCTGCTAAGTAACTGTCTGTTATACTTCGAAAAGCGACAAAACATACATGTCGGGTAATGATTGCATCCTATTCATCATTAGAATTGAGATTTTCATCCGGATTATATTACATATTGCATCATCTAAGCCTGATGTTCATAGAATGCTGACACTATTTCAGAAAATAACATTAATGAATGCATTTTTATTAATATCATGCGTCTGCTAAGTAACTGTCTGTTATACGGCGAAAAGCGACAAAACATACATGTCGGGTAATGATTGCATCCTATTCATCATTAGAATTGAGATTTTCATCCGGATTATATTACATATTGCATCATCTAAGCCTGATGTTCATAGAATGCTGACACTATTTCAGAAAATAACATTAATGAATGCATTTTAATTACTATCAAGCGTCTGTTAATTAACTGTCTCTTATACGGCGAAAAGCGACAAAACATACATATCGGGTAATGATTGCATCCTATTCATCATTAGAATTGAGATTTTCATCCGGATTATATTACATATTGCATCATCTAAGCCTGATGTTCATTGAATGTTGACACTATTTCAGAAAATAACATTAATGAATGCATTTTTATTAATATCAAGCGTCTGCTAAGTAACTGTCTGTTATACGGAGAAAAGCGACAAAACATACATGTCGGGTAATGATTGCATCCTATTCATCATTAGAATTGAGATTTTCATCCGGATTATATTACATATTGCATCATCTAAGCCTGATGTTCATAGAATGCTGACACTATTTCAGAAAATAACATTAATGAATGCATTTTTATTAATATCATGCGTCTGCTAAGTAACTGTCTGTTATAAGGCGAAAAGCGACAAAACATACATGTCGGGTAATGATTGCATCCTATTCATCATTAGAATTGAGATTTTCATCCGGATTATATTACATATTGCATCATCTAAGCCTTATGTTCATAGAATGCTGACACTATTTCAGAAAATAACATTAATGAATGCATTTTAATTACTATCAAGCGTCTGTTAATTAACTGTCTCTTATACGGCGAAAAGCGACAAAACATACATATCGGGTAATGATTGCATCCTATTCATCATTAGAATTGAGATTTTCATCCGGATTATATTACATATTGCATCATCTAAGCCTGATGTTCATTGAATGTTGACACTATTTCAGAAAATAACATTAATGAATGCATTTTTATTAATATCATGCGTCTGCTAAGTAACTGTCTGTTATAAGGCGAAAAGCGACAAAACATACATGTCGGGTAATGATTGCATCCTATTCATCATTAGAATTGAGATTTTCCTCCGGATTATATTACATATTGCATCATCTAAGCCTTATGTTCATAGAATGCTGACACTATTTCAGAAAATAACATTAATGAATGCATTTTTATTAATATCATGCGTCTGCTAAGTAACTGTCTGTTATACTTCGAAAAGCGACAAAACATACATGTCGGGTAATGATTGCATCCTATTCATCATTAGAATTGAGATTTTCATCCGGATTATATTACATATTGCATCATCTAAGCCTGATGTTCATAGAATGCTGACACTATTTCAGAAAATAACATTAATGAATGCATTTTTATTAATATCATGCGTCTGCTAAGTAACTGTCTGTTATACGGCGAAAAGCGACAAAACATACATGTCGGGTAATGATTGCATCCTATTCATCATTAGAATTGAGATTTTCATCCGGATTATATTACATATTGCATCATCTAAGCCTGATGTTCATAGAATGCTGACACTATTTCAGAAAATAACATTAATGAATGCATTTTAATTACTATCAAGCGTCTGTTAATTAACTGTCTCTTATACGGCGAAAAGCGACAAAACATACATATCGGGTAATGATTGCATCCTATTCATCATTAGAATTGAGATTTTCATCCGGATTATATTACATATTGCATCATCTAAGCCTGATGTTCATTGAATGTTGACACTATTTCAGAAAATAACATTAATGAATGCATTTTTATTAATATCAAGCGTCTGCTAAGTAACTGTCTGTTATACGGAGAAAAGCGACAAAACATACATGTCGGGTAATGATTGCATCCTATTCATCATTAGAATTGAGATTTTCATCCGGATTATATTACATATTGCATCATCTAAGCCTGATGTTCATAGAATGCTGACACTATTTCAGAAAATAACATTAATGAATGCATTTTTATTAATATCATGCGTCTGCTAAGTAACTGTCTGTTATAAGGCGAAAAGCGACAAAACATACATGTCGGGTAATGATTGCATCCTATTCATCATTAGAATTGAGATTTTCATCCGGATTATATTACATATTGCATCATCTAAGCCTTATGTTCATAGAATGCTGACACTATTTCAGAAAATAACATTAATGAATGCATTTTAATTACTATCAAGCGTCTGTTAATTAACTGTCTCTTATACGGCGAAAAGCGACAAAACATACATATCGGGTAATGATTGCATCCTATTCATCATTAGAATTGAGATTTTCATCCGGATTATATTACATATTGCATCATCTAAGCCTGATGTTCATTGAATGTTGACACTATTTCAGAAAATAACATTAATGAATGCATTTTTATTAATATCAAGCGTCTGCTAAGTAACTGTCTGTTATACGGAGAAAAGCGACAAAACATACATGTCGGGTAATGATTGCATCCTATTCATCATTAGAATTGAGATTTCCATCCGGATTATATTACATATTGCATCATCTAAGCCTGATGTTCATAGAATGCTGACACTATTTCAGAAAATAACATTAATGAATGCATTTTTATTAATATCATGCGTCTGCTAAGTAACTGTCTGTTATACGGCGAAAAGCGACAAAACATACATGTCGGGTAATGATTGCATCCTATTCATCATTAGAATTGAGATTTTCATCCGGATTATATTACATATTGCATCATCTAAGCCTGATGTTCATAGAATACTGACACTATTTCAGAAAATAACATTAATGAATGCATTTTAATTACTATCAATCGTCTGTTAATTAACTGTCTCTTATACGGCGAAAAGCGACAAAACATACATATCGGGTAATGATTGCATCCTATTCATCATTAGAATTGAGATTTTCATCCGGATTATATTACATATTGCATCATCTAAGCCTGATGTTCATTGAATGTTGACACTATTTCAGAAAATAACATTAATGAATGCATTTTTATTAATATCAAGCGTCTGCTAAGTAACTGTCTGTTATACGGAGAAAAGCGACAAAACATACATGTCGGGTAATGATTGCATCCTATTCATCATTAGAATTGAGATTTCCATCCGGATTATATTACATATTGCATCATCTAAGCCTGATGTTCATAGAATGCTGACACTATTTCAGAAAATAACATTAATGAATGCATTTTTATTAATATCATGCGTCTGCTAAGTAACTGTCTGTTATACGGCGAAAAGCGACAAAACATACATGTCGGGTAATGATTGCATCCTATTCAACATTAGAATTGAGATTTTCATCCGGATTATATTACATATTGCATCATCTAAGCCTGATTGTTCATAGAATGCTGGCACTATTTCAGAAAATAACATTAATGAATGCATTTTTATTAATATCAAGCGTCTGCTAAGTAACTGTCTGTTATACGGCGAAAAGCGACAAAACATACATGTCGGGTAATGATTGCATCCTATTCATCATTAGAATTGAGATTTTCATCCGGATTATATTACATATTGCATCATCTAAGCCTGATGATCATTGAATGTTGACACTATTTCAGAAAATAACATTAATGAATGCATTTTTATTAATATCAAGCGTCTGCTAAGTAACAGTCTGTTATACGGCGAAAAGCGACAAAACATACATGTCGGGTAATGATTGCATCCTATTCATCATTAGAATTGAGATTTTCATCCGGATTATATTACATATTGCATCATCTAAGCCTGATGTCCATAGAATGCTGACACTATTTCAGAAAATAACATTAATGAATGCATTTTTATTAATATCATGCGTCTGCTAAGTAACTGTCTGTTATACGGCGAAAAGCGACAAAACATACATGTCGGGTAATGATTGCATCCTATTCATCATTAGAATTGAGATTTTCATCCGGATTATATTACATATTGCATCATCTAAGACTGATGTTCATTGAATGTTGACACTATTTCAGAAAATAACATTAATGAATGCATTTTTATTAATATCATGCGTCTGCTAAGTAACTGTCTGTTATACGGCGAAAAGCGACAAAACATACATGTCGGGTAATGATTGCATCCTATTCATCATTAGAATTGAGATTTTCATCCGGATTATATTACATATTGCATCATCTAAGCCTGATGTTCATTGAATTTTGACACTATTTCAGAAAATAACATTAATGATTGCATTTTTATTAATATCATGCGTCTGCTAAGTAACTGTCTGTTATACGGCGAAAAGCGACAAAACATACATGTCGGGTAATGATTGCATCCTATTCATCATTAGAATTGAGATTTTCATCCGGATTATATTACATATTGCATCATCTAAGCCTGATGTTCATTGAATGTTGACACTATTTCAGAAAATAACATTAATGAATGCATTTTTATTAATATCAAGCGTCTGCTAAGTAACTGTCTGTTATACGGAGAAAAGCGACAAAACATACATGTCGGGTAATGATTGCATCCTATTCATCATTAGAATTGAGATTTCCATCCGGATTATATTACATATTGCATCATCTAAGCCTGATGTTCATAGAATGCTGACACTATTTCAGAAAATAACATTAATGAATGCATTTTTATTAATATCATGCGTCTGCTAAGTAACTGTCTGTTATACGGCGAAAAGCGACAAAACATACATGTCGGGTAATGATTGCATCCTATTCAACATTAGAATTGAGATTTTCATCCGGATTATATTACATATTGCATCATCTAAGCCTGATTGTTCATAGAATGCTGGCACTATTTCAGAAAATAACATTAATGAATGCATTTTTATTAATATCAAGCGTCTGCTAAGTAACTGTCTGTTATACGGCGAAAAGCGACAAAACATACATGTCGGGTAATGATTGCATCCTATTCATCATTAGAATTGAGATTTTCATCCGGATTATATTACATATTGCATCATCTAAGCCTGATGATCATTGAATGTTGACACTATTTCAGAAAATAACATTAATGAATGCATTTTTATTAATATCAAGCGTCTGCTAAGTAACAGTCTGTTATACGGCGAAAAGCGACAAAACATACATGTCGGGTAATGATTGCATCCTATTCATCATTAGAATTGAGATTTTCATCCGGATTATATTACATATTGCATCATCTAAGCCTGATGTCCATAGAATGCTGACACTATTTCAGAAAATAACATTAATGAATGCATTTTTATTAATATCATGCGTCTGCTAAGTAACTGTCTGTTATACGGCGAAAAGCGACAAAACATACATGTCGGGTAATGATTGCATCCTATTCATCATTAGAATTGAGATTTTCATCCGGATTATATTACATATTGCATCATCTAAGACTGATGTTCATTGAATGTTGACACTATTTCAGAAAATAACATTAATGAATGCATTTTTATTAATATCATGCGTCTGCTAAGTAACTGTCTGTTATACGGCGAAAAGCGACAAAACATACATGTCGGGTAATGATTGCATCCTATTCATCATTAGAATTGAGATTTTCATCCGGATTATATTACATATTGCATCATCTAAGCCTGATGTTCATTGAATTTTGACACTATTTCAGAAAATAACATTAATGATTGCATTTTTATTAATATCATGCGTCTGCTAAGTAACTGTCTGTTATACGGCGAAAAGCGACAAAACATACATGTCGGGTAATGATTGCATCCTATTCATCATTAGAATTGAGATTTTCATCCGGATTATATTACATATTGCATCATCTAAGACTGATGTTCATTGAATGTTGACACTATTTCAGAAAATAACATTAATGAATGCATTTTTATTAATATCAAGCGTCTGCTAAGTAACTGTCTGTTATACGGCGAGAAGCGACAAAACATACATGTCGGGTAATGATTGCATCCTATTCATCATTAGAATTGAGATTTTCATCCGGATTATATTACATATTGCATCATCTAAACCTGATGTTCATTGAATGTTGACACTATTTCAGAAAATAACATTAATGAATGCATTTTTATTAATATCATGCGTCTGCTAAGTAACTGTCTGTTATACGGCGAAAAGCGACAAAACATACATGTCGGGTAATGACTTTATGCTCTTCATCATTAGAATTGAGAATTTCATCCGGATTATATTA
The DNA here is from genome assembly GCA_964036315.1 of Acanthosepion esculentum. NCBI lineage: Eukaryota > Metazoa > Mollusca > Cephalopoda > Sepiida > Sepiidae > Acanthosepion > Acanthosepion esculentum. The sequence continues at coordinate 82,831,882 of OZ038507.1, forward strand.
CATATTGCATCATCTAAGCCTGATGTCCATAGAATGCTGACACTATTTCAGAAAATAACATTAATGAATGCATTTCTATTAATATCATGCGTCTGCTAAGTAACTGTCTGTTATACGGCGAAAAGCGACAAAACATACATGTCGGGTAATGATTGCATCCTATTCATCATTAGAATTGAGATTTTCATCCGGATTATATTACATATTGCATCATCTAAGCCTGATGTTCATTGAATGTTGACACTATTTCAGAAAATAACATTAATGAATGCATTTTTATTAATATCATGCGTCTGCTAAGTAACTGTCTGTTATACGGCGAAAAGCGACAAAACATACATGTCGGGTAATGATTGCACCCTATTCATCATTAGAATTGAGATTTTCATCCGGATTATATTACATATTGCATCATCTAAGCCTGATGTTCATTGAATGTTGACACTATTTCAGAAAATAACATTAATGAATGCATTTTTATTAATATCAAGCGTCTGCTAAGTAACTGTCTGTTATACGGCGAAAAGCGACAAAACATACATGTCGGGTAATGATTGCATCCTATTCATCATTAGAATTGAGATTTTCATCCGGATTATATTACATATTGCATCATCTAACCCTGATGTTCATAGAATGTTGACACTATTTCAGAAAATAACATTAATGAATGCATTTTTATTAATATCATGCGTCTGCTAAGTAACTGTCTGTTATACGGCGAAAAGCGACAAAACATACATGTCTGGTAAGGATTGCATCCTATTCATCATTAGAATTGAGATTTTCATCCGGATTATATTACATATTGCATCATCTAAGCCTGATGTTAATTGAATGTTGACACTATTTCAGAAAATAACATTAATGAATGCATTTTTATTAATATCATGCGTCTGCTAAGTAACTGTCTGTTATACGGCGAAAAGCGACAAAACATACATGTCGGGTAATGATTGCATCCTATTCATCATTAGAATTGAGATTTTCATCCGGATTATATTACATATTGCATCATCTAAGCCTGATGTTCATTGAATGTTGACACTATTTCAGAAAATAACATTAATGAATGCATTTTTATTAATATCAAGCGTCTGCTAAGTAACAGTCTGTTATACGGCGAAAAGCGACAAAACATACATGTCGGGTAATGATTGCATCCTATTCATCATTAGAATTGAGATTTTCATCCGGATTATATTACATATTGCATCATCTAAGCTTGATGTTCATTGAATGTTGACACTATTTCAGAAAATAACATTAATGAATGCGTTTTTATTAATATCATGCGTCTGCTAAGTAACTGTCTGTTATACGGCGAAAAGCGACAAAACATACATGTCGGGTAATGACTGCATCCTATTCATCATTAGAATTGAGATTTTCATCCGGATTATATTACATATTGCATCATCTAAGCCTGATGTCCATAGAATGCTGACACTATTTCAGAAAATAACATTAATGAATGCATTTTTATTAATATCATGCGTCTGCTAAGTAACTGTCTGTTATAGGGCGAAAAGCGACAAAATATACATGTCGGGTAATGATTGCATCCTATTCATCATTAGAATTGAGATTTTCATCCGGATTATATTACATATTGCATCATCTAAGCCTGATGTTCATTGAATGTTGAGACTATTTCAGAAAATAACATTAATGAATGCATTTTTATTAATATCATGCGTCTGCTAAGTAACTGTCTGTTATAGGGCGAAAAGCGACAAAACATACATGTTGGGTAATGATTGCATCCTATTCATCATTAGAATTGAGATTTTCATCCGGATTATATTACATATTGCATCATCTAAGCCTGATGTTCATTGAATGTTGACACTATTTCAGAAAATAACATTAATGAATGCATTTTTATTAATATCAAGCGTCTGCTAAGTAACAGTCTGTTATACGGCGAAAAGCGACAAAACATACATGTCGGGTAATGATTGCATCCTATTCATCATTAGAATTGAGATTTTCATCCGGATTATATTACATATTGCATCATCTAAGCTTGATGTTCATTGAATGTTGACACTATTTCAGAAAATAACATTAATGAATGCGTTTTTATTAATATCATGCGTCTGCTAAGTAACTGTCTGTTATACGGCGAAAAGCGACAAAACATACATGTCGGGTAATGACTGCATCCTATTCATCATTAGAATTGAGATTTTCATCCGGATTATATTACATATTGCATCATCTAAGCCTGATGTCCATAGAATGCTGACACTATTTCAGAAAATAACATTAATGAATGCATTTTTATTAATATCATGCGTCTGCTAAGTAACTGTCTGTTATAGGGCGAAAAGCGACAAAATATACATGTCGGGTAATGATTGCATCCTATTCATCATTAGAATTGAGATTTTCATCCGGATTATATTACATATTGCATCATCTAAGCCTGATGTTCATTGAATGTTGAGACTATTTCAGAAAATAACATTAATGAATGCATTTTTATTAATATCATGCGTCTGCTAAGTAACTGTCTGTTATACGGCGAAAAGCGACAAAACATACATGTCGGGTAATGATTGCATCCTATTCATCATTAGAATTGAGATTTTCATCCGGATTATATTACATATTGCATCATCTAAGCCTGATGTCCATAGAATGCTGACACTATTTCAGAAAATAACATTAATGAATGCATTTTTATTAATATCATGCGTCTGCTAAGTAACTGTCTGTTATACGGCGAAAAGCGACAAAACATACATGTTGGGTAATGATTGCATCCTATTCATCATTAGAATTGAGATTTTCATCCGGATTATATTACATATTGCATCATCTAAGACTGATGGTCATAGAATGCTGACACTATTTCAGAAAATAACATTAATGAATGCATTTTTATTAATATCATGCGTCTGCTAAGTAACTGTCTGTTATACGGCGAAAAGCGACAAAACATACATGTCGGGTAATGATTGCATCCTATTCATCATTAGAATTGAGATTTTCATCCGGATTATATTACATATTTCATCATCTAAGCCTGATGTTCATAGAATGCTGACACTATTTCAGAAAATAACATTAATGAATGCATTTTTATTAATATCATGCGTCTGCTAAGTAACTGTCTCTTATACGGCGAAAAGCGACAAAACATACATTTCGGGTAATGATTGCATCCTATTCATCATTAGAATTGAGATTTTCATCCGGATTATATTACATATTGCATCATCTAAGCCTGATGTTCATAGAATGCTGACACTATTTCAGAAAATAACATTAATGAATGCATTTTTATTAATATCAAGCGTCTGCTAAGTAACTGTCTGTTATACGGCGAAAAGCGACAAAACATACATGTCGGGTAATGATTGCATCGTATTCATCATTAGAATTGAGATTTTCATCCGGATTAAATAACATATTGCATCATCTAAGCCTGATGTTCATTGAATGTTGACACTATTTCAGAAAATAACATTAATGAATGCATTTTTATTAATATCAAGCGTCTGCTAATAACAGTCTGTTATACGGCGAAAAGCGAGAAAACATACATGTCGGGTAATGATTGCATCCTATTCATCATTAGAATTGAGATTTTCATCCGGATTATATTACATATTGCATCATCTAAGCTTGATGTTCATTGAATGTTGACACTATTTCAGAAAATAACATTAATGAATGCATTTTTATTAATATCATGCGTCTGCTAAGTAACTGTCTGTTATACGGCGAAAAGCGACAAAACATACATGTCGGGTAATGACTGCATCCTATTCATCATTAGAATTGAGATTTTCATCCGGATTATATTACATATTGCATCATCTAAGCCTGATGTCCATAGAATGCTGACACTATTTCAGAAAATAACATTAATGAATGCATTTTTATTAATATCATGCGTCTGCTAAGTAACTGTCTGTTATAGGGCGAAAAGCGACAAAACATACATGTCGGGTAATGATTGCATCCTATTCATCATTAGAATTGAGATTTTCATCCGGATTATATTACATATTGCATCATCTAAGCCTGATGTTCATTGAATGTTGAGACTATTTCAGAAAATAACATTAATGAATGCATTTTTATTAATATCATGCGTCTGCTAAGTAACTGTCTGTTATACGGCGAAAAGCGACAAAACATACATGTCGGGTAATGATTGCATCCTATTCATCATTAGAATTGAGATTTTCATCCGGATTATATTACATATTGCATCATCTAAGCCTGATGTTCATTGAATGTTGACAGTATTTCAGAAAATAACATTAATGAATGCATTTTTATTAATATCATGCGTCTGCTAAGTAACTGTCTGTTATACGGCGAAAAGCGACAAAACATACATGTCGGGTAATGATTGCATCCTATTCATCATTAGAATTGAGATTTTCATCCGGATTATATTACATATTGCATCATCTAAGCCTGATGTCCATAGAATGCTGACACTATTTCAGAAAATAACATTAATGAATGCATTTTTATTAATATCATGCGTCTGCTAAGTAACTGTCTGTTATACGGCGAAAAGCGACAAAACATACATGTCGGGTAATGATTGCATGCTATTCATCATTAGAATTGAGATTTTCATCCGGATTATATTACATATTGCATCATCTAAGACTGATGTTCATTGAATGTTGACACTATTTCAGAAAATAACATTAATGAATGCATTTTTATTAATATCAAGCGTCTGCTAAGTAACTGTCTGTTATACGGCGAGAAGCGACAAAACATACATGTCGGGTAATGATTGCATCCTATTCATCATTAGAATTGAGATTTTCATCCGGATTATATTACATATTGCATCATCTAAGCCTGATGTTCATTGAATGTTGACACTATTTCAGAAAATAACATTAATGAATGCATTTTTATTAATATCATGCGTCTGCTAAGTAACTGTCTGTTATACGGCGAAAAGCGACAAACATACATGTCGGGTAATGACTGCATCCTATTCATCATTAGAATTGAGAATTTCATCCGGATTATATTACATATTGCATCATCTAAGCCTGATGTCCATAGAATGCTGACACTATTTCAGAAAATAACATTAATGAATGCATTTTTATTAATATCATGCGTCTGCTAAGTAACTGTCTGTTATACGGCGAAAAGCGACAAAACATACATGTCGGGTAATGATTGCACCCTATTCATCATTAGAATTGAGATTTTCATCCGGATTATATTACATATTGCATCATCTAAGCCTGATGTTCATTGAATGTTGACACTATTTCAGAAAATAACATTAATGAATGCATTTTTATTAATATCATGCGTCTGCTAAGTAACTGTCTGTTATACGGCGAAAAGCGACAAAACATACATGTCGGGTAATGATTGCATCCTATTCATCATTAGAATTGAGATTTTCATCCGGATTATATTACATATTGCATCATCTAAGCCTGATGTTCATTGAATGTTGACACTATTTCAGAAAATAACATTAATGAATGCATTTTTATTAATATCATGCGTCTGCTAAGTAACTGTCTGTTATACGGCGAAAAGCGACAAAACATACATGTCGGGTAATGATTGCATCCTATTCATCATTAGAATTGAGATTTTCATCCGGATTATATTACATATTGCCTCATCTAAGACTGATGTACATTGAATGTTGACACTATTTCAGAAAATAACATTAATGAATGCATTTTTATTAATATCAAGCGTCTGCTAAGTAACTGTCTGTTATACGGCGAGAAGCGACAAAACATACATGTCGGGTAATGATTGCATCCTATTCATCATTAGAATTGAGATTTTCATCCGGATTATATTACATATTGCATCATCTAAGCCTGATGTTCATTGAATGTTGACAGTATTTCAGAAAATAACATTAATGAATGCATTTTTATTAATATCATGCGTCTGCTAAGTAACTGTCTGTTATACGGCGAAAAGCGAAAAAACATACATGTCGGGTAATGACTGCATCCTATTCATCATTAGAATTGAGAATTTCATCCGGATTATATTACATATTGCATCATCTAAGCCTGATGTCCATAGAATGCTGACACTATTTCAGAAAATAACATTAATGAATGCATTTTTATTAATATCATGCGTCTGCTAAGTAACTGTCTGTTATACGGCGAAAAGCGACAAAACATACATGTCGGGTAATGATTGCATCCTATTCATCATTAGAATTGAGATTTTCATCCGGATTATATTACATATTGCATCATCTAAGCCTGATGTTCATTGAATGTTGACACTATTTCAGAAAATAACGTTAATGAATGCATTTTTATTAATATCATGCGTCTGCTAAGTAACTGTCTGTTATACGGCGAAAAGCGACAAAACATACATGTCGGGTAATGATTGCACCCTATTCATCATTAGAATTGAGATTTTCATCCGGATTATATTACATATTGCATCATCTAAGCCTGATGTTCATTCAATGTTGACACTATTTCAGAAAATAACATTAATGAATGCATTTTTATTAATATCATGCGTCTGCTAAGTAACTGTCTGTTATACGGCGAAAAGCGACAAAACATACATGTCGGGTAATGATTGCACCCTATTCATCATTAGAATTGAGATTTTCATCCGGATTATATTACATATTGCATCATCTAAGCCTGATGTTCATTGAATGTTGACACTATTTCAGAAAATAACATTAATGAATGCATTTTTATTAATATCATGCGTCTGCTAAGTAACTGTCTGTTATACGGCGAAAAGCGACAAAACATACATGTCGGGTAATGATTGCATCCTATTCATCATTAGAATTGAGATTTTCATCCGGATTATATTACATATTGCATCATCTAAGCCTGATGTTCATTGAATGTTGACACTATTTCAGAAAATAACATTAATGAATGCATTTTTATTAATATCATGCGTCTGCTAAGTAACTGTCTGTTATACGGCGAAAAGCGACAAAACATACATGTCGGGTAATGATTGCATCCTATTCATCATTAGAATTGAGATTTTCATCCGGATTATATTACATATTGCCTCATCTAAGACTGATGTACATTGAATGTTGACACTATTTCAGAAAATAACATTAATGAATGCATTTTTATTAATATCAAGCGTCTGCTAAGTAACTGTCTGTTATACGGCGAGAAGCGACAAAACATACATGTCGGGTAATGATTGCATCCTATTCATCATTAGAATTGAGATTTTCATCCGGATTATATTACATATTGCATCATCTAAGCCTGATGTTCATTGAATGTTGACAGTATTTCAGAAAATAACATTAATGAATGCATTTTTATTAATATCATGCGTCTGCTAAGTAACTGTCTGTTATACGGCGAAAAGCGACAAAACATACATGTCGGGTAATGATTGCATCCTATTCATCATTAGAATTGAGATTTTCATCCGGATTATATTACATATTGCATCATCTAAGCCTGATGTTCATTGAATTTTGACACTATTTCAGAAAATAACATTAATGAATGCATTTTTATTAATATCATGCGTCTGCTAAGTAACTGTCTGTTATACGGCGAAAAGCGACAAAACATACATGTCGGGTAATGATTGCATCCTATTCATCATTAGAATTGAGATTTTCATCCGGATTATATTACATATTGCCTCATCTAAGACTGATGTACATTGAATGTTGACACTATTTCAGAAAATAACATTAATGAATGCATTTTTATTAATATCAAGCGTCTGCTAAGTAACTGTCTGTTATACGGCGAGAAGCGACAAAACATACATGTCGGGTAATGATTGCATCCTATTCATCATTAGAATTGAGATTTTCATCCGGATTATATTACATATTGCATCATCTAAGCCTGATGTTCATTGAATGTTGACAGTATTTCAGAAAATAACATTAATGAATGCATTTTTATTAATATCATGCGTCTGCTAAGTAACTGTCTGTTATACGGCGAAAAGCGAAAAAACATACATGTCGGGTAATGACTGCATCCTATTCATCATTAGAATTGAGAATTTCATCCGGATTATATTACATATTGCATCATCTAAGCCTGATGTCCATAGAATGCTGACACTATTTCAGAAAATAACATTAATGAATGCATTTTTATTAATATCATGCGTCTGCTAAGTAACTGTCTGTTATACGGCGAAAAGCGACAAAACATACATGTCGGGTAATGATTGCATCCTATTCATCATTAGAATTGAGATTTTCATCCGGATTATATTACATATTGCATCATCTAAGCCTGATGTTCATTGAATGTTGACACTATTTCAGAAAATAACGTTAATGAATGCATTTTTATTAATATCATGCGTCTGCTAAGTAACTGTCTGTTATACGGCGAAAAGCGACAAAACATACATGTCGGGTAATGATTGCACCCTATTCATCATTAGAATTGAGATTTTCATCCGGATTATATTACATATTGCATCATCTAAGCCTGATGTTCATTCAATGTTGACACTATTTCAGAAAATAACATTAATGAATGCATTTTTATTAATATCATGCGTCTGCTAAGTAACTGTCTGTTATACGGCGAAAAGCGACAAAACATACATGTCGGGTAATGATTGCACCCTATTCATCATTAGAATTGAGATTTTCATCCGGATTATATTACATATTGCATCATCTAAGCCTGATGTTCATTGAATGTTGACACTATTTCAGAAAATAACATTAATGAATGCATTTTTATTAATATCATGCGTCTGCTAAGTAACTGTCTGTTATACGGCGAAAAGCGACAAAACATACATGTCGGGTAATGATTGCATCCTATTCATCATTAGAATTGAGATTTTCATCCGGATTATATTACATATTGCATCATCTAAGCCTGATGTTCATTGAATGTTGACACTATTTCAGAAAATAACATTAATGAATGCATTTTTATTAATATCATGCGTCTGCTAAGTAACTGTCTGTTATACGGCGAAAAGCGACAAGACATACATGTCGGGTAATGATTGCATCCTATTCATCATTAGAATTGAGATTTTCATCCGGATTATATTACATATTGCCTCATCTAAGACTGATGTACATTGAATGTTGACACTATTTCAGAAAATAACATTAATGAATGCATTTTTATTAATATCAAGCGTCTGCTAAGTAACTGTCTGTTATACGGCGAGAAGCGACAAAACATACATGTCGGGTAATGATTGCATCCTATTCATCATTAGAATTGAGATTTTCATCCGGATTATATTACATATTGCATCATCTAAGCCTGATGTTCATTGAATGTTGACAGTATTTCAGAAAATAACATTAATGAATGCATTTTTATTAATATCATGCGTCTGCTAAGTAACTGTCTGTTATACGGCGAAAAGCGACAAAACATACATGTCGGGTAATGACTGCATCCTATTCATCATTAGAATTGAGAATTTCATCCGGATTATATTACATATTGCATCATCTAAGCCTGATGTCCATAGAATGCTGACACTATTTCAGAAAATAACATTAATGAATGCATTTTTATTAATATCATGCGTCTGCTAAGTAACTGTCTGTTATACGGCGAAAAGCGACAAAACATACATGTCGGGTAATGATTGCATCCTATTCATCATTAGAATTGAGATTTTCATCCGGATTATATTACATATTGCATCATCTAAGCCTGATGTTCATTGAATGTTGACACTATTTCAGAAAATAACATTAATGAATGCATTTTTATTAATATCATGCGTCTGCTAAGTAACTGTCTGTTATACGGCGAAAAGCGACAAAACATACATGTCGGGTAATGATTGCACCCTATTCATCATTAGAATTGAGATTTTCATCCGGATTATATTACATATTGCATCATCTAAGCCTGATGTTCATTGAATGTTGACACTATTTCAGAAAATAACAATAATGAATGCATTTTTATTAATATCATGCGTCTGCTAAGTAACTGTCTGTTATACGGCGAAAAGCGACAAAACATACATGTCGGGTAATGATTGCATCCTATTCACCATTAGAATTGAGATTTTCATCCGGATTATATTACATATTGCATCATCTAAGCCTGATGTTCATAGAATGCTGACACTATTTCAGAAAATAACATTAATGAATGCATTTTTATTAATATCATGCGTCTGCTAAGTAACTGTCTGTTATACGGCGAAAAGCGACAAAACATACATGTCGGGTAATGATTGCATCCTATTCATCATTAGAATTGAGATTTTCATCCGGATTATATTACATATTGCATCATCTAAGCCTGATGTTCATTGAATGTTGACACTATTTCAGAAAATAACATTAATGAATGCATTTTTATTAATATCATGCGTCTGCTAAGTAACTGTCTGTTACACGGCGAAAGCGACAAAACATACATGTCGGGTAATGATTGCATCCTATTCATCATTAGAATTGAGATTTTCATCCGGATTATATTACATATTGCATGATCTGTGCCTGATGTTCATTGAATGTTGACACTATTTCAGAAAATAACATTAATGAATGCATTTTTATTAATATCATGCGTCTGCTAAGTAACTGTCTGTTATACGGCGAAAAGCGACAAAACATACATGTCGGGTAATGATTGCATCCTATTCATCATTAGAATTGAGATTTTCATCCGGATTATATTACATATTGCATCATCTAAGCCTGATGTTCATAGAATGCTGACACTATTTCAGAAAATAACATTAATGAATGCATTTTTATTAATATCATGCGTCTGCTAAGTAACTGTCTGTTATAAGGCGAAAAGCGACAAAACATACATGTCGGGTAATGATTGCATCCTATTCATCATTAGAATTGAGATTTTCATCCGGATTATATTACATATTGCATCATCTAAGCCTTATGTTCATAGAATGCTGACACTATTTCAGAAAATAACATTAATGAATGCATTTTTATTAATATCATGCGTCTGCTAAGTAACTGTCTGTTATACGGCGAAAAGCGACAAAACATACATGTCGGGTAATGATTGCACCCTATTCATCATTAGAATTGAGATTTTCATCCGGATTATATTACATATTGCATCATCTAAGCCTGATGTTCATTGAATGTTGACACTATTTCAGAAAATAACAATAATGAATGCATTTTTATTAATATCATGCGTCTGCTAAGTAACTGTCTGTTATACGGCGAAAAGCGACAAAACATACATGTCGGGTAATGATTGCATCCTATTCACCATTAGAATTGAGATTTTCATCCGGATTATATTACATATTGCATCATCTAAGCCTGATGTTCATAGAATGCTGACACTATTTCAGAAAATAACATTAATGAATGCATTTTTATTAATATCATGCGTCTGCTAAGTAACTGTCTGTTACACGGCGAAAGCGACAAAACATACATGTCGGGTAATGATTGCATCCTATTCATCATTAGAATTGAGATTTTCATCCGGATTATATTACATATTGCATCATCTGTGCCTGATGTTCATTGAATGTTGACACTATTTCAGAAAATAACATTAATGAATGCATTTTTATTAATATCATGCGTCTGCTAAGTAACTGTCTGTTATACGGCGAAAAGCGACAAAACATACATGTCGGGTAATGATTGCATCCTATTCATCATTAGAATTGAGATTTTCATCCGGATTATATTACATATTGCATCATCTAAGCCTGATGTTCATAGAATGCTGACACTATTTCAGAAAATAACATTAATGAATGCATTTTTATTAATATCATGCGTCTGCTAAGTAACTGTCTGTTATAAGGCGAAAAGCGACAAAACATACATGTCGGGTAATGATTGCATCCTATTCATCATTAGAATTGAGATTTTCATCCGGATTATATTACATATTGCATCATCTAAGCCTTATGTTCATAGAATGCTGACACTATTTCAGAAAATAACATTAATGAATGCATTTTTATTAATATCATGCGTCTGCTAAGTAACTGTCTGTTATACTTCGAAAAGCGACAAAACATACATGTCGGGTAATGATTGCATCCTATTCATCATTAGAATTGAGATTTTCATCCGGATTATATTACATATTCCATCATCTAAGCCTGATGTTCATAGAATGCTGACACTATTTCAGAAAATAACATTAATGAATGCATTTTTATTAATATCATGCGTCTGCTAAGTAACTGTCTGTTATACGGCGAAAAGCGACAAAACATACATGTCGGGTAATGATTGCATCCTATTCATCATTAGAATTGAGATTTTCATCCGGATTATATTACATATTGCATCATCTAAGCCTGATGTTCATTGAATGTTGACACTATTTCAGAAAATAACATTAATGAATGCATTTTTATTAATATCAAGCGTCTGCTAAGTAACTGTCTGTTATACGGCGAAAAGCGACAAAACATACATGTCGGGTAATGATTGCATCCTATTCATCATTAGAATTGAGATTTTCATCCGGATTATATTACATATTGCATCATCTAAGCCTGATGTTCATTGAATGTTGACACTATTTCAGAAAATAACATTAATGAATGCATTTTTATTAATATCAAGCGTCTGCTAAGTAACTGTCTGTTATACGGCGAAAAGCGACAAAACATACATGTCGGGTAATGATTGCATCCTATTCATCATTAGAATTGAGATTTTCATCCGGATTATATTACATATTGCATCATCTAAGCCTGATGTTCATAGAATGCTGACACTATTTCAGAAAATAACATTAATGAATGCATTTTTATTAATATCATGCGTCTGCTAAGTAACTGTCTGTTATACGGCGAAAAGCGACAAAACATACATGTCGAGTAATGATTGCATCCTATTCATCATTAGAATTGAGATTTTCATCCGGATTATATTACATATTGCATCATCTAAGCCTGATGTTCATATAATGCTGACACTATTTCAGAAAATAACATTAATGAATGCATTTTTATTAATATCATGCGTCTGCTAAGTAACTGTCTGTTATACGGCGAAAAGCGACAAAACATACATGTCGTGTAATGATTGCATCCTATTCATCATTAGAATTGAGATTTTCATCCGGATAATATTACATATTGCATCATCTAAGCCTGATGTTCATTGAATGTTGACACTATTTCAGAAAATAACATTAATGAATGCATTTTTATTAATATCATGCGTCTGCTAAGTAACTGTCTGTTATACGGCGAAAAGCGACAAAACATACATGTCGGGTAATGATTGCATCCTATTCATCATTAGAATTGAGATTTTCATCCGGATTATATTACATATTGCTTCATCTAAGCCTGATGTTCATTGAATGTTGACACTATTTCAGAAAATAACATTAATGAATGCATTTTTATTAATATCATGCGTCTGCTAAGTAACTGTCTGTTATACGGCGAAAAGCGACAAAACATACATGTCGGGTAATGATTGCATCCTATTCATCATTAGAATTGAGATTTTCATCCGGATTATATTACATATTGCATCATCTAAGCCTGATGTTCATAGAATGCTGACACTATTTCAGAAAATAACATTAATGAATGCATTTTTATTAATATCATGCGTCTGCTAAGTAACTGTCTGTTATACGGCGAAAAGCGACAAAACATACATGTCGGGTAATGATTGCATCCTATTCATCATTAGAATTGAGATTTTCATCCGGATTATATTACATATTGCATCATCTAAGCCTGATGTTCATTGAATGTTGACACTATTTCAGAAAATAACATTAATGAATGCATTTTTATTAATATCATGCGTCTGCTAAGTAACTGTCTGTTATACTTCGAAAAGCGACAAAACATACATGTCGGGTAATGATTGCATCCTATTCATCATTAGAATTGAGATTTTCATCCGGATTATATTACATATTCCATCATCTAAGCCTGATGTTCATAGAATGCTGACACTATTTCAGAAAATAACATTAATGAATGCATTTTTATTAATATCATGCGTCTGCTAAGTAACTGTCTGTTATACGGCGAAAAGCGACAAAACATACATGTCGGGTAATGATTGCATCCTATTCATCATTAGAATTGAGATTTTCATCCGGATTATATTACATATTGCATCATCTAAGCCTGATGTTCATTGAATGTTGACACTATTTCAGAAAATAACATTAATGAATGCATTTTTATTAATATCAAGCGTCTGCTAAGTAACTGTCTGTTATACGGCGAAAAGCGACAAAACATACATGTCGGGTAATGATTGCATCCTATTCATCATTAGAATTGAGATTTTCATCCGGATTATATTACATATTGCATCATCTAAGCCTGATGTTCATTGAATGTTGACACTATTTCAGAAAATAACATTAATGAATGCATTTTTATTAATATCAAGCGTCTGCTAAGTAACTGTCTGTTATACGGCGAAAAGCGACAAAACATACATGTCGGGTAATGATTGCATCCTATTCATCATTAGAATTGAGATTTTCATCCGGATTATATTACATATTGCATCATCTAAGCCTGATGTTCATAGAATGCTGACACTATTTCAGAAAATAACATTAATGAATGCATTTTTATTAATATCATGCGTCTGCTAAGTAACTGTCTGTTATACGGCGAAAAGCGACAAAACATACATGTCGAGTAATGATTGCATCCTATTCATCATTAGAATTGAGATTTTCATCCGGATTATATTACATATTGCATCATCTAAGCCTGATGTTCATATAATGCTGACACTATTTCAGAAAATAACATTAATGAATGCATTTTTATTAATATCATGCGTCTGCTAAGTAACTGTCTGTTATACGGCGAAAAGCGACAAAACATACATGTCGTGTAATGATTGCATCCTATTCATCATTAGAATTGAGATTTTCATCCGGATAATATTACATATTGCATCATCTAAGCCTGATGTTCATTGAATGTTGACACTATTTCAGAAAATAACATTAATGAATGCATTTTTATTAATATCATGCGTCTGCTAAGTAACTGTCTGTTATACGGCGAAAAGCGACAAAACATACATGTCGGGTAATGATTGCATCCTATTCATCATTAGAATTGAGATTTTCATCCGGATTATATTACATATTGCATCATCTAAGCCTGATGTTCATTGAATGTTGACACTATTTCAGAAAATAACATTAATGAATGCATTTTTATTAATATCATGCGTCTGCTAAGTAACTGTCTGTTATACGGCGAAAAGCGACAAAACATACATGTCGGGTAATGATTGCACCCTATTCATCATTAGAATTGAGATTTTCATCCGGATTATATTACATATTGCATCATCTAAGCCTGATGTTCATTGAATGTTGACACTATTTCAGAAAATAACATTAATGAATGCATTTTTATTAATATCATGCGTCTGCTAAGTAACTGTCTGTTATACGGCGAAAAGCGACAAAACATACATGTCGGGTAATGATTGCATCCTATTCATCATTAGAATTGAGATTTTCATCCGGATTATATTACATATTGCATCATCTAAGCCTGATGTTCATAGAATGCTGACACTATTTCAGAAAATAACATTAATGAATGCATTTTTATTAATATCATGCGTCTGCTAAGTAACTGTCTGTTATACGGCGAAAAGCGACAAAACATACATGTCGGGTAATGATTGCATCCTATTCATCATTAGAATTGAGATTTTCATCCGGATTATATTACATATTGCATCATCTAAGCCTGATGTTCATTGAATGTTGACACTATTTCAGAAAATAACATTAATGAATGCATTTTTATTAATATCATGCGTCTGCTAAGTAACTGTCTGTTATACTTCGAAAAGCGACAAAACATACATGTCGGGTAATGATTGCATCTTATTCATCATTAGAATTGAGATTTTCATCCGGATTATATTACATATTCCATCATCTAAGCCTGATGTTCATAGAATGCTGACACTATTTCAGAAAATAACATTAATGAATGCATTTTTATTAATATCATGCGTCTGCTAAGTAACTGTCTGTTATACGGCGAAAAGCGACAAAACATACATGTCGGGTAATGATTGCATCCTATTCATCATTAGAATTGAGATTTTCATCCGGATTATATTACATATTGCATCATCTAAGCCTGATGTTCATTGAATGTTGACACTATTTCAGAAAATAACATTAATGAATGCATTTTTATTAATATCAAGCGTCTGCTAAGTAACTGTCTGTTATACGGCGAAAAGCGACAAAACATACATGTCGGGTAATGATTGCATCCTATTCATCATTAGAATTGAGATTTTCATCCGGATTATATTACATATTGCATCATCTAAGCCTGATGTTCATTGAATGTTGACACTATTTCAGAAAATAACATTAATGAATGCATTTTTATTAATATCAAGCGTCTGCTAAGTAACTGTCTGTTATACGGCGAAAAGCGACAAAACATACATGTCGGGTAATGATTGCATCCTATTCATCATTAGAATTGAGATTTTCATCCGGATTATATTACATATTGCATCATCTAAGCCTGATGTTCATAGAATGCTGACACTATTTCAGAAAATAACATTAATGAATGCATTTTTATTAATATCATGCGTCTGCTAAGTAACTGTCTGTTATACGGCGAAAAGCGACAAAACATACATGTCGAGTAATGATTGCATCCTATTCATCATTAGAATTGAGATTTTCATCCGGATTATATTACATATTGCATCATCTAAGCCTGATGTTCATATAATGCTGACACTATTTCAGAAAATAACATTAATGAATGCATTTTTATTAATATCATGCGTCTGCTAAGTAACTGTCTGTTATACGGCGAAAAGCGACAAAACATACATGTCGTGTAATGATTGCATCCTATTCATCATTAGAATTGAGATTTTCATCCGGATAATATTATATATTGCATCATCTAAGCCTGATGTTCATTGAATGTTGACACTATTTCAGAAAATAACATTAATGAATGCATTTTTATTAATATCATGCGTCTGCTAAGTAACTGTCTGTTATACGGCGAAAATCGACAAAACATACATGTCGGGTAATGATTGCATCCTATTCATCATTAGAATTGAGATTTTCATCCGGATTATATTACATATTGCATCATCTAAGCCTGATGTTCATTGAATGTTGACACTATTTCAGAAAATAACATTAATGAATGCATTTTTATTAATATCATGCGTCTGCTAAGTAACTGTCTGTTATACGGCGAAAAGCGACAAAACATACATGTCGGGTAATGATTGCACCCTATTCATCATTAGAATTGAGATTTTCATCCGGATTATATTACATATTGCATCATCTAAGCCTGATGTTCATTGAATGTTGACACTATTTCAGAAAATAACATTAATGAATGCATTTTTATTAATATCATGCGTCTGCTAAGTAACTGTCTGTTATACGGCGAAAAGCGACAAAACATACATGTCGGGTAATGATTGCATCCTATTCATCATTAGAATTGAGATTTTCATCCGGATTATATTACATATTGCATCATCTAAGCCTGATGTTCATAGAATGCTGACACTATTTCAGAAAATAACATTAATGAATGCATTTTTATTAATATCATGCGTCTGCTAAGTAACTGTCTGTTATACGGCGAAAAGCGACAAAACATACATGTCGGGTAATGATTGCATCCTATTCATCATTAGAATTGAGATTTTCATCCGGATTATATTACATATTGCATCATCTAAGCCTGATGTTCATTGAATGTTGACACTATTTCAGAAAATAACATTAATGAATGCATTTTTATTAATATCATGCGTCTGCTAAGTAACTGTCTGTTATACGGCGAAAAGCGACAAAACATACATGTCGGGTAATGATTGCACCCTATTCATCATTAGAATTGAGATTTTCATCCGGATTATATTACATATTGCATCATCTAAGCCTGATGTTCATTGAATGTTGACACTATTTCAGAAAATAACATTAATGAATGCATTTTTATTAATATCATGCGTCTGCTAAGTAACTGTCTGTTATACGGCGAAAAGCGACAAAACATACATGTCGGGTAATGATTGCATCCTATTCATCATTAGAATTGAGATTTTCATCCGGATTATATTACATATTGCATCATCTAAGCCTGATGTTCATAGAATGCTGACACTATTTCAGAAAATAACATTAATGAATGCATTTTTATTAATATCATGCGTCTGCTAAGTAACTGTCTGTTATACGGCGAAAAGCGACAAAACATACATGTCGGGTAATGATTGCATCCTATTCATCATTAGAATTGAGATTTTCATCCGGATTATATTACATATTGCATCATCTAAGCCTGATGTTCATTGAATGTTGACACTATTTCAGAAAATAACATTAATGAATGCATTTTTATTAATATCATGCGTCTGCTAAGTAACTGTCTGTTACACGGCGAAAGCGACAAAACATACATGTCGGGTAATGATTGCATCCTATTCATCATTAGAATTGAGATTTTCATCCGGATTATATTACATATTGCATCATCTGTGCCTGATGTTCATTGAATGTTGACACTATTTCAGAAAATAACATTAATGAATGCATTTTTATTAATATCATGCGTCTGCTAAGTAACTGTCTGTTATACGGCGAAAAGCGACAAAACATACATGTCGGGTAATGATTGCATCCTATTCATCATTAGAATTGAGATTTTCATCCGGATTATATTACAAATTCCATCATCTAAGCCTGATGTTCATAGAATGCTGACACTATTTCAGAAAATAACATTAATGAATGCATTTTTATTAATATCATGCGTCTGCTAAGTAACTGTCTGTTATACGGCGAAAAGCGACAAAACATACATGTCGAGTAATGATTGCATCCTATTCATCATTAGAATTGAGATTTTCATCCGGATTATATTACATATTGCATCATCTAAGCCTGATGTTCATATAATGCTGACACTATTTCAGAAAATAACATTAATGAATGCATTTTTATTAATATCATGCGTCTGCTAAGTAACTGTCTGTTATACGGCGAAAAGCGACAAAACATACATGTCGGGTAATGATTGCATCCTATTCATCATTAGAATTGAGATTTTCATCCGGATTATATTACAAATTCCATCATCTAAGCCTGATGTTCATAGAATGCTGACACTATTTCAGAAAATAACATTAATGAATGCATTTTTATTAATATCATGCGTCTGCTAAGTAACTGTCTGTTATACGGCGAAAAGCGACAAAACATACATGTCGAGTAATGATTGCATCCTATTCATCATTAGAATTGAGATTTTCATCCGGATTATATTACATATTGCATCATCTAAGCCTGATGTTCATATAATGCTGACACTATTTCAGAAAATAACATTAATGAATGCATTTTTATTAATATCATGCGTCTGCTAAGTAACTGTCTGTTATACGGCGAAAAGCGACAAAACATACATGTCGTGTAATGATTGCATCCTATTCATCATTAGAATTGAGATTTTCATCCGGATAATATTATATATTGCATCATCTAAGCCTGATGTTCATTGAATGTTGACACTATTTCAGAAAATAACATTAATGAATGCATTTTTATTAATATCATGCGTCTGCTAAGTAACTGTCTGTTATACGGCGAAAAGCGACAAAACATACATGTCGGGTAATGATTGCATCCTATTCATCATTAGAATTGAGATTTTCATCCGGATTATATTACATATTGCATCATCTAAGCCTGATGTTCATTGAATGTTGACACTATTTCAGAAAATAACATTAATGAATGCATTTTTATTAATATCATGCGTCTGCTAAGTAACTGTCTGTTATACGGCGAAAAGCGACAAAACATACATGTCGGGTAATGATTGCACCCTATTCATCATTAGAATTGAGATTTTCATCCGGATTATATTACATATTGCATCATCTAAGCCTGATGTTCATTGAATGTTGACACTATTTCAGAAAATAACATTAATCAATGCATTTTTATTAATATCATGCGTCTGCTAAGTAACTGTCTGTTATACGGCGAAAAGCGACAAAACATACATGTCGGGTAATGATTGCATCCTATTCATCATTAGAATTGAGATTTTCATCCGGATTATATTACATATTGCATCATCAAAGCCTGATGTTCATAGAATGCTGACACTATTTCAGAAAATAACATTAATGAATGCATTTTTATTAATATC
Organism: Acanthosepion esculentum; assembly: GCA_964036315.1. NCBI lineage: Eukaryota > Metazoa > Mollusca > Cephalopoda > Sepiida > Sepiidae > Acanthosepion > Acanthosepion esculentum. The sequence continues at coordinate 82,852,063 of OZ038507.1, forward strand.
ATGCGTCTGCTAAGTAACTGTCTGTTATACGGCGAAAAGCGACAAAACATACATGTCGGGTAATGATTGCATCCTATTCATCATTAGAATTGAGATTTTCATCCGGATTATATTACATATTGCATCATCTAAGCCTGATGTTCATTGAATGTTGACACTATTTCAGAAAATAACATTAATGAATGCATTTTTATTAATATCATGCGTCTGCTAAGTAACTGTCTGTTATACGGCGAAAAGCGACAAAACATACATGTCGGGTAATGATTGCATCCTATTCATCATTAGAATTGAGATTTTCATCCGGATTATATTACATATTGCATCATCTAAGCCTGATGTTCATAGAATGCTGACACTATTTCAGAAAATAACATTAATGAATGCATTTTTATTAATATCATGCGTCTGCTAAGTAACTGTCTGTTATACGGCGAAAAGCGACAAAACATACATGTCGGGTAATGATTGCATCCTATTCATCATTAGAATTGAGATTTTCATCCGGATTATATTACATATTGCATCATCTAAGCCTGATGTTCATTGAATGTTGACACTATTTCAGAAAATAACATTAATGAATGCATTTTTATTAATATCATGCGTCTGCTAAGTAACTGTCTGTTACACGGCGAAAGCGACAAAACATACATGTCGGGTAATGATTGCATCCTATTCATCATTAGAATTGAGATTTTCATCCGGATTATATTACATATTGCATCATCTGTGCCGGATGTTCATTGAATGTTGACACTATTTCAGAAAATAACATTAATGAATGCATTTTTATTAATATCATGCGTCTGCTAAGTAACTGTCTGTTATACGGCGAAAAGCGACAAAACATACATGTCGGGTAATGATTGCATCCTATTCATCATTAGAATTGAGATTTTCATCCGGATTATATTACAAATTCCATCATCTAAGCCTGATGTTCATAGAATGCTGACACTATTTCAGAAAATAACATTAATGAATGCATTTTTATTAATATCATGCGTCTGCTAAGTAACTGTCTGTTATACGGCGAAAAGCGACAAAACATACATGTCGAGTAATGATTGCATCCTATTCATCATTAGAATTGAGATTTTCATCCGGATTATATTACATATTGCATCATCTAAGCCTGATGTTCATATAATGCTGACACTATTTCAGAAAATAACATTAATGAATGCATTTTTATTAATATCATGCGTCTGCTAAATAACTGTCTGTTATACGGCGAAAAGCGACAAAACATACATGTCGTGTAATGATTGCATCCTATTCATCATTAGAATTGAGATTTTCATCCGGATAATATTACATATTGCATCATCTAAGCCTGATGTTCATTGAATGTTGACACTATTTCAGAAAATAACATTAATGAATGCATTTTTATTAATATCATGCGTCTGCTAAGTAACTGTCTGTTATACGGCGAAAGCGACAAAACATACATGTCGGGTAATGATTGCATCCTATTCATCATTAGAATTGAGATTTTCATCCGGATTATATTACATATTGCATCATCTAAGCCTGATGTTCATTGAATGTTGACACTATTTCAGAAAATAACATTAATGAATGCATTTTTATTAATATCAAGCGTCTGCTAAGTAACTGTCTGTTATACGGCGAAAAGCGACAAAACATACATGTCGGGTAATGATTGCATCCTATTCATCATTAGAATTGAGATTTTCATCCGGATTATATTACATATTGCATCATCTAAGCCTGATGTTCATTGAATGTTGACACTATTTCAGAAAATAACATTAATGAATGCATTTTTATTAATATCAAGCGTCTGCTAAGTAACTGTCTGTTATACGGCGAAAAGCGACAAAACATACATGTCGGGTAATGATTGCATCCTATTCATCATTAGAATTGAGATTTTCATCCGGATTATATTACATATTGCATCATCTAAGCCTGATGTTCATAGAATGCTGACACTATTTCAGAAAATAACATTAATGAATGCATTTTTATTAATATCATGCGTCTGCTAAGTAACTGTCTGTTATACGGCGAAAAGCGACAAAACATACATGTCGAGTAATGATTGCATCCTATTCATCATTAGAATTGAGATTTTCATCCGGATTATATTACATATTGCATCATCTAAGCCTGATGTTCATATAATGCTGACACTATTTCAGAAAATAACATTAATGAATGCATTTTTATTAATATCATGCGTCTGCTAAGTAACTGTCTGTTATACGGCGAAAAGCGACAAAACATACATGTCGTGTAATGATTGCATCCTATTCATCATTAGAATTGAGATTTTCATCCGGATAATATTACATATTGCATCATCTAAGCCTGATGTTCATTGAATTTTGACACTATTTCAGAAAATAACATTAATGAATGCATTTTTATTAATATCATGCGTCTGCTAAGTAACTGTCTGTTATACGGCGAAAGCGACAAAACATACATGTCGGGTAATGATTGCATCCTATTCATCATTAGAATTGAGATTTTCATCCGGATTATATTACATATTGCATCATCTAAGCCTGATGTTCATTGAATGTTGACACTATTTCAGAAAATAACATTAATGAATGCATTTTTATTAATATCAAGCGTCTGCTAAGTAACTGTCTGTTATACGGCGAAAAGCGACAAAACATACATGTCGGGTAATGATTGCATCCTATTCATCATTAGAATTGAGATTTTCATCCGGATTATATTACATATTGCATCATCTAAGCCTGATGTTCATTGAATGTTGACACTATTTCAGAAAATAACATTAATGAATGCATTTTTATTAATATCAAGCGTCTGCTAAGTAACTGTCTGTTATACGGCGAAAAGCGACAAAACATACATGTCGGGTAATGATTGCATCCTATTCATCATTAGAATTGAGATTTTCATCCGGATTATATTACATATTGCATCATCTAAGCCTGATGTTCATAGAATGCTGACACTATTTCAGAAAATAACATTAATGAATGCATTTTTATTAATATCATGCGTCTGCTAAGTAACTGTCTGTTATACGGCGAAAAGGGACAAAACATACATGTCGAGTAATGATTGCATCCTATTCATCATTAGAATTGAGATTTTCATCCGGATTATATTACATATTGCATCATCTAAGCCTGATGTTCATATAATGCTGACACTATTTCAGAAAATAACATTAATGAATGCATTTTTATTAATATCATGCGTCTGCTAAGTAACTGTCTGTTATACGGCGAAAAGCGACAAAACATACATGTCGTGTAATGATTGCATCCTATTCATCATTAGAATTGAGATTTTCATCCGGATTATATTACATATTGCATCATCTGTGCCTGATGTTCATTGAATGTTGACACTATTTCAGAAAATAACATTAATGAATGCATTTTTATTAATATCATGCGTCTGCTAAGTAACTGTCTGTTATACGGCGAAAAGCGACAAAACATACATGTCGGGTAATGATTGCATCCTATTCATCATTAGAATTGAGATTTTCATCCGGATTATATTACATATTGCATCATCTAAGCCTGATGTTCATAGAATGCTGACACTATTTCAGAAAATAACATTAATGAATGCATTTTTATTAATATCATGCGTCTGCTAAGTAACTGTCTGTTATACGGCGAAAAGCGACAAAACATACATGTCGGGTAATGATTGCATCCTATTCATCATTAGAATTGAGATTTTCATCCGGATTATATTACATATTGCATCATCTAAGCCTGATGTTCATAGAATGCTGACACTATTTCAGAAAATAACATTAATGAATGCATTTTTATTAATATCATGCGTCTGCTAAGTAACTGTCTGTTATACGGCGAAAAGCGACAAAACATACATGTCGGGTAATGATTGCATCCTATTCATCATTAGAATTGAGATTTTCATCCGGATTATATTACATATTGCATCATCTAAGCCTGATGTTCATTGAATGTTGACACTATTTCAGAAAATAACATTAATGAATGCATTTTTATTAATATCATGCGTCTGCTAAGTAACTGTCTGTTATACGGCGAAAAGCGACAAAACATACATGTGGGTAATGATTGCATCCTATTCATCATTAGAATTGAGATTTTCATCCGGATTATATTACATATTGCATCATCTAAGCCTGATGTTCATATAATGCTGACACTATTTCAGAAAATAACATTAATGAATGCATTTTTATTAATATCATGCGTCTGCTAAGTAACTGTCTGTTATACGGCGAAAAGCGACAAAACATACATGTCGTGTAATGATTGCATCCTATTCATCAATAGAATTGAGATTTTCATCCGGATAATATTACATATTGCATCATCTAAGCCTGATGTTCATTGAATATTGACACTATTTCAGAAAATAACATTAATGAATGCATTTTTATTAATATCATGCGTCTGCTAAGTAACTGTCTGTTATACGGCGAAAGCGACAAAACATACATGTCGGGTAATGATTGCATCCTATTCATCATTAGAATTGAGATTTTCATCCGGATTATATTACATATTGCATCATCTAAGCCTGATGTTCATTGAATGTTGACACTATTTCAGAAAATAACATTAATGAATGCATTTTTATTAATATCAAGCGTCTGCTAAGTAACTGTCTGTTATACGGCGAAAAGCGACAAAACATACATGTCGGGTAATGATTGCATCCTATTCATCATTAGAATTGAGATTTTCATCCGGATTATATTACATATTGCATCATCTAAGCCTGATGTTCATTGAATCTTGACACTATTTCAGAAAATAACATTAATGAATGCATTTTTATTAATATCAAGCGTCTGCTAAGTAACTGTCTGTTATACGGCGAAAAGCGACAAAACATACATGTCGGGTAATGATTGCATCCTATTCATCATTAGAATTGAGATTTTCATCCGGATTATATTACATATTGCATCATCTAAGCCTGATGTTCATAGAATGCTGACACTATTTCAGAAAATAACATTAATGAATGCATTTTTATTAATATCATGCGTCTGCTAAGTAACTGTCTGTTATACGGCGAAAAGCGACAAAACATACATGTCGAGTAATGATTGCATCCTATTCATCATTAGAATTGAGATTTTCATCCGGATTATATTACATATTGCATCATCTGTGCCTGATGTTCATTGAATGTTGACACTATTTCAGAAAATAACATTAATGAAAGCATTTTTATTAATATCATGCGTCTGCTAAGTAACTGTCTGTTATACGGCGAAAAGCGACAAAACATACATGTCGGGTAATGATTGCATCCTATTCATCATTAGAATTGAGATTTTTATCCGGATTATATTACATATTGCATCATCTAAGCCTGATGTTCATAGAATGCTGACACTATTTCAGAAAATAACATTAATGAATGCATTTTTATTAATATCATGCGTCTGCTAAGTAACTGTCTGTTATACGGCGAAAAGCGACAAAACATACATGTCGGGTAATGATTGCATCCTATTCATCATTAGAATTGAGATTTTCATCCGGATTATATTACATATTGCATCATCTAAGCCTGATGTTCATAGAATGCTGACACTATTTCAGAAAATAACATTAATGAATGCATTTTTATTAATATCATGCGTCTGCTAAGTAACTGTCTGTTATACGGCGAAAAGCGACAAAACATACATGTCGGGTAATGATTGCATCCTATTCATCATTAGAATTGAGATTTTCATCCGGATTATATTACATATTGCATCATCTAAGCCTGATGTTCATTGAATGTTGACACTATTTCAGAAAATAACATTAATGAATGCATTTTTATTAATATCATGCGTCTGCTAAGTAACTGTCTGTTATACGGCGAAAAGCGACAAAACATACATGTGGGTAATGATTGCATCCTATTCATCATTAGAATTGAGATTTTCATCCGGATTATATTACATATTGCATCATCTAAGCCTGATGTTCATATAATGCTGACACTATTTCAGAAAATAACATTAATGAATGCATTTTTATTAATATCATGCGTCTGCTAAGTAACTGTCTGTTATACGGCGAAAAGCGACAAAACATACATGTCGTGTAATGATTGCATCCTATTCATCATTAGAATTGAGATTTTCATCCGGATAATATTACATATTGCATCATCTAAGCCTGATGTTCATTGAATGTTGACACTATTTCAGAAAATAACATTAATGAATGCATTTTTATTAATATCATGCGTCTGCTAAGTAACTGTCTGTTATACGGCGAAAGCGACAAAACATACATGTCGGGTAATGATTGCATCCTATTCATCATTAGAATTGAGATTTTCATCCGGATTATATTACATATTGCATCATCTGAGCCTGATGTTCATTGAATGTTGACATTATTTCAGAAAATAACATTAATGAATGCATTTTTATTAATATCAAGCGTCTGCTAAGTAACTGTCTGTTATACGGCGAAAAGCGACAAAACATACATGTCGGGTAATGATTGCATCCTATTCATCATTAGAATTGAGATTTTCATCCGGATTATATTACATATTGCATCATCTAAGCCTGATGTTCATTGAATGTTGACACTATTTCAGAAAATAACATTAATGAATGCATTTTTATTAATATCATGCGTCTGCTAAGTAACTGTCTGTTACACGGCGAAAGCGACAAAACATACATGTCGGGTAATGATTGCATCCTATTCATCATTAGAATTGAGATTTTCATCCGGATTATATTACATATTGCATCATCTGTGCCTGATGTTCATTGAATGTTGACACTATTTCAGAAAATAACATTAATGAATGCATTTTTATTAATAACATGCGTCTGCTAAGTAACTGTCTGTTATACGGCGAAAAGCGACAAAACATACATGTCGGGTAATGATTGCATCCTATTCATCATTAGAATTGAGATTTTCATCCGGATTATATTACATATTGCATCATCTAAGCCTGATGTTCATAGAATGCTGACACTATTTCAGAAAATAACATTAATGAATGCATTTTTATTAATATCATGCGTCTGCTAAGTAACTGTCTGTTATAAGGCGAAAAGCGACAAAACATACATGTCGGGTAATGATTGCATCCTATTCATCATTAGAATTGAGATTTTCATCCGGATTATATTACATATTGCATCATCTAAGCCTGATGTTCATAGAATGCTGACACTATTTCAGAAAATAACATTAATGAATGCATTTTTATTAATATCATGCGTCTGCTAAGTAATTGTCTGTTATACGGCGAAAAGCGACAAAACATACATGTCGGGTAATGATTGCATCCTATTCATCATTAGAATTGAGATTTTCATCCGGATTATATTACATATTGCATCATCTAAGCCTGATGTTCATTGAATGTTGACACTATTTCAGAAAATAACATTAATGAATGCATTTTTATTAATATCAAGCGTCTGCTAAGTAACTGTCTGTTATAAGGCGAAAAGCGACAAAACATACATGTCGGGTAATGATTGCATCCTATTCATCATTAGAATTGAGATTTTCATCCGGATTATATTACATATTGCATCATCTAAGCCTGATGTTCATTGAATGTTGACACTATTTCAGAAAATAACATTAATGAATGCATTTTTATTAATATCAAGCGTCTGCTAAGTAACTGTCTGTTATACGGCGAAAAGCGACAAAACATACATGTCGGGTAATGATTGCATCCTATTCATCATTAGAATTGAGATTTTCATCCGGATTATATTACATATTGCATCATCGAAGCCTGATGTTCATAGAATGCTGACACTATTTCAGAAAATAACATTAATGAATGCATTTTTATTAATATCATGCGTCTGCTAAGTAACTGTCTGTTATACGGCGAAAAGCGACAAAACATACATGTCGAGTAATGATTGCATCCTATTCATCATTAGAATTGAGATTTTCATCCGGATTATATTACATATTGCATCATCTAAGCCTGATGTTCATAGAATGCTGACACTATTTCAGAAAATAACTTTAATGAATGCATTTTTATTAATATCATGCGTCTGCTAAGTAACTGTCTGTTATACGGCGAAAAGCGACAAAACATACATGTCGGGTAATGATTGCATCCTATTCATCATTAGAATTGAGATTTTCATCCGGATTATATTACATATTGCATCATCTAAGCCTGATGTTCATTGAATGTTGACACTATTTCAGAAAATAACATTAATGAATGCATTTTTATTAATATCAAGCGTCTGCTAAGTAACTGTCTGTTATAAGGCGAAAAGCGACAAAACATACATGTCGGGTAATGATTGCATCCTATTCATCATTAGAATTGAGATTTTCATCCGGATTATATTACATATTGCATCATCTAAGCCTGATGTTCATTGAATGTTGACACTATTTCAGAAAATAACATTAATGAATGCATTTTTATTAATATCAAGCGTCTGCTAAGTAACTGTCTGTTATACGGCGAAAAGCGACAAAACATACATGTCGGGTAATGATTGCATCCTATTCATCATTAGAATTGAGATTTTCATCCGGATTATATTACATATTGCATCATCTAAGCCTGATGTTCATAGAATGCTGACACTATTTCAGAAAATAACATTAATGAATGCATTTTTATTAATATCATGCGTCTGCTAAGTAACTGTCTGTTATACGGCGAAAAGCGACAAAACATACATGTCGAGTAATGATTGCATCCTATTCATCATTAGAATTGAGATTTTCATCCGGATTATATTACATATTGCATCATCTAAGCCTGATGTTCATAGAATGCTGACACTATTTCAGAAAATAACTTTAATGAATGCATTTTTATTAATATCATGCGTCTGCTAATTAACTGTCTGTTATACGGCGAAAAGCGACAAAACATACATGTCGGGTAATGATTGCATCCTATTCATCATTAGAATTGAGATTTTAATCCGGATTATATTACATATTGCATCATCTAAGCCTGATGTTCATAGAATGCTGACACTATTTCAGAAAATAACATTAATGAATGCATTTTTATTAATATCATGCGTCTGCTAAGTAACTGTCTGTTAGACGGCGAAAAGCGACAAAACATACATGTCGGGTAATGATTGCATCCTATTCATCATTAGAATTGTGATTTTCATCCGGATTATATTACATATTGCATCATCTAAGCCTGATGTTCATTGTATGTTGACACTATTTCAGAAAATAACATTAATGAATGCATTTTTATTAATATCAAGCGTCTGCTAAGTAACTGTCTGTTATACGGCGAAAAGCGACAAAACATACATGTCGGGTAATGATTGCATCCTATTCATCATTAGAATTGAGATTTTCATCCGGATTATATTACATATTGCATCATCTGAGCCTGATGTTCATTGAATGTTGACACTATTTCAGAAAATAACATTAATGAATGCATTTTTATTAATATCATGCGTCTGCTAAGTAACTGTCTGTTATACGGCGAAAAGCGACAAAACATACATGTCGGGTAATGATTGCATCCTATTCATCATTAGAATTGAGATTTTCATCCGGATTATATTACATATTGCATCATCTAAGCCTGATGTTCATAGAATGCTGACACTATTTCAGAAAATAACATTAATGAATGCATTTTTATTAATATCATGCGTCTGCTAAGTAACTGTCTGTTATAAGGCGAAAAGCGACAAAACATACATGTCGGGTAATGATTGCATCCTATTCATCATTAGAATTGAGATTTTCATCCGGATTATATTACATATTGCATCATCTATGCCTGATGTTCATAGAATGCTGACACTATTTCAGAAAATAACATTAATGAATGCATTTTTATTAATATCATGCGTCTGCTAAGTAACAGTCTGTTATACGGTGAAAAGCGACAAAACATACATGTCGGGTAATGATTGCATCCTATTCATCATTAGAATTGAGATTTTCATCCGGATTATATTACATATTCCATCATCTAAGCCTGATGTTCATAGAATGCTGACACTATTTTAGAAAATAACATTAATGAATGCATTTTTATTAATATCATGCGTCTGCTAAGTAACTGTCTGTTATACGGCGAAAAGCGACAAAACATACATGTCGGGTAATGATTGCATCCTATTCATCATTAGAATTGAGATTTTCATCCGGATTATATTACATATTGCATCATTTAAGCTCGATGTTCATAGAATGCTGACACTATTTCAGAAAATAACATTAATGAATGCATTTTTATTAATATAATGCGTCTGCTAAGTAACTGTCTGTTATACGGCGAAAAGCGACAAAACATACATGTCGGGTAATGACTGCATCCTATTCATCATTAGAATTGAGATTTTCATCCGGATTATATTACATATTGCATCATCTAAGCCTGATGTTCATAGAATGCTGACACTATTTCAGAAAATAACATTAATGAATGCATTTTTATTAATATCATACGTCTGCTAAGTAACTGTCTGTTATACGGCGAAAAGCGACAAAACATACATGTCGGGTAATGATTGCATCCTATTCATCATTAGAATTGAGATTTTCATCCGGATTATATTACATATTGCATCATCTAAGCCTGATGTTCATTGAATGTTGACACTATTTCAGAAAATAACATTAATGAATGCATTTTTATTAATATCATGCGTCTGCTAAGTAACTGTCTGTTATACGGCGAAAAGCGACAAAACATACATGTCGGGTAATGATTGCATCCTATTCATCATTAGAATTGAGATTTTCATCCGGATTATATTACATATTGCATTATCTAAGCCTGATGTTCATAGAATGCTGACACTATTTCAGAAAATAACATTAATGAATGCATTTTTATTAATATCATGCGTCTGCTAAGTAACTGTCTGTTATACGGCGAAAAGCGACAAAACATACATGTCGGGTAATGATTGCATCCTATTCATCATTAGAATTGAGATTTTCATCCGGATTATATTACATATTGCATCATCTAAGCCTGATGTTCATTGAATGTTGACACTATTTCAGAAAATAACATTAATGAATGCATTTTTATTAATATCATGCGTCTGCTAAGTAACTGTCTGTTATACGGCGAAAAGCGACAAAACATACATGTCGGGTAATGATTGCATCCTATTCATCATTAGAATTGAGATTTTCATCCGGATTATATTACATATTGCATTATCTAAGCCTGATGTTCATAGAATGCTGACACTATTTCAGAAAATAACATTAATGAATGCATTTTTATTAATATCATGCGTCTGCTAAGTAACTGTCTGTTATACGGCGAAAAGCGACAAAACATACATGTCGGGTAATGATTGCATCCTATTCATCATTAGAATTGAGATTTTCATCCGGATTATATTACATATTGCATCATCTAAGCCTGATGTTCATAGAATGCTGGCACTATTTAAGAAATTAACATTAATGAATGCATTTTCCTTAATATCATGCGTCTGCTAAGTAACTGTCTGTTATACGGCGAAAAGCGACAAAACATACATGTCGGGTAATGATTGCATCCTATTCATCATTAGAATTGTGATTTTCATCCGGATTATATTACATATTGCATCATCTAAGCCTGATGTTCATTGTATGTTGACACTATTTCAGAAAATAACATTAATGAATGCATTTTTATTAATATCAAGCGTCTGCTAAGTAACTGTCTGTTATAAGGCGAAAAGCGACAAAACATACATGTCGGGTAATGATTGCATCCTATTCATCATTAGAATTGAGATTTTCATCCGGATTATATTACATATTGCATCATCTAAGCCTGATGTTCATAGAATGCTGACACTATTTCAGAAAATAACATTAATGAATGCATTTTTATTAATATCATGCGTCTGCTAAGTAACAGTCTGTTATACGGTGAAAAGCGACAAAACATACATGTCGGGTAATGATTGCATCCTATTCATCATTAGAATTGAGATTTTCATCCGGATTATATTACATATTCCATCATCTAAGCCTGATGTTCATAGAATGCTGACACTATTTTAGAAAATAACATTAATGAATGCATTTTTATTAATATCATGCGTCTGCTAAGTAACTGTCTGTTATACGGCGAAAAGCGACAAAACATACATGTCGGGTAATGATTGCATCCTATTCATCATTAGAATTGAGATTTTCATCCGGATTATATTACATATTGCATCATTTAAGCTCGATGTTCATAGAATGCTGACACTATTTCAGAAAATAACATTAATGAATGCATTTTTATTAATATAATGCGTCTGCTAAGTAACTGTCTGTTATACGGCGAAAAGCGACAAAACATACATGTCGGGTAATGACTGCATCCTATTCATCATTAGAATTGAGATTTTCATCCGGATTATATTACATATTGCATCATCTAAGCCTGATGTTCATAGAATGCTGACACTATTTCAGAAAATAACATTAATGAATGCATTTTTATTAATATCATGCGTCTGCTAAGTAACTGTCTGTTATACGGCGAAAAGCGACAAAACATACATGTCGGGTAATGATTGCATCCTATTCATCATTAGAATTGAGATTTTCATCCGGATTATATTACATATTGCATCATCTAAGCCTGATGTTCATAGAATGCTGACACTATTTCAGAAAATAACATTAATGAATGCATTTTTATTAATATCATACGTCTGCTAAGTAACTGTCTGTTATACGGCGAAAAGCGACAAAACATACATGTCGGGTAATGATTGCATCCTATTCATCATTAGAATTGAGATTTTCATCCGGATTATATTACATATTGCATCATCTAAGCCTGATGTTCATTGAATGTTGACACTATTTCAGAAAATAACATTAATGAATGCATTTTTATTAATATCATGCGTCTGCTAAGTAACTGTCTGTTATACGGCGAAAAGCGACAAAACATACATGTCGGGTAATGATTGCATCCTATTCATCATTAGAATTGAGATTTTCATCCGGATTATATTACATATTGCATTATCTAAGCCTGATGTTCATAGAATGCTGACACTATTTCAGAAAATAACATTAATGAATGCATTTTTATTAATATCATGCGTCTGCTAAGTAACTGTCTGTTATACGGCGAAAAGCGACAAAACATACATGTCGGGTAATGATTGCATCCTATTCATCATTAGAATTGAGATTTTCATCCGGATTATATTACATATTGCATCATCTAAGCCTGATGTTCATAGAATGCTGACACTATTTCAGAAAATAACATTAATGAATGCATTTTTATTAATATCATGCGTCTGCTAAGTAACTGTCTGTTATACGGCGAAAAGCGACAAAACATACATGTCGAGTAATGATTGCATCCTATTCATCATTAGAATTGAGATTTTCATCCGGATTATATTACATATTGCATCATCTAAGCCTGATGTTCATAGAATGCTGACACTATTTCAGAAAATAACATTAATGGATGCATTTTTATTAATATCATGCGTCTGCTAAGTAACTGTCTGTTATACGGAGAAAAGCGACAAAACATACATGTCGGGTAATGATTGCATCCTATTCATCATTAGAATTGAGATTTTAATCCGGATTATATTACATATTGCATCATCTAAGCCTGATATTCATAGAATGCTGACACTATTTCAGAAAATAACATTAATGAATGCATTTTTATTAATATCATGCGTCTGCTAAGTAACTGTCTGTTATACGGCGAAAAGCGACAAAACATACATGTCGGGTAATGATTGCATCCTATTCATCATTAGAATTGAGGTTTTCATCCGGATTATATTACATATTGCATCATCTAAGCCTGATGTTCATTGAATGTTGACACTATTTCAGAAAATAACATTAATGAATGCATTTATATTAATATCAAGCGTCTGCTAAGTAACTGTCTGTTATACGGCGAAAAGCGACAAAACATACATGTCGGGTAATGATTGCATCCTATTCATCATTAGAATTGAGATTTTCATCCGGATTATATTACATATTGCATCATCTAAGCCTGATGTTCATAGAATGCTGACACTATTTCAGAAAATAACATTAATGAATGCATTTTTATTAATATCATGCGTCTGCTAAGTAACTGTCTGTTATACGTTGAAAAGCGACAAAACATACATGTCGGGTAATGATTGCATCCTATTCATCATTAGAATTGAGATTTTCATCCGGATTATATTACATATTCCATCATCTAAGCCTGATTTTCATAGAATGCTGACACTATTTCAGAAAATAACATTAATGAATGCATTTTTATTAATATCATGCGTCTGCTAAGTAACTATGTGTTATACGGCGAAAAGCGACAAAACATACATGTCGGGTAATGATTGCATCCTATTCATCATCAGAATTGAGATTTTCATCCGGATTATATTACATATTGCATCATCTAAGCCTGATGTTCATTGAATGTTGACACTATTTCAGAAAATAACATTAATGAATGCATTTTTATTAATATCATGCGTCTGCTAAGTAACTGTCTGTTATACGGCGAAAAGCGACAAAACATACATGTCGGGTAATGATTGCATCCTATTCATCATTAGAATTGAGATTTTCATCCGGATTATATTACATATTGCATTATCTAAGCCTGATGTTCATAGAATGCTGACACTATTTCAGAAAATAACATTAATGAATGCATTTTTATTAATATCATGCGTCTGCTAAGTAACTGTCTGTTATACGGCGAAAAGCGACAAAACATACATGTCGGGTAATGATTGCATCCTATTCATCATTAGAATTGAGATTTTCATCCGGATTATATTACATATTGCATCATCTAAGCCTGATGTTCATAGAATGCTGGCACTATTTAAGAAATTAACATTAATGAATGCATTTTCCTTAATATCATGCGTCTGCTAAGTAACTGTCTGTTATACGGCGAAAAGCGACAAAACATACATGTCGGATAATGATTGCATCCTATTCATCATTAGAATTGTGATTTTCATCCGGATTATATTACATATTGCATCATCTAAGCCTGATGTTCATTGTATGTTGACACTATTTCAGAAAATAACATTAATGAATGCATTTTTATTAATATCAAGCGTCTGCTAAGTAACTGTCTGTTATACGGCGAAAAGCGACAAAACATACATGTCGGGTAATGATTGCATCCTATTCATCATTAGAATTGAGATTTTCATCCGGATTATATTACATATTGCATCATCTAAGCCTGATGTTCATAGAATGCTGACACTATTTCAGAAAATAACATTAATGAATGCATTTTTATTAATATCATGCGTCTGCTAAGTAACTGTCTGTTATAAGGCGAAAAGCGACAAAACATACATGTCGGGTAATGATTGCATCCTATTCATCATTAGAATTGAGATTTTCATCCGGATTATATTACATATTGCATCATCTAAGCCTGATGTTCATAGAATGCTGACACTATTTCAGAAAATAACATTAATGAATGCATTTTTATTAATATCATGCGTCTGCTAAGTAACAGTCTGTTATACGGTGAAAAGCGACAAAACATACATGTCGGGTAATGATTGCATCCTATTCATCATTAGAATTGAGATTTTCATCCGGATTATATTACATATTCCATCATCTAAGCCTGATGTTCATAGAATGCTGACACTATTTTAGAAAATAACATTAATGAATGCATTTTTATTAATATCATGCGTCTGCTAAGTAACTGTCTGTTATACGGCGAAAAGCGACAAAACATACATGTCGGGTAATGATTGCATCCTATTCATCATTAGAATTGAGATTTTCATCCGGATTATATTACATATTGCATCATTTAAGCTCGATGTTCATAGAATGCTGACACTATTTCAGAAAATAACATTAATGAATGCATTTTTATTAATATAATGCGTCTGCTAAGTAACTGTCTGTTATACGGCGAAAAGCGACAAAACATACATGTCGGGTAATGACTGCATCCTATTCATCATTAGAATTGAGATTTTCATCCGGATTATATTACATATTGCATCATCTAAGCCTGATGTTCATAGAATGCTGACACTATTTCAGAAAATAACATTAATGAATGCATTTTTATTAATATCATGCGTCTGCTAAGTAACTGTCTGTTATACGGCGAAAAGCGACAAAACATACATGTCGGGTAATGATTGCATCCTATTCATCATTAGAATTGAGATTTTCATCCGGATTATATTACATATTGCATCATCTAAGCCTGATGTTCATAGAATGCTGACACTATTTCAGAAAATAACATTAATGAATGCATTTTTATTAATATCATACGTCTGCTAAGTAACTGTCTGTTATACGGCGAAAAGCGACAAAACATACATGTCGGGTAATGATTGCATCCTATTCATCATTAGAATTGAGATTTTCATCCGGATTATATTACATATTGCATCATCTAAGCCTGATGTTCATTGAATGTTGACACTATTTCAGAAAATAACATTAATGAATGCATTTTTATTAATATCATGCGTCTGCTAAGTAACTGTCTGTTATACGGCGAAAAGCGACAAAACATACATGTCGGGTAATGATTGCATCCTATTCATCATTAGAATTGAGATTTTCATCCGGATTATATTACATATTGCATTATCTAAGCCTGATGTTCATAGAATGCTGACACTATTTCAGAAAATAACATTAATGAATGCATTTTTATTAATATCATGCGTCTGCTAAGTAACTGTCTGTTATACGGCGAAAAGCGACAAAACATACATGTCGGGTAATGATTGCATCCTATTCATCATTAGAATTGAGATTTTCATCCGGATTATATTACATATTGCATCATCTAAGCCTGATGTTCATAGAATGCTGACACTATTTCAGAAAATAACATTAATGAATGCATTTTTATTAATATCATGCGTCTGCTAAGTAACTGTCTGTTATACGGCGAAAAGCGACAAAACATACATGTCGAGTAATGATTGCATCCTATTCATCATTAGAATTGAGATTTTCATCCGGATTATATTACATATTGCATCATCTAAGCCTGATGTTCATAGAATGCTGACACTATTTCAGAAAATAACATTAATGGATGCATTTTTATTAATATCATGCGTCTGCTAAGTAACTGTCTGTTATACGGCGAAAAGCGACAAAACATACATGTCGGGTAATGATTGCATCCTATTCATCATTAGAATTGAGATTTTAATCCGGATTATATTACATATTGCATCATCTAAGCCTGATATTCATAGAATGCTGACACTATTTCAGAAAATAACATTAATGAATGCATTTTTATTAATATCATGCGTCTGCTAAGTAACTGTCTGTTATACGGCGAAAAGCGACAAAACATACATGTCGGGTAATGATTGCATCCTATTCATCATTAGAATTGAGGTTTTCATCCGGATTATATTACATATTGCATCATCTAAGCCTGATGTTCATTGAATGTTGACACTATTTCAGAAAATAACATTAATGAATGCATTTATATTAATATCAAGCGTCTGCTAAGTAACTGTCTGTTATACGGCGAAAAGCGACAAAACATACATGTCGGGTAATGATTGCATCCTATTCATCATTAGAATTGAGATTTTCATCCGGATTATATTACATATTGCATCATCTAAGCCTGATGTTCATAGAATGCTGACACTATTTCAGAAAATAACATTAATGAATGCATTTTTATTAATATCATGCGTCTGCTAAGTAACTGTCTGTTATACGTTGAAAAGCGACAAAACATACATGTCGGGTAATGATTGCATCCTATTCATCATTAGAATTGAGATTTTCATCCGGATTATATTACATATTCCATCATCTAAGCCTGATTTTCATAGAATGCTGACACTATTTCAGAAAATAACATTAATGAATGCATTTTTATTAATATCATGCGTCTGCTAAGTAACTATGTGTTATACGGCGAAAAGCGACAAAACATACATGTCGGGTAATGATTGCATCCTATTCATCATCAGAATTGAGATTTTCATCCGGATTATATTACATATTGCATCATTTAAGATCGATGTTCATAGAATGCTGACACTATTTCAGAAAATAACATTAATGAATGCATTTTTATTAATATCATGCGTCTGCTAAGTAACTGTCTGTTATACGGCGAAAAGCGACAAAACATACATGTCGGGTAATGATTGCATCCTATTCATCATTAGAATTGAGATTTTCATCCGGATTATATTACATATTGCATCATCTAAGCCTGATGTTCATAGAATGCAGACACTATTTCAGAAAATAACATTAATGAATGCATTTTTATTAATATCATGCGTCTGCTAAGTAACTGTCTGTTATACGGCGAAAAGCGACAAAACATACATGTCGGGTAATGATTGCATCCTATTCATCATTAGAATTGAGATTTTCATCCGGATTATATTACATATTGCATCATCTAAGCCTGATGTTCATAGAATGCTGACACTATTTCAGAAAATAACATTAATGAATGCATTTTTATTAATATCATGCGTCTGCTAAGTAACTGTCTGTTATACGGCGAAAAGCGACAAAACATACATGTCGGGTAATGGTTGCATCCTATTCATCATTAGAATTGAGATTTTCATCCGGATTATATTACATATTGCATCAACTAAGCCTGATGTTCATAGAATGCTGACACTATTTCAGAAAATAACATTAATGAATGCATTTTTATTAATATCATGCGTCTGCTAAGTAACTGTCTGTTATACGGCGAAAAGCGACAAAACATACATGTCGGGTAATGATTGCATCCTATTCATCATTAGAATTGAGATTTTCATCCGGATTATATTACATATTGCATCATCTAAGCCTGATGTTCATTGAATGTTGACACTATTTCAGAAAATAACATTAATGAATGCATTTTTATTAATATCATGCGTCTGCTAAGTAACTGTCTGTTATACGGCGAAAAGCGACAAAACATACATGTCGGGTAATGATTGCATCCTATTCATCATTAGAATTGAGATTTTCATCCGGATTATATTACATATTGCATCATCTATGCCTGATGTTCATAGAATGCTGACACTATTTCAGAAAATAACATTAATGAATGCATTTTTATTAATATCATGCGTCTGCTAAGTAACTGTCTGTTATACGGCGAAAAGCGACAAAACATACATGTCGGGTAATGATTGCATCCTATTCATCATTAGAATTGAGGTTTTCATCCGGATTATATTACATATTGCATCATCTAAGCCTGATGTTCATTGAATGTTGACACTATTTCAGAAAATAACATTAATGAATGCATTTTTATTAATATCAAGCGTCTGCTAAGTAACTGTCTGTTATACGGCGAAAAGCGACAAAACATACATGTCGGGTAATGATTGCATCCTATTCATCATTAGAATTGAGATTTTCATCCGGATTATATTACATATTGCATCATCTAAGCCTGATGTTCATAGAATTCTGACACTATTTCAGAAAATAACATTAATGAATGCATTTTTATTAATATCATGCGTCTGCTAAGTAACTGTCTGTTATACGGTGAAAAGCGACAAAACATACATGTCGGGTAATGATTGCATCCTATTCATCATTAGAATTGAGATTTTCATCCGGATTATATTACATATTCCATCATCTAAGCCTGATGTTCATAGAATGCTGACACTATTTCAGAAAATAACATTAATGAATGCATTTTTTTTAATATCATGCGTCTGCTAAGTAACTGTCTGTTATACGGCGAAAAGCGACAAAACATACATGTCGGGTAATGATTGCATCCTATTCATCATTAGAATTGAGATTTTCATCCGGATTATATTACATATTGCATCATTTAAGATCGATGTTCATAGAATGCTGACACTATTTCAGAAAATAACATTAATGAATGCATTTTTATTAATATCATGCGTCTGCTAAGTAACTGTCTGTTATACGGCGAAAAGCGACAAAACATACATGTCGGGTAATGATTGCATCCTATTCATCATTAGAATTGAGATTTTCATCCGGATTATATTACATATTGCATCATCTAAGCCTGATGTTCATAGAATGCAGACACTATTTCAGAAAATAACATTAATGAATGCATTTTTATTAATATCATGCGTCTGCTAAGTAACTGTCTGTTATACGGCGAAAAGCGACAAAACATACATGTCGGGTAATGATTGCATCCTATTCATCATTAGAATTGAGATTTTCATCCGGATTATATTACATATTGCATCATCTAAGCCTGATGTTCATAGAATGCTGACACTATTTCAGAAAATAACATTAATGAATGCATTTTTATTAATATCATGCGTCTGCTAAGTAACTGTCTGTTATACGGCGAAAAGCGACAAAACATACATGTCGGGTAATGATTGCATCCTATTCATCATTAGAATTGAGATTTTCATCCGGATTATATTACATATTGCATCATCTAAGCCTGATGTTCATTGAATGTTGACACTATTTCAGAAAATAACATTAATGAATGCATTTTTATTAATATCATGCGTCTGCTAAGTAACTGTCTGTTATACGGCGAAAAGCGACAAAACATACATGTCGGGTAATGATTGCATCCTATTCATCATTAGAATTGAGATTTTCATCCGGATTATATTACATATTGCATCATCTATGCCTGATGTTCATAGAATGCTGACACTATTTCAGAAAATAACATTAATGAATGCATTTTTATTAATATCATGCGTCTGCTAAGTAACTGTCTGTTATACGGCGAAAAGCGACAAAACATACATGTCGGGTAATGATTGCATCCTATTCATCATTAGAATTGAGATTTTCATCCGGATTATATTACATATTGCATCATCTATGCCTGATGTTCATAGAATGCTGACACTATTTCAGAAAATAACATTAATGAATGCATTTTTATTAATATCATGCGTCTGCTAAGTAACTGTCTGTTATACGGCGAAAAGCGACAAAACATACATGTCGGGTAATGATTGCATCCTATTCATCATTAGAATTGAGGTTTTCATCCGGATTATATTACATATTGCATCATCTAAGCCTGATGTTCATTGAATGTTGACACTATTTCAGAAAATAACATTAATGAATGCATTTTTATTAATATCAAGCGTCTGCTAAGTAACTGTCTGTTATACGGCGAAAAGCGACAAAACATACATGTCGGGTAATGATTGCATCCTATTCATCATTAGAATTGAGATTTTCATCCGGATTATATTACATATTGCATCATCTAAGCCTGATGTTCATAGAATTCTGACACTATTTCAGAAAATAACATTAATGAATGCATTTTTATTAATATCATGCGTCTGCTAAGTAACTGTCTGTTATACGGTGAAAAGCGACAAAACATACATGTCGGGTAATGATTGCATCCTATTCATCATTAGAATTGAGATTTTCATCCGGATTATATTACATATTCCATCATCTAAGCCTGATGTTCATAGAATGCTGACACTATTTCAGAAAATAACATTAATGAATGCATTTTTATTAATATCATGCGTCTGCTAAGTAACTGTCTGTTATACGGCGAAAAGCGACAAAACATACATGTCGGGTAATGATTGCATCCTATTCATCATCAGAATTGAGATTTTCATCCGGATTATATTACATATTGCATCATTTAAGATCGATGTTCATAGAATGCTGACACTATTTCAGAAAATAACATTAATGAATGCATTTTTATTAATATCATGCGTCTGCTAAGTAACTGTCTGTTATACGGCGAAAAGCGACAAAACATACATGTCGGGTAATGATTGCATCCTATTCATCATTAGAATTGAGATTTTCATCCGGATTATATTACATATTGCATCATCTAAGCCTGATGTTCATAGAATGCAGACACTATTTCAGAAAATAACATTAATGAATGCATTTTTATTAATATCATGCGTCTGCTAAGTAACTGTCTGTTATACGGCGAAAAGCGACAAAACATACATGTCGGGTAATGATTGCATCCTATTCATCATTAGAATTGAGATTTTCATCCGGATTATATTACATATTGCATCATCTAAGCCTGATGTTCATAGAATGCTGACACTATTTCAGAAAATAACATTAATGAATGCATTTTTATTAATATCATGCGTCTGCTAAGTAACTGTCTGTTATACGGCGAAAAGCGACAAAACATACATGTCGGGTAATGATTGCATCCTATTCATCATTAGAATTCAGATTTTCATCCGGATTATATTACATATTGCATCATGTAAGCCTGATGTTCATAGAATGCTGACACTATTTCAGAAAATAACATTAATGAATGCATTTTTATTAATATCATGCGTCTGCTAAGTAACTGTCTGTTATACGGCGAAAAGCGACAAAACATACATGTCGGGTAATGATTGCATCCTATTCATCATTAGAATTCAGATTTTCATCCGGATTATATTACATATTGCATCATCTAAGACTGATGTTCATTGAATGTTGACACTATTTCAGAAAATAACATTAATGAATGCATTTTTATTAATATCAAGCGTCTGCTAAGTAACTGTCTGTTATACGGCGAAAAGCGACAAAACATACATGTCGGGTAATGATTGCATCCTATTCATCATTAGAATTGAGATTTTCATCCGGATTATATTACATATTGCATCATCTAAGCCTGATGTTCATAGAATGCTGACACTATTTAAGAAATTAAAATTAATGAATGCATTTTTATTAATATCATGCGTCTGCTAAGTAACTGTCTGTTATACGGCGAAAAGCGACAAAACATACATGTCGGGTAATGATTGCATCCTATTCATCATTAGAATTCAGATTTTCATCCGGATTATATTACATATTGCATCATGTAAGCCTGATGTTCATAGAATGCTGACACTATTTCAGAAAATAACATTAATGAATGCATTTTTATTAATATCATGCGTCTGCTAAGTAACTGTCTGTTATACGGCGAAAAGCGACAAAACATACATGTCGGGTAATGATTGCATCCTATTCATCATTAGAATTGAGATTTTCATCCGGATTATATTACATATTGCATCATCTAAGCCTGATGTTCATAGAATGCTGACACTATTTCAGAAAATAACATTAATGAATGCATTTTTATTAATATCATGCGTCTGCTAAGTAACTGTCTGTTATACGGCGAAAAGCGACAAAACATACATGTCGGGTAATGATTGCATCCTATTCATCATTAGAATTGAGATTTTCATCCGGATTATATTACATATTGCATCATCTAAGCCTGATGTTCATAGAATGCTGACACTATTTCAGAAAATAACATTAATGAATGCATTTTCATTAATATCATGCGTCTGCTAAGTAACTGTCTGTTATACGGCGAAAAGCGACAAAACATACATGTCGGGTAATGGTTGCATCCTATTCATCATTAGAATTGAGATTTTCATCCGGATTATATTACATATTGCATCAACTAAGCCTGATGTTCTTAGAATGCTGACACTATTTCAGAAAATAACATTAATGAATGCATTTTTATTAATATCATGCGTCTGCTAAGTAACTGTCTGTTATACGGCGAAAAGCGACAAAACATACATGTCGGGTAATGATTGCATCCTATTCATCATTAGAATTGAGATTTTCATCCGGATTATATTACATATTGCATCATCTAAGCCTGATGTTCATTGAATGTTGACACTATTTCAGAAAATAACATTAATGAATGCATTTTTATTAATATCATGCGTCTGCTAAGTAACTGTCTGTTATACGGCGAAAAGCGACAAAACATACATGTCGGGTAATGATTGCATCCTATTCATCATTAGAATTGAGATTTTCATCCGGATTATATTACATATTGCATCATCTAAGCCTGATGTTCATTGAATGTTGACACTATTTCAGAAAATAACATTAATGAATGCATTTTTATTAATATCATGCGTCTGCTAAGTAACTGTCTGTTATACGGCGAAAAGCGACAAAACATACATGTCGGGTAATGATTGCATCCTATTCATCATTAGAATTGAGATTTTCATCCGGATTATATTACATATTGCATCATCTATGCCTGATGTTCATAGAATGCTGACACTATTTCAGAAAATAACATTAATGAATGCATTTTTATTAATATCATGCGTCTGCTAAGTAACTGTCTGTTATACGGCGAAAAGCGACAAAACATACATGTCGGGTAATGATTGCATCCTATTCATCATTAGAATTCAGATTTTCATCCGGATTATATTACATATTGCATCATTTAAGCTCGATATTCATAGAATGCTGACACTATTTCAGAAAATAACATTAATGAATGCATTTTTATTAATATCATGCGTCTGCTAAGTAACTGTCTGTTATACGGCGAAAAGCGACAAAACATACATGTCGGGTAATGATTGCATCCTATTCATCATTAGAATTGAGATTTTCATCCGGATTATATTACATATTGCATCATCTAAGGCTGATGTTCATAGAATGCTGACACTATTTCAGAAAATAACATTAATGAATGCATTTTTATTAATATCATGCGTCTGCTAAGTAACTGTCTGTTATACGGCGAAAAGCGACAAAACATACATGTCGGGTAATGATTGCATCCTATTCATCATTAGAATTGAGATTTTCATCCGGATTATATTACATATTGCGTCATCTAAGCCTGATGTTCATAGAATGCTGACGCTATTTCAGAAAATAACATTAATGAATGCATTTTTATTAATATCATGCGTCTGCTAAGTAACTGTCTGTTATACGGCGAAAAGCGACAAAACATACATGTCGGGTAATGATTGCATCCTATTCATCATTAGAATTGAGATTTTCATCCGGATTATATTACATATTGCATCATCTAAGCCTGATGTTCATAGAATGCTGACACTATTTAAGAAATTAACATTAATGAATGCATTTTTATTAATATCATGCGTCTGCTAAGTAACTGTCTGTTATACGGCGAAAAGCGACAAAACATACATGTCGGGTAAAGATTGCATCCTATTCATCATTAGAATTCAGATTTTCATCCGGATTATATTACATATTGCATCATGTAAGCCTGATGTTCATAGAATGCTGACACTATTTCAGAAAATAACATTAATGAATGCATTTTTATTAATATCATGCGTCTGCTAAGTAACTGTCTGTTATACGGCGAAAAGCGACAAAACATACATGTCGGGTAATGATTGCATCCTATTCATCATTAGAATTGAGATTTTCATCCGGATTATATTACATATTGCATCATCTAAGCCTGATGTTCATAGAATGCTGACACTATTTCAGAAAATAACATTAATGAATGCATTTTTATTAATATCATGCGTCTGCTAAGTAACTGTCTGTTATACGGCGAAAAGCGATAAAACAAACATGTCGGGTAATGATTGCATCCTATTCATCATTAGAATTGAGATTTTCATCCGGATTATATTACATATCGCATCATCTAAGCCTGATGTTCATAGAATGCTGACACTATTTCAGAAAATAACATTAATGAATGCATTTTTATTAATATCATGCGTCTGCTAAGTAACTGTCTGTTATACGGCGAAAAGCGACAAAACATACATGTCGGGTAATGATTGCATCCTATTCATCATTAGAATTGAGATTTTCATCCGGATTATATTACATATTGCATCATCTAAGCCTGTTGTTCATAGAATGCTGACACTATTTCAGAAAATAACATTAATGAATGCATTTTTATTAATATCATGCGTCTGCTAAGTAACTGTCTGTTATACGGCGAAAAGCGACAAAACATACATGTCGGGTAATGATTGCATCCTATTCATCATTAGAATTGAGATTTTCATCCGGATTATATTACATATTGCATCATTTAAGCTCGATGTTCATAGAATGCTGACACTATTTCAGAAAATAACATTAATGAATGCATTTTTATTAATATAATGCGTCTGCTAAGTAACTGTCTGTTATACGGCGAAAAGCGACAAAACATACATGTCGGGTAATGACTGCATCCTATTCATCATTAGAATTGAGATTTTCATCCGGATTATATTACATATTGCATCATCTAAGCCTGATGTTCATAGAATGCTGACACTATTTCAGAAAATAACATTAATGAATGCATTTTTATTAATATCATGCGTCTGCTAAGTAACTGTCTGTTATACGGCGAAAAGCGACAAAACATACATGTCGGGTAATGATTGCATCCTATTCATCATTAGAATTGAGATTTTCATCCGGATTATATTACATATTGCATCATCTAAGCCTGATGTTCATAGAATGCTGACACTATTTCAGAAAATAACATTAATGAATGCATTTTTATTAATATCATACGTCTGCTAAGTAACTGTCTGTTATACGGCGAAAAGCGACAAAACATACATGTCGGGTAATGATTGCATCCTATTCATCATTAGAATTGAGATTTTCATCCGGATTATATTACATATTGCATCATCTAAGCCTGATGTTCATTGAATGTTGACACTATTTCAGAAAATAACATTAATGAATGCATTTTTATTAATATCATGCGTCTGCTAAGTAACTGTCTGTTATACGGCGAAAAGCGACAAAACATACATGTCGGGTAATGATTGCATCCTATTCATCATTAGAATTGAGATTTTCATCCGGATTATATTACATATTGCATTATCTAAGCCTGATGTTCATAGAATGCTGACACTATTTCAGAAAATAACATTAATGAATGCATTTTTATTAATATCATGCGTCTGCTAAGTAACTGTCTGTTATACGGCGAAAAGCGACAAAACATACATGTCGGGTAATGATTGCATCCTATTCATCATTAGAATTGAGATTTTCATCCGGATTATATTACATATTGCATCATCTAAGCCTGATGTTCATAGAATGCTGACACTATTTCAGAAAATAACATTAATGAATGCATTTTTATTAATATCATACGTCTGCTAAGTAACTGTCTGTTATACGGCGAAAAGCGACAAAACATACATGTCGGGTAATGATTGCATCCTATTCATCATTAGAATTGAGATTTTCATCCGGATTATATTACATATTGCATCATCTAAGCCTGATGTTCATTGAATGTTGACACTATTTCAGAAAATAACATTAATGAATGCATTTTTATTAATATCATGCGTCTGCTAAGTAACTGTCTGTTATACGGCGAAAAGCGACAAAACATACATGTCGGGTAATGATTGCATCCTATTCATCATTAGAATTGAGATTTTCATCCGGATTATATTACATATTGCATTATCTAAGCCTGATGTTCATAGAATGCTGACACTATTTCAGAAAATAACATTAATGAATGCATTTTTATTAATATCATGCGTCTGCTAAGTAACTGTCTGTTATACGGCGAAAAGCGACAAAACATACATGTCGGGTAATGATTGCATCCTATTCATCATTAGAATTGAGATTTTCATCCGGATTATATTACATATTGCATCATCTAAGCCTGATGTTCATAGAATGCTGACACTATTTCAGAAAATAACATTAATGAATGCATTTTTATTAATATCATGCGTCTGCTAAGTAACTGTCTGTTATACGGCGAAAAGCGACAAAACATACATGTCGAGTAATGATTGCATCCTATTCATCATTAGAATTGAGATTTTCATCCGGATTATATTACATATTGCATCATCTAAGCCTGATGTTCATAGAATGCTGACACTATTTCAGAAAATAACATTAATGAATGCATTTTTATTAATATCATGCGTCTGCTAAGTAACTGTCTGTTATACGGCGAAAAGCGACAAAACATACATGTCGGGTAATGATTGCATCCTATTCATCATTAGAATTGAGATTTTAATCCGGATTATATTACATATTGCATCATCTAAGCCTGATGTTCATAGAATGCTGACACTATTTCAGAAAATAACATTAATGAATGCATTTTTATTAATATCATGCGTCTGCTAAGTAACTGTCTGTTATACGGCGAAAAGCGACAAAACATACATGTCGGGTAATGATTGCATCCTATTCATCATTAGAATTGAGGTTTTCATCCGGATTATATTACATATTGCATCATCTAAGCCTGATGTTCATTGAATGTTGACACTATTTCAGAAAATAACATTAATGAATGCATTTTTATTAATATCAAGCGTCTGCTAAGTAACTGTCTGTTATACGGCGAAAAGCGACAAAACATACATGTCGGGTAATGATTGCATCCTATTCATCATTAGAATTGAGATTTTCATCCGGATTATATTACATATTGCATCATGTAAGCCTGATGTTCATAGAATGCTGACACTATTTCAGAAAATAACATTAATGAATGCATTTTTATTAATATCATGCGTCTGCTAAGTAACTGTCTGTTATACGGTGAAAAGCGACAAAACATACATGTCGGGTAATGATTGCATCCTATTCATCATTAGAATTGAGATTTTCATCCGGATTATATTACATATTCCATCATCTAAGCCTGATGTTCATAGAATGCTGACACTATTTCAGAAAATAACATTAATGAATGCATTTTTATTAATATCATGCGTCTGCTAAGTAACTGTCTGTTATACGGCGAAAAGCGACAAAACATACATGTCGGGTAATGATTGCATCCTATTCATCATCAGAATTGAGATTTTCATCCGGATTATATTACATATTGCATCATTTAAGATCGATGTTCATAGAATGCTGACACTATTTCAGAAAATAACATTAATGAATGCATTTTTATTAATATCATACGTCTGCTAAGTAACTGTCTGTTATACGGCGAAAAGCGACAAAACATACATGTCGGGTAATGATTGCATCCTATTCATCATTAGAATTGAGATTTTCATCCGGATTATATTACATATTGCATCATCTAAGCCTGATGTTCATATAATGCAGACACTATTTCAGAAAATAACATTAATGAATGCATTTTTATTAATATCATGCGTCTGCTAAGTAACTGTCTGTTATACGGCGAAAAGCGACAAAACATACATGTCGGGTAATGATTGCATCCTATTCATCATTAGAATTGAGATTTTCATCCGGATTATATTACATATTGCATCATCTAAGCCTGATGTTCATAGAATGCTGACACTATTTCAGAAAATAACATTAATGAATGCATTTTTATTAATATCATGCGTCTGCTAAGTAACTGTCTGTTATACGGCGAAAAGCGACAAAACATACATGTCGGGTAATGATTGCATCCTATTCATCATTAGAATTGAGTTTTTCATCCGGATTATATTACATATTGCATCATCTAAGCCTGATGTTCATAGAATGCTGACACTATTTCAGAAAATAACATTAATGAATGCATTTTTATTAATATCATGCGTCTGCTAAGTAACTGTCTGTTATACGGCGAAAAGCGACAAAACATACATGTCGGGTAATGGTTGCATCCTATTCATCATTAGAATTGAGATTTTCATCCGGATTATATTACATATTGCATCAACTAAGCCTGATGTTCATAGAATGCTGACACTATTTCAGAAAATAACATTAATGAATGCATTTTTATTAATATCATGCGTCTGCTAAGTAACTGTCTGTTATACGGCGAAAAGCGACAAAACATACATGTCGAGTAATGATTGCATCCTATTCATCATTAGAATTGAGATTTTCATCCGGATTATATTACATATTGCATCATCTAAGCCTGATGTTCATAGAATGCTGACACTATTTCAGAAAATAACATTAATGAATGCATTTTTATTAATATCATGCGTCTGCTAAGTAACTGTCTGTTATACGGCGAAAAGCGACAAAACATACATGTCGGGTAATGATTGCATCCTATTCATCATTAGAATTGAGATTTTAATCCGGATTATATTACATATTGCATCATCTAAGCCTGATGTTCATAGAATGCTGACACTATTTCAGAAAATAACATTAATGAATGCATTTTTATTAATATCATGCGTCTGCTAAGTAACTGTCTGTTATACGGCGAAAAGCGACAAAACATACATGTCGGGTAATGATTGCATCCTATTCATCATTAGAATTGAGGTTTTCATCCGGATTATATTACATATTGCATCATCTAAGCCTGATGTTCATTGAATGTTGACACTATTTCAGAAAATAACATTAATGAATGCATTTTTATTAATATCAAGCGTCTGCTAAGTAACTGTCTGTTATACGGCGAAAAGCGACAAAACATACATGTCGGGTAATGATTGCATCCTATTCATCATTAGAATTGAGATTTTCATCCGGATTATATTACATATTGCATCATGTAAGCCTGATGTTCATAGAATGCTGACACTATTTCAGAAAATAACATTAATGAATGCATTTTTATTAATATCATGCGTCTGCTAAGTAACTGTCTGTTATACGGCGAAAAGCGACAAAACATACATGTCGAGTAATGATTGCATCCTATTCATCATTAGAATTGAGATTTTCATCCGGATTATATTACATATTGCATCATCTAAGCCTGATGTTCATAGAATGCTGACACTATTTCAGAAAATAACATTAATGAATGCATTTTTATTAATATCATGCGTCTGCTAAGTAACTGTCTGTTATACGGCGAAAAGCGACAAAACATACATGTCGGGTAATGATTGCATCCTATTCATCATTAGAATTGAGATTTTAATCCGGATTATATTACATATTGCATCATCTAAGCCTGATGTTCATAGAATGCTGACACTATTTCAGAAAATAACATTAATGAATGCATTTTTATTAATATCAAGCGTCTGCTAAGTAACTGTCTGTTATACGGCGAAAAGCGACAAAACATACATGTCGGGTAATGATTGCATCCTATTCATCATTAGAATTGAGATTTTCATCCGGATTATATTACATATTGCATCATGTAAGCCTGATGTTCATAGAATGCTGACACTATTTCAGAAAATAACATTAATGAATGCATTTTTATTAATATCATGCGTCTGCTAAGTAACTGTCTGTTATACGGTGAAAAGCGACAAAACATACATGTCGGGTAATGATTGCATCCTATTCATCATTAGAATTGAGATTTTCATCCGGATTATATTACATATTCCATCATCTAAGCCTGATGTTCATAGAATGCTGACACTATTTCAGAAAATAACATTAATGAATGCATTTTTATTAATATCATGCGTCTGCTAAGTAACTGTCTGTTATACGGCGAAAAGCGACAAAACATACATGTCGGGTAATGATTGCATCCTATTCATCATCAGAATTGAGATTTTCATCCGGATTATATTACATATTGCATCATTTAAGATCGATGTTCATAGAATGCTGACACTATTTCAGAAAATAACATTAATGAATGCATTTTTATTAATATCATGCGTCTGCTAAGTAACTGTCTGTTATACGGCGAAAAGCGACAAAACATACATGTCGGGTAATGATTGCATCCTATTCATCATTAGAATTGAGATTTTCATCCGGATTATATTACATATTGCATCATCTAAGCCTGATGTTCATAGAATGCAGACACTATTTCAGAAAATAACATTAATGAATGCATTTTTATTAATATCATGCGTCTGCTAAGTAACTGTCTGTTATACGGCGAAAAGCGACAAAACATACATGTCGGGTAATGATTGCATCCTATTCATCATTAGAATTGAGATTTTCATCCGGATTATATTACATATTGCATCATCTAAGCCTGATGTTCATAGAATGCTGACACTATTTCAGAAAATAACATTAATGAATGCATTTTTATTAATATCATGCGTCTGCTAAGTAACTGTCTGTTATACGGCGAAAAGCGACAAAACATACATGTCGGGTAATGATTGCATCCTATTCATCATTAGAATTGAGTTTTTCATCCGGATTATATTACATATTGCATCATCTAAGCCTGATGTTCATAGAATGCTGACACTATTTCAGAAAATAACATTAATGAATGCATTTTTATTAATATCATGCGTCTGCTAAGTAACTGTCTGTTATACGGCGAAAAGCGACAAAACATACATGTCGGGTAATGGTTGCATCCTATTCATCATTAGAATTGAGATTTTCATCCGGATTATATTACATATTGCATCAACTAAGCCTGATGTTCATAGAATGCTGACACTATTTCAGAAAATAACATTAATGAATGCATTTTTATTAATATCATGCGTCTGCTAAGTAACTGTCTGTTATACGGCGAAAAGCGACAAAACATACATGTCGAGTAATGATTGCATCCTATTCATCATTAGAATTGAGATTTTCATCCGGATTATATTACATATTGCATCATCTAAGCCTGATGTTCATAGAATGCTGACACTATTTCAGAAAATAACATTAATGAATGCATTTTTATTAATATCATGCGTCTGCTAAGTAACTGTCTGTTATACGGCGAAAAGCGACAAAACATACATGTCGGGTAATGATTGCATCCTATTCATCATTAGAATTGAGATTTTAATCCGGATTATATTACATATTGCATCATCTAAGCCTGATGTTCATAGAATGCTGACACTATTTCAGAAAATAACATTAATGAATGCATTTTTATTAATATCATGCGTCTGCTAAGTAACTGTCTGTTATACGGCGAAAAGCGACAAAACATACATGTCGGGTAATGATTGCATCCTATTCATCATTAGAATTGAGATTTTCATCCGGATTATATTACATATTCCATCATCTAAGCCTGATGTTCATAGAATGCTGACAC
Organism: Acanthosepion esculentum; assembly: GCA_964036315.1. Taxonomy (NCBI): domain Eukaryota; kingdom Metazoa; phylum Mollusca; class Cephalopoda; order Sepiida; family Sepiidae; genus Acanthosepion; species Acanthosepion esculentum. The sequence goes on from OZ038507.1 coordinate 82,884,775, forward strand.
TATTTCAGAAAATAACATTAATGAATGCATTTTTATTAATATCATGCGTCTGCTAAGTAACTGTCTGTTATACGGCGAAAAGCGACAAAACATACATGTCGGGTAATGATTGCATCCTATTCATCATCAGAATTGAGATTTTCATCCGGATTATATTACATATTGCATCATTTAAGATCGATGTTCATAGAATGCTGACACTATTTCAGAAAATAACATTAATGAATGCATTTTTATTAATATCATGCGTCTGCTAAGTAACTGTCTGTTATACGGCGAAAAGCGACAAAACATACATGTCGGGTAATGATTGCATCCTATTCATCATTAGAATTGAGATTTTCATCCGGATTATATTACATATTGCATCATCTAAGCCTGATGTTCATAGAATGCAGACACTATTTCAGAAAATAACATTAATGAATGCATTTTTATTAATATCATGCGTCTGCTAAGTAACTGTCTGTTATACGGCGAAAAGCGACAAAACATACATGTCGGGTAATGATTGCATCCTATTCATCATTAGAATTGAGATTTTCATCCGGATTATATTACATATTGCATCATCTAAGCCTGATGTTCATAGAATGCTGACACTATTTCAGAAAATAACATTAATGAATGCATTTTTATTAATATCATGCGTCTGCTAAGTAACTGTCTGTTATACGGCGAAAAGCGACAAAACATACATGTCGGGTAATGATTGCATCCTATTCATCATTAGAATTGAGTTTTTCATCCGGATTATATTACATATTGCATCATCTAAGCCTGATGTTCATAGAATGCTGACACTATTTCAGAAAATAACATTAATGAATGCATTTTTATTAATATCATGCGTCTGCTAAGTAACTGTCTGTTATACGGCGAAAAGCGACAAAACATACATGTCGGGTAATGGTTGCATCCTATTCATCATTAGAATTGAGATTTTCATCCGGATTATATTACATATTGCATCAACTAAGCCTGATGTTCATAGAATGCTGACACTATTTCAGAAAATAACATTAATGAATGCATTTTTATTAATATCATGCGTCTGCTAAGTAACTGTCTGTTATACGGCGAAAAGCGACAAAACATACATGTCGGGTAATGATTGCATCCTATTCATCATTAGAATTGAGATTTTCATCCGGATTATATTACATATTGCATCATCTAAGCCTGATGTTCATTGAATGTTGACACTATTTCAGAAAATAACATTAATGAATGCATTTTTATTAATATCATGCGTCTGCTAAGTAACTGTCTGTTATACGGCGAAAAGCGACAAAACATACATGTCGGGTAATGATTGCATCCTATTCATCATTAGAATTGAGATTTTCATCCGGATTATATTACATATTGCATCATCTCTGCCTGATGTTCATAGAATGCTGACACTATTTCAGAAAATAACATTAATGAATGCATTTTTATTAATATCATGCGTCTGCTAAGTAACTGTCTGTTATACGGCGAAAAGCGACAAAACATACATGTCGGGTAATGATTGCATCCTATTCATCATTAGAATTCAGATTTTCATCCGGATTATATTACATATTGCATCATCTAAGACTGATGTTCATTGAATGTTGACACTATTTCAGAAAATAACATTAATGAATGCATTTTTATTAATATCAAGCGTCTGCTAAGTAACTGTCTGTTATACGGCGAAAAGCGACAAAACATACATGTCGGGTAATGATTGCATCCTATTCATCATTAGAATTGAGATTTTCATCCGGATTATATTACATATTGCATCATCTAAGCCTGATGTTCATAGAATGCTGACACTATTTAAGAAATTAACATTAATGAATGCATTTTTATTAATATCATGCGTCTGCTAAGTAACTGTCTGTTATACGGCGAAAAGCGACAAAACATACATGTCGGGTAAAGATTGCATCCTATTCATCATTAGAATTCAGATTTTCATCCGGATTATATTACATATTGCATCATGTAAGCCTGATGTTCATAGAATGCTGACACTATTTCAGAAAATAACATTAATGAATGCATTTTTATTAATATCATGCGTCTGCTAAGTAACTGTCTGTTATACGGCGAAAAGCGACAAAACATACATGTCGGGTAATGATTGCATCCTATTCATCATTAGAATTGAGATTTTCATCCGGATTATATTACATATTGCATCATCTAAGCCTGATGTTCATAGAATGCTGACACTATTTCAGAAAATAACATTAATGAATGCATTTTTATTAATATCATGCGTCTGCTAAGTAACTGTCTGTTATACGGCGAAAAGCGACAAAACAAACATGTCGGGTAATGATTGCATCCTATTCATCATTAGAATTGAGATTTTCAGCCGGATTATATTACATATCGCATCATCTAAGCCTGATGTTCATAGAATGCTGACACTATTTCAGAAAATAACATTAATGAATGCATTTTTATTAATATCATGCGTCTGCTAAGTAACTGTCTGTTATACGGCGAAAAGCGACAAAACATACATGTCGGGTAATGATTGCATCCTATTCATCATTAGAATTGAGATTTTCATCCGGATTATATTACATATTGCATCATCTAAGCCTGTTGTTCATAGAATGCTGACACTATTTCAGAAAATAACATTAATGAATGCATTTTTATTAATATCATGCGTCTGCTAAGTAACTGTCTGTTATACGGCGAAAAGCGACAAAACATACATTTCGGGTAATGATTGTATCCTATTCATCATTCGAATTGAGATTTTCATCCGGATTATATTACATATTGCATCATTTAAGCTCGATATTCATAGAATGCTGACACTATTTCAGAAAATAACATTAATGAATGCATTTTTATTAATATCATGCGTCTGCTAAGTAACTGTCTGTTATACGGCGAAAAGCGACAAAACATACATGTCGGGTAATGATTGCATCCTATTCATCATTAGAATTGAGATTTTCATCCGGATTATATTACATATTGCATCATCTAAGGCTGATATTCATAGAATGCTGACACTATTTCAGAAAATAACATTAATGAATGCATTTTTATTAATATCATGCGTCTGCTAAGTAACTGTCTGTTATACGGCGAAAAGCGACAAAACATACATGTCGGGTAATGATTGCATCCTATTCATCATTAGAATTGAGATTTTCATCCGGATTATATTACATATTGCATCATCTATGCCTGATGTTCATAGAATGCTGACACTATTTCAGAAAATAACATTAATGAATGCATTTTTATTAATATCATGCGTCTGCTAAGTAACTGTCTGTTATACGGCGAAAGGCGACAAAACATACATGTCGGGTAATGATTGCATCCTATTCATCATTAGAATTGAGATTTTCATCCGGATTATATTACATATTGCATCATCTAAGCCTGATGTTCATAGAATGCTGACACTATTTCAGAAAATAACATTAATGAATGCATTTTTATTAATATCATGCGTCTGCTAAGTAACTGTCTGTTATACGGCGAAAAGCGACAAAACAAACATGTCGGGTAATGATTGCATCCTATTCATCATTAGAATTGAGATTTTCATCCGGATTATATTACATATCGCATCATCTAAGCCTGATGTTCATAGAATGCTGACACTATTTCAGAAAATAACATTAATGAATGCATTTTTATTAATATCATGCGTCTGCTAAGTAACTGTCTGTTATACGGCGAAAAGCGACAAAACATACATGTCGGGTAATGATTGCATCCTATTCATCATTAGAATTGAGATTTTCATCCGGATTATATTACATATTGCATCATCTAAGCCTGTTGTTCATAGAATGCTGACACTATTTCAGAAAATAACATTAATGAATGCATTTTTATTAATATCATGCGTCTGCTAAGTAACTGTCTGTTATACGGCGAAAAGCGACAAAACATACATGTCGGGTAATGATTGTATCCTATTCATCATTAGAATTCAGATTTTCATCCGGATTATATTACATATTGCATCATTTAAGCTCGATATTCATAGAATGCTGACACTATTTCAGAAAATAACATTAATGAATGCATTTTTATTAATATCATGCGTCTGCTAAGTAACTGTCTGTTATACGGCGAAAAGCGACAAAACATACATGTCGGGTAATGATTGCATCCTATTCATCATTAGAATTGAGATTTTCATCCGGATTATATTACATATTGCATCATCTAAGGCTGATGTTCATAGAATGCTGACACTATTTCAGAAAATAACATTAATGAATGCATTTTTATTAATATCATGCGTCTGCTAAGTAACTGTCTGTTATACGGCGAAAAGCGACAAAACATACATGTCGGGTAATGATTGCATCCTATTCATCATTAGAATTGAGATTTTCATCCGGATTATATTACATATTGCATCATCTAAGCCTGATGTTCATAGAATGCTGACACTATTTAAGAAATTAACATTAATGAATGCATTTTTATTAATATCATGCGTCTGCTAAGTAACTGTCTGTTATACGGCGAAAAGCGACAAAACATACATGTCGGGTAATGATTGCATCCTATTCATCATTAGAATTCAGATTTTCATCCGGATTATATTACATATTGCATCACCTAAGCCTGATGTTCATAGAATGCTGACACTATTTCAGAAAATAACATTAATGAATGCATTTTTATTAATATCATGCGTCTGCTAAGTAACTGTCTGTTATACGGCGAAAAGCGACAAAACATACATGTCGGGTAATGATTGCATCCTATTCATCATTAGAATTGAGATTTTCATCCGGATTATATTACATATTGCATCATCTATGCCTGATGTTCATAGAATGCTGACACTATTTCAGAAAATAACATTAATGAATGCATTTTTATTAATATCATGCGTCTGCTAAGTAACTGTCTGTTATACGGCGAAAGGCGACAAAACATACATGTCGGGTAATGATTGCATCCTATTCATCATTAGAATTGAGATTTTCATCCGGATTATATTACATATTGCATCATCTAAGCCTGATGTTCATAGAATGCTGACACTATTTCAGAAAATAACATTAATGAATGCATTTTTATTAATATCATGCGTCTGCTAAGTAACTGTCTGTTATACGGCGAAAAGCGACAAAACAAACATGTCGGGTAATGATTGCATCCTATTCATCATTAGAATTGAGATTTTCATCCGGATTATATTACATATCGCATCATCTAAGCCTGATGTTCATAGAATGCTGACACTATTTCAGAAAATAACATTAATGAATGCATTTTTATTAATATCATGCGTCTGCTAAGTAACTGTCTGTTATACGGCGAAAAGCGACAAAACATACATGTCGGGTAATGATTGCATCCTATTCATCATTAGAATTGAGATTTTCATCCGGATAATATTACATATTGCATCATCTAAGCCTGTTGTTCATAGAATGCTGACACTATTTCAGAAAATAACATTAATGAATGCATTTTTATTAATATCATGCGTCTGCTAAGTAACTGTCTGTTATACGGCGAAAAGCGACAAAACATACATGTCGGGTAATGATTGTATCCTATTCATCATTAGAATTCAGATTTTCATCCGGATTATATTACATATTGCATCATTTAAGCTCGATATTCATAGAATGCTGACACTATTTCAGAAAATAACATTAATGAATGCATTTTTATTAATATCATGCGTCTGCTAAGTAACTGTCTGTTATACGGCGAAAAGCGACAAAACATACATGTCGGGTAATGATTGCATCCTATTCATCATTAGAATTGAGATTTTCATCCGGATTATATTACATATTGCATCATCTAAGGCTGATGTTCATAGAATGCTGACACTATTTCAGAAAATAACATTAATGAATGCATTTTTATTAATATCATGCGTCTGCTAAGTAACTGTCTGTTATACGGCGAAAAGCGACAAAACATACATGTCGGGTAATGATTGCATCCTATTCATCATTAGAATTGAGATTTTCATCCGGATTATATTACATATTGCATCATCTAAGCCTGATGTTCATAGAATTCTGACACTATTTCAGAAAATAACATTAATGAATGCATTTTTATTAATATCATGCGTCTGCTAAGTAACTGTCTGTTATACGGCGAAAAGCGACAAAACATACATGTCGGGTAATGATTGCATCCTATTCATCATTAGAATTGAGATTTTCATCCGGATTATATTACATATTGCATCATCTAAGCCTGATGTTCATAGAATGCTGACACTATTTAAGAAATTAACATTAATGAATGCATTTTTATTAATATCATGCGTCTGCTAAGTAACTGTCTGTTATACGGCGAAAAGCGACAAAACATACATGTCGGGTAATGATTGCATCCTATTCATCATTAGAATTCAGATTTTCATCCGGATTATATTACATATTGCATCACCTAAGCCTGATGTTCATAGAATGCTGACACTATTTCAGAAAATAACATTAATGAATGCATTTTTATTAATATCATGCGTCTGCTAAGTAACTGTCTGTTATACGGCGAAAAGCGACAAAACATACATGTCGGGTAATGATTGCATCCTATTCATCATTCGAATTGAGATTTTCATCCGGATTATATTACATATTGCATCATCTATGCCAGATGTATATAGAATGCTGACACTATTTCAGAAAATAACATTAATGAATGCATTTTTATTAATATCATGCGTCTGCTAAGTAACTGTCTGTTATACGGCGAAAAGCGACAAAACATACATGTCGGGTAATGATTGCATCCTATTCATCATTAGAATTCAGATTTTCATCCGGATTATATTACATATTGCATCATTTAAGCTCGATATTCATAGAATGCTGACACTATTTCAGAAAATAACATTAATGAATGCTTTTTTATTAATATCATGCGTCTGCTAAGTAACTGTCTGTTATACGGCGAAAAGCGACAAAACATACATGTCGGGTAATGATTGCATCCTATTCATCATTAGAATTGAGATTTTCATCTGGATTATATTACATATTGCATCATCTAAGGCTGATGTTCATAGAATGCTGACACTATTTCAGAAAATAACATTAATGAATGCATTTTTATTAATATCATGCGTCTGCTAAGTAACTGTCTGTTATACGGCGAAAAGCAACAAAACATACATGTCGGGTAATGATTGCATCCTATTCATCATTAGAATTGAGATTTTCATCCGGATTATATTACATATTGCATCATCTAAGCCTGATGTTCATAGAATGCTGACGCTATTTCAGAAAATAACATTAATGAATGCATTTTTATTAATATCATGCGTCTGCTAAGTAACTGTCTGTTATACGGCGAAAAGCGACAAAACATACATGTCGGGTAATGATTGCATCCTATTCTTCATTAGAATTGAGATTTTCATCAGGATTATATTACATATTGCATCATCTAAGCCTGATGTTCATAGAATGCTGACACTATTTCAGAAAATAACATTAATGAATGCATTTTTATTAATATCATGCGTCTGCTAAGTAACTGTCTGTTATACGGCGAAAAGCGACAAAACATACATGTCGGGTAATGATTGCATCCTATTCATCATTAGAATTGAGATTTTCATCCGGATTATATTACATATTGCATCATCTAAGCCTGATGTTCATAGAATGCTGACACTATTTAAGAAATTAACATTAATGAATGCATTTTTATTAATATCATGCGTCTGCTAAGTAACTGTCTGTTATACGGCGAAAAGCGACAAAACATACATGTCGGGTAATGATTGCATCCTATTCATCATTAGAATTGAGATTTTCATCCGGATTATATTACATATTGCATCACCTAAGCCTGATGTTCATAGAATGCTGACACTATTTCAGAAAATAACATTAATGAATGCATTTTTATTAATATCATGCGTCTGCTAAGTAACTGTCTGTTATACGGCGAAAAGCGACAAAACATACATGTCGGGTAATGATTGCATCCTATTCATCATTCGAATTGAGATTTTCATCCGGATTATATTACATATTGCATCATCTATGCCTGATGTACATAGAATGCTGACACTATTTCAGAAAATAACATTAATGAATGCATTTTTATTAATATCATGCGTCTGCTAAGTAACTGTCTGTTATACGGCGAAAAGCGACAAAACATACATGTCGGGTAATGATTGCATCCTATTCATCATTAGAATTCAGATTTTCATCCGGATTATATTACATATTGCATCATTTAAGCTCGATATTCATAGAATGCTGACACTATTTCAGAAAATAACATTAATGAATGCATTTCTATTAATATCATGCGTCTGCTAAGTAACTGTCTGTTATACGGCGAAAAGCGACAAAACATACATGTCGGGTAATGATTGCATCCTATTCATCATTAGAATTGAGATTTTCATCCGGATTATATTACATATTGCATCATCTAAGGCTGATGTTCATAGAATGCTGACACTATTTCAGAAAATAACATTAATGAATGCATTTTTATTAATATCATGCGTCTGCTAAGTAACTGTCTGTTATACGGCGAAAAGCGACAAAACATACATGTCGGGTAATGATTGCATCCTATTCATCATTAGAATTGAGATTTTCATCCGGATTATATTACATATTGCATCATCTAAGCCTGATGTTCATAGAATGCTGACGCTATTTCAGAAAATAACATTAATGAATGCATTTTTATTAATATCATGCGTCTGCTAAGTAACTGTCTGTTATACGGCGAAAAGCGACAAAACATACATGTCGGGTAATGATTGCATCCTATTCATCATTAGAATTGAGATTTTCATCAGGATTATATTACATATTGCATCATCTAAGCCTGATGTTCATAGAATGCTGACACTATTTAAGAAATTAACATTAATGAATGCATTTTTATTAATATCATGCGTCTGCTAAGTAACTGTCTGTTATACGGCGAAAAGCGACAAAACATACATGTCGGGTAAAGATTGCATCCTATTCATCATTAGAATTCAGATTTTCATCCGGATTATATTACATATTGCATCATGTAAGCCTGATGTTCATAGAATGCTGACACTATTTCAGAAAATAACATTAATGAATGCATTTTTATTAATATCATGCGTCTGCTAAGTAACTGTCTGTTATACGGCGAAAAGCGACAAAACATACATGTCGGGTAATGATTGCATCCTATTCATCATTAGAATTGAGATTTTCATCCGGACTATATTACATATTGCATCATCTAAGCCTGATGTTCATAGAATGCTGACACTATTTCAGAAAATAACATTAATGAATGCATTTTTATTAATATCATGCGTCTGCTAAGTAACTGTCTGTTATACGGCGAAAAGCGACAAAACATACATGTCGGGTAATGATTGCATCCTATTCATCATTAGAATTGAGATTTTCATCCGGATCATATTACATATTGCATCATCTAAGCCTGATGTTCATAGAATGCTGACACTATTTAAGAAATTAACATTAATGAATGCATTTTTATTAATATCATGCGTCTGCTAAGTAACTGTCTGTTATACGGCGAAAAGCGACAAAACATACATGTCGGGTAATGATTGCATCCTATTCATCATTAGAATTCAGATTTTCATCCGGATTATATTACATATTGCATCACCTAAGCCTGATGTTCATAGAATGCTGACACTATTTCAGAAAATAACATTAATGAATGCATTTTTATTAATATCATGCGTCTGCTAAGTAACTGTCTGTTATACGGCGAAAAGCGACAAAACATACATGTCGGGTAATGATTGCATCCTATTCATCATTCGAATTGAGATTTTCATCCGGATTATATTACATATTGCATCATCTATGCCTGATGTACATAGAATGCTGACACTATTTCAGAAAATAACATTAATGAATGCATTTTTATTAATATCATGCGTCTGCTAAGTAACTGTCTGTTATACGGCGAAAAGCGACAAAACATACATGTCGGGTAATGATTGCATCCTATTCATCATTAGAATTCAGATTTTCATCCGGATTATATTACATATTGCATCATTTAAGCTCGATATTCATAGAATGCTGACACTATTTCAGAAAATAACATTAATGAATGCATTTTTATTAATATCATGCGTCTGCTAAGTATCTGTCTGTTATACGGCGAAAAGCGACAAAACATACATGTCGGGTAATGATTGCATCCTATTCATCATTAGAATTGAGATTTTCATCCGGATTATATTACATATTGCATCATCTAAGGCTGATGTTCATAGAATGCTGACACTATTTCAGAAAATAACATTAATGAATGCATTTTTATTAATATCATGCGTCTGCTAAGTAACTGTCTGTTATACGGCGAAAAGCGACAAAACATACATGTCGGGTAATGATTGCATCCTATTCATCATTAGAATTGAGATTTTCATCCGGATTATATTACATATTGCATCATCTAAGCCTGATGTTCATAGAATGCTGACGCTATTTCAGAAAATAACATTAATGAATGCATTTTTATTAATATCATGCGTCTGCTAAGTAACTGTCTGTTATACGGCGAAAAGCGACAAAACATACATGTCGGGTAATGATTGCATCCTATTCATCATTAGAATTGAGATTTTCATCAGGATTATATTACATATTGCATCATCTAAGCCTGATGTTCATAGAATGCTGACACTATTTAAGAAATTAACATTAATGAATGCATTTTTATTAATATCATGCGTCTGCTAAGTAACTGTCTGTTATACGGCGAAAAGCGACAAAACATACATGTCGGGTAAAGATTGCATCCTATTCATCATTAGAATTCAGATTTTCATCCGGATTATATTACATATTGCATCATGTTAGCCTGATGTTCATAGAATGCTGACACTATTTCAGAAAATAACATTAATGAATGCATTTTTATTAATATCATGCGTCTGCTAAGTAACTGTCTGTTATACGGCGAAAAGCGACAAAACATACATGTCGGGTAATGATTGCATCCTATTCATCATTAGAATTGAGATTTTCATCCGGATTATATTACATATTGCATCATCTAAGCCTGATGTTCATAGAATGCTGACACTATTTCAGAAAATAACATTAATGAATGCATTTTTATTAATATCATGCGTCTGCTAAGTAACTGTCTGTTATACGGCGAAAAGCGACAAAACAAACATGTCGGGTAATGATTGCATCCTATTCATCATTAGAATTGAGATTTTCATCCGGATTATATTACATATCGCATCATCTAAGCCTGATGTTCATAGAATGCTGACACTATTTAAGAAATTAACATTAATGAATGCATTTTTATTAATATCATGCGTCTGCTAAGTAACTGTCTGTTATACGGCGAAAAGCGACAAAACATACATGTCGGGTAAAGATTGCATCCTATTCATCATTAGAATTCAGATTTTCATCCGGATTATATTACATATTGCATCATGTTAGCCTGATGTTCATAGAATGCTGACACTATTTCAGAAAATAACATTAATGAATGCATTTTTATTAATATCATGCGTCTGCTAAGTAACTGTCTGTTATACGGCGAAAAGCGACAAAACATACATGTCGGGTAATGATTGCATCCTATTCATCATTAGAATTGAGATTTTCATCCGGATTATATTACATATTGCATCATCTAAGCCTGATGTTCATAGAATGCTGACACTATTTCAGAAAATAACATTAATGAATGCATTTTTATTAATATCATGCGTCTGCTAAGTAACTGTCTGTTATACGGCGAAAAGCGACAAAACAAACATGTCGGGTAATGATTGCATCCTATTCATCATTAGAATTGAGATTTTCATCCGGATTATATTACATATCGCATCATCTAAGCCTGATGTTCATAGAATGCTGACACTATTTCAGAAAATAACATTAATGAATGCATTTTTATTAATATCATGCGTCTGCTAAGTAACTGTCTGTTATACGGCGAAAAGCGACAAAACATACATGTCGGGTAATGATTGCATCCTATTCATCATTAGAATTGAGATTTTCATCCGGATTATATTACATATTGCATCATCTAAGGCTGATGTTCATAGAATGCTGACACTATTTCAGAAAATAACATTAATGAATGCATTTTTATTAATATCATGCGTCTGCTAAGTAACTGTCTGTTATACGGCGAAAAGCGACAAAACATACATGTCGGGTAATGATTGCATCCTATTCATCATTAGAATTGAGATTTTCATCCGGATTATATTACATATTGCATCATCTAAGCCTGATGTTCATAGAATGCTGACACTATTTCAGAAAATAACATTAATGAATGCATTTTTATTAATATCATGCGTCTGCTAAGTAACTGTCTGTTATACGGCGAAAAGCGACAAAACATACATGTCGGGTAATGATTGCATCCTATTCATCATTAGAATTGAGATTTTCATCCGGATTATATTACATATTGCATCATCTAAGCCTGATGTTCATAGAATGCTGACACTATTTAAGAAATTAACATTAATGAATGCATTTTTATTAATATCATGCGTCTGCTAAGTAACTGTCTGTTATACGGCGAAAAGCGACAAAACATACATGTCGGGTAATGATTGCATCCTATTCATCATTAGAATTCAGATTTTCATCCGGATTATATTACATATTGCATCACCTAAGCCTGATGTTCATAGAATGCTGACACTATTTCAGAAAATAACATTAATGAATGCATTTTTATTAATATCATGCGTCTGCTAAGTAACTGTCTGTTATACGGCGAAAAGCGACAAAACATACATGTCGGGTAATGATTGCATCCTATTCATCATTAGAATTGAGATTTTCATCCGGATTATATTACATATTGCATCATCTATGCCTGATGTACATAGAATGCTGACACTATTTCAGAAAATAACATTAATGAATGCATTTTTATTAATATCATGCGTCTGCTAAGTAACTGTCTGTTATACGGCGAAAAGCGACAAAACATACATGTCGGGTAATGATTGCATCCTATTCATCATTAGAATTCAGATTTTCATCCGGATTATATTACATATTGCATCATTTAAGCTCGATATTCATAGAATGCTGACACTATTTCAGAAAATAACATTAATGAATGCATTTTTATTAATATCATGCGTCTGCTAAGTAACTGTCTGTTATACGGCGAAAAGCGACAAAACATACATGTCGGGTAATGATTGCATCCTATTCATCATTAGAATTGAGATTTTCATCCGGATTATATTACATATTGCATCATCTAAGGCTGATGTTCATAGAATGCTGACACTATTTCAGAAAATAACATTAATGAATGCATTTTTATTAATATCATGCGTCTGCTAAGTAACTGTCTGTTATACGGCGAAAAGCTACAAAACATACATGTCGGGTAATGATTGCATCCTATTCATCATTAGAATTGAGATTTTCATCCGGATTATATTACATATTGCATCATCTAAGCCTGATGTTCATAGAATGCTGACGCTATTTCAGAAAATAACATTAATGAATGCATTTTTATTAATATCATGCGTCTGCTAAGTAACTGTCTGTTATACGGCGAAAAGCGACAAAACATACATGTCGGGTAATGATTGCATCCTATTCATCATTAGAATTGAGATTTTCATCAGGATTATATTACATATTGCATCATCTAAGCCTGATGTTCATAGAATGCTGACACTATTTAAGAAATTAACATTAATGAATGCATTTTTATTAATATCATGCGTCTGCTAAGTAACTGTCTGTTATACGGCGAAAAGCGACAAAACATACATGTCGGGTAAAGATTGCATCCTATTCATCATTAGAATTCAGATTTTCATCCGGATTATATTACATATTGCATCATGTAAGCCTGATGTTCATAGAATGCTGACACTATTTCAGAAAATAACATTAATGAATGCATTTTTATTAATATCATGCGTCTGCTAAGTAACTGTCTGTTATACGGCGAAAAGCGACAAAACATACATGTCGGGTAATGATTGCATCCTATTCATCCTTAGAATTGAGATTTTCATCCGGATTATATTACATATTGCATCATCTAAGACTGATGTTCATAGAATACTGACACTATTTCAGAAAATAACATTAATGAATGCATTTTTGTTAATATCATGCGTCTGCTAAGTAACTGTCTGTTATACGGCGAAAAGCGACAAAACATACATGTCGGGTAATGATTGCATCCTATTCATCATTAGAATTGAGATTTTCATCCGGATTATATTACATATTGCATCATCTAAGCCTGATGTTCATAGAATGCTGACACTATTTCAGAAAATAACATTAATGAATGCATTTTTATTAATATCATGCGTCTGCTAAGTAACTGTCTGTTATACGGCGAAAAGCGACAAAACATACATGTCGGGTAATGATTGCATCCTATTCATCATTAGAATTGAGATTTTCATCCGGATTATATTACATATTGCATCATCTAAGGCTGATGTTCATAGAATGCTGACACTATTTCAGAAAATAACATTAATGAATGCATTTTTATTAATATCATGCGTCTGCTAAGTAACTGTCTGTTATACGGCAAAAAGCGACAAAACATACATGTCGGGTAATGATTGCATCCTATTCATCATTAGAATTGAGATTTTCATCCGGATTATATTACATATTGCATCATCTAAGCCTGATGTTCATAGAATGCTGACACTATTTCAGAAAATAACATTAATGAATGCATTTTTATTAATATCATGCGTCTGCTAAGTAACTGTCTGTTATACGGCGAAAAGCGACAAAACATACATGTCGGGTAATGATTGCATCCTATTCATCATTAGAATTGAGATTTTCATCCGGATTATATTACATATTGCATCATCTAAGCCTGATGTTCATAGAATGCTGACACTATTTAAGAAATTAACATTAATGAATGCATTTTTATTAATATCATGCGTCTGCTAAGTAACTGTCAGTTATACGGCGAAAAGCGACAAAACATACATGTCGGGTAATGATTGCATCCTATTCATCATTAGAATTGAGATTTTCATCCGGATTATATTACATATTGAATCACCTAAGCCTGATGTTCATAGAATGCTGACACTATTTCAGAAAATAACATTAATGAATGCATTTTTATTAATATCATGCGTCTGCTAAGTAACTGTCTGTTATACGGCGAAAAGCGACAAAACATACATGTCGGGTAATGATTGCATCCTATTCATCATTAGCATTGAGATTTTCATCCGGATTATATTACATATTGCATCATCTAAGCCTGATGTTCATTGAATATTGACACTATTTCAGAAAATAACATTAATGAATGCATTTTTATTAATATCATGCGTCTGCTAAGTAACTGTCTGTTATACGGCGAAAAGCGACAAAACATACATGTCGGGTAATGATTGCATCCTATTCATCATTAGCATTGAGATTTTCATCCGGATTATGTTACATATTGCATCATGTAAGCCTTATGTTCATAGAATGCTGACACTATTTCAGAAAATAACATTAATGAATGCATTTTTATTAATATCATGCGTCTGCTAAGTAACTGTCTGTTATACGGCGAAAAGCGACAAAACATACATGTCGGGTAATGATTGCATCCTATTCATCATTAGAATTGAGATTTTCATCCGGATTATATTACATATTGCATCATCTAAGCCTGATGTTCATAGAATGCTGACACTATTTCAGAAAATAACATTAATGAATGCATTTTTATTAATATCATGCGTCTGCTAAGTAACTGTCTGTTATACGGCGAAAAGCGACAAAACAAACATGTCGGGTAATGATTGCATCCTATTCATCATTAGAATTGAGATTTTCATCCGGATTATATTACATATCGCATCATCTAAGCCTGATGTTCATAGAATGCTGACACTATTTAAGAAATTAACATTAATGAATGCATTTTTATTAATATCATGCGTCTGCTAAGTAACTGTCTGTTATACGGCGAAAAGCGACAAAACATACATGTCGGGTAAAGATTGCATCCTATTCATCATTAGAATTCAGATTTTCATCCGGATTATATTACATATTGCATCATGTAAGCCTGATGTTCATAGAATGCTGACACTATTTCAGAAAATAACATTAATGAATGCATTTTTATTAATATCATGCGTCTGCTAAGTAACTGTCTGTTATACGGCGAAAAGCGACAAAACATACATGTCGGGTAATGATTGCATCCTATTCATCCTTAGAATTGAGATTTTCATCCGGATTATATTACATATTGCATCATCTAAGACTGATGTTCATAGAATACTGACACTATTTCAGAAAATAACATTAATGAATGCATTTTTGTTAATATCATGCGTCTGCTAAGTAACTGTCTGTTATACGGCGAAAAGCGACAAAACATACATGTCGGGTAATGATTGCATCCTATTCATCATTAGAATTGAGATTTTCATCCGGATTATATTACATATTGCATCATCTAAGCCTGATGTTCATAGAATGCTGACACTATTTCAGAAAATAACATTAATGAATGCATTTTTATTAATATCATGCGTCTGCTAAGTAACTGTCTGTTATACGGCGAAAAGCGACAAAACATACATGTCGGGTAATGATTGCATCCTATTCATCATTAGAATTGAGATTTTCATCCGGATTATATTACATATTGCATCATCTAAGGCTGATGTTCATAGAATGCTGACACTATTTCAGAAAATAACATTAATGAATGCATTTTTATTAATATCATGCGTCTGCTAAGTAACTGTCTGTTATACGGCGAAAAGCGACAAAACATACATGTCGGGTAATGATTGCATCCTATTCATCATTAGAATTGAGATTTTCATCCGGATTATATTACATATTGCATCATCTAAGCCTGATGTTCATAGAATGCTGACACTATTTCAGAAAATAACATTAATGAATGCATTTTTATTAATATCATGCGTCTGCTAAGTAACTGTCTGTTATACGGCGAAAAGCGACAAAACATACATGTCGGGTAATGATTGCATCCTATTCATCATTAGAATTGAGATTTTCATCCGGATTATATTACATATTGCATCATCTAAGCCTGATGTTCATAGAATGCTGACACTATTTAAGAAATTAACATTAATGAATGCATTTTTATTAATATCATGCGTCTGCTAAGTAACTGTCTGTTATACGGCGAAAAGCGACAAAACATACATGTCGGGTAATGATTGCATCCTATTCATCATTAGAATTGAGATTTTCATCCGGATTATATTACATATTGAATCACCTAAGCCTGATGTTCATAGAATGCTGACACTATTTCAGAAAATAACATTAATGAATGCATTTTTATTAATATCATGCGTCTGCTAAGTAACTGTCTGTTATACGGCGAAAAGCGACAAAACATACATGTCGGGTAATGATTGCATCCTATTCATCATTAGCATTGAGATTTTCATCCGGATTATATTACATATTGCATCATCTAAGCCTGATGTTCATTGAATATTGACACTATTTCAGAAAATAACATTAATGAATGCATTTTTATTAATATCATGCGTCTGCTAAGTAACTGTCTGTTATACGGCGAAAAGCGACAAAACATACATGTCGGGTAATGATTGCATCCTATTCATCATTAGCATTGAGATTTTCATCCGGATTATGTTACATATTGCATCATGTAAGCCTTATGTTCATAGAATGCTGACACTATTTCAGAAAATAACATTAATGAATGCATTTTTATTAATATCATGCGTCTGCTAAGTAACTGTCTGTTATACGGCGAAAAGCGACAAAACATACATGTCGGGTAATGATTGCATCCTATTCATCATTAGAATTGAGATTTTCATCCGGATTATATTACATATTGCATCATCTAAGCCTGATGTTCATAGAATGCTGACACTATTTCAGAAAATAACATTAATGAATGCATTTTTATTAATATCATGCGTCTGCTAAGTAACTGTCTGTTATACGGCGAAAAGCGACAAAACAAACATGTCGGGTAATGATTGCATCCTATTCATCATTAGAATTGAGATTTTCATCCGGATTATATTACATATCGCATCATCTAAGCCTGATGTTCATAGAATGCTGACACTATTTCAGAAAATAACATTAATGAATGCATTTTTATTAATATCATGCGTCTGCTAAGTAACTGTCTGTTATACGGCGAAAAGCGACAAAACATACATGTCGGGTAATGATTGCATCCTATTCATCATTAGAATTGAGATTTTCATCCGGATTATATTACATATTGCATCATCTAAGCCTGATGTTCATAGAATGCTGACACTATTTCAGAAAATAACATTAATGAATGCATTTTTATTAATATCATGCGTCTGCTAAGTAACTGTCTGTTATACGGCGAAAAGCGACAAAACATACATGTCGGGTAATGATTGCATCCTATTCATCATTAGAATTGAGATTTTCATCCGGATTATATTACATATTGCATCATCTAAGCCTGATGTTCATAGAATGCTGACACTATTTCAGAAAATAACATTAATGAATGCATTTTTATTAATATCATGCGTCTGCTAAGTAACTGTCTGTTATACGGCGAAAAGCGACAAAACATACATGTCGGGTAATGATTGCATCCTATTCATCATTAGAATTGAGATTTTCATCCGGATTATATTACATATTGCATCATCTAAGCCTGATGTTCATAGAATGCTGACACTATTTAAGAAATTAACATTAATGAATGCGTTTTTATTAATATCATGCGTCTGCTAAGTAACTGTCTGTTATACGGCGAAAAGCGACAAAACATACATGTCGGGTAATGATTGCATCCTATTCATCATTAGAATTCAGATTTTCATCCGGATTATATTACATATTGCATCACCTAAGCCTGATGTTCATAGAATGCTGACACTATTTCAGAAAATAACATTAATGAATGCATTTTTATTAATATCATGCGTCTGCTAAGTAACTGTCTGTTATACGGCGAAAAGCGACAAAACATACATGTCGGGTAATGATTGCATCCTATTCATCATTAGAATTAAGATTTTCATCCGGATTATATTACATATTGCATCATCTAAGCCTGATGGTCATAGAATACTGACACTATTTCAGAAAATAACATTAATGAATGCATTTTTATTAATATCGTGCGTCTGCTAAGTAACTGTCTGTTATACGGCGAAAAGCGACAAGACATACATGTCGGGTAATGATTGCATCCTATTCATCATTAGAATTGAGATTTTCATCCGGATTATATTACATATTGCATCATCTAAGCCTGATGTTCATAGAATGCTGACACTATTTCAGAAAATAACATTAATGAATGCATTTTTATTAATATCATGCGTCTGCTAAGTAACTGTCTGTTATACGGCGAAAAGCGACAAAACAAACATGTCGGGTAATGATTGCATCCTATTCATCATTAGAATTGAGATTTTCATCCGGATTATATTACATATCGCATCATCTAAGCCTGATGTTCATAGAATGCTGACACTATTTCAGAAAATAACATTAATGAATGCATTTTTATTAATATCATGCGTCTGCTAAGTAACTGTCTGTTATACGGCGAAAAGCGACAAAACATACATGTCGGGTAATGATTGCATCCTCTTCATCATTAGAATTGAGATTTTCATCCGGATTATATTACATATTGCATCATCTAAGGCTGATGTTCATAGAATGCTGACACTATTTCAGAAAATAACATTAATCAATGCATTTTTATTAATATCATGCGTCTGCTAAGTAACTGTCTGTTATACGGCGAAAAGCGACAAAACATACATGTCGGGTAATGATTGCATCCTATTCATCATTAGAATTGAGATTTTCATCCGGATTATATTACATATTGCATCATCTAAGCCTGATGTTCATAGAATTTCTGACACTATTTCAGAAAATAACATTAATGAATGCATTTTTATTAATATCATGCGTCTGCTAAGTAACTGTCTGTTATACGGCGAAAAGCGACAAAACATACATGTCGGGTAATGATTGCATCCTATTCATCATTAGAATTGAGATTTTCATCCGGATTATATTACATATTGCATCATCTAAGCCTGATGTTCATAGAATGCTGACACTATTTAAGAAATTAACATTAATGAATGCATTTTTATTAATATCATGCGTCTGCTAAGTAACTGTCTGTTATACGGCGAAAAGCGACAAAACATACATGTCGGGTAATGATTGCATCCTATTCATCATTAGAATTCAGATTTTCATCCGGATTATATTACATATTGCATCACCTAAGCCTGATGTTCATAGAATGCTGACACTATTTCAGAAAATAACATTAATGAATGCATTTTTATTAATATCATGCGTCTGCTAAGTAACTGTCTGTTATACGGCGAAAAGCGACAAAACATACATGTCGGGTAATGATGCATCCTATTCATCATTAGAATTAAGATTTTCATCCGGATTATATTACATATTGCATCATCTAAGCCTGATGGTCATAGAATACTGACACTATTTCAGAAAATAACATTAATGAATGCATTTTTATTAATATCGTGCGTCTGCTAATTAACTGTCTGTTATACGGCGAAAAGCGACAAAACATACATGTCGGGTAATGATTGCATCCTATTCATCATTAGAATTGAGATTTTCATCCGGATTATATTACATATTGCATCATCTAAGCCTGATGGTCATAGAATACTGACACTATTTCAGAAAATAACATTAATGAATGCATTTTTATTAATATCGTGCGTCTGCTAATTAACTGTCTGTTATACGGCGAAAAGCGACAAAACATACATGTCGGGTAATGATTGCATCCTATTCATCATTAGAATTGAGATTTTCATCCGGATTATATTACATATCGCATCATCTAAGCCTGATGTTCATAGAATGCTGACACTATTACAGAAAATAACATTAATGAATGCATTTTTATTAATATCATGCGTCTGCTAAGTAACTGTCTGTTATACGGCGAAAAGCGACAAAACAAACATGTCGGGTAATGATTGCATCCTATTCATCATTAGAATTGAGATTTTCATCCGGATTATATTACATATCGCATCATCTAAGCCTGATGTTCATAGAATGCTGACACTATTTCAGAAAATAACATTAATGAATGCATTTTTATTAATATCATGCGTCTGCTAAGTAACTGTCTGTTATACGGCGAAAAGCGACAAAACATACATGTCGGGTAATGATTGCATCCTATTCATCATTAGAATTGAGATTTTCATCCGGATTATATTACATATTGCATCATCTAAGGCTGATGTTCATAGAATGCTGACACTATTTCAGAAAATAACATTAATCAATGCATTTTTATTAATATCATGCGTCTGCTAAGTAACTGTCTGTTATACGGCGAAAAGCGACAAAACATACATGTCGGGTAATGATTGCATCCTATTCATCATTAGAATTGAGATTTTCATCCGGATTATATTACATATTGCATCATCTAAGCCTGATGTTCATAGAATTTCTGACACTATTTCAGAAAATAACATTAATGAATGCATTTTTATTAATATCATGCGTCTGCTAAGTAACTGTCTGTTATACGGCGAAAAGCGACAAAACATACATGTCGGGTAATGATTGCATCCTATTCATCATTAGAATTGAGATTTTCATCCGGATTATATTACATATTGCATCATCTAAGCCTGATGTTCATAGAATGCTGACACTATTTAAGAAATTAACATTAATGAATGCATTTTTATTAATATCATGCGTCTGCTAAGTAACTGTCTGTTATACGGCGAAAAGCGACAAAACATACATGTCGGGTAATGATTGCATCCTATTCATCATTAGAATTCAGATTTTCATCCGGATTATATTACATATTGCATCACCTAAGCCTGATGTTCATAGAATGCTGACACTATTTCAGAAAATAACATTAATGAATGCATTTTTATTAATATCATGCGTCTGCTAAGTAACTGTCTGTTATACGGCGAAAAGCGACAAAACATACATGTCGGGTAATGATTGCATCCTATTCATCATTAGAATTAAGATTTTCATCCGGATTATATTACATATTGCATCATCTAAGCCTGATGGTCATAGAATACTGACACTATTTCAGAAAATAACATTAATGAATGCATTTTTATTAATATCGTGCGTCTGCTAATTAACTGTCTGTTATACGGCGAAAAGCGACAAAACATACATGTCGGGTAATGATTGCATCCTATTCATCATTAGAATTGAGATTTTCATCCGGATTATATTACATATCGCATCATCTAAGCCTGATGTTCATAGAATGCTGACACTATTACAGAAAATAACATTAATGAATGCATTTTTATTAATATCATGCGTCTGCTAAGTAACTGTCTGTTATACGGCGAAAAGCGACAAAACATACATGTCGGGTAATGATTGCATCCTATTCATCATTAGAATTGAGATTTTCATCCGGATTATATTACATATTGCATCATCTAAGCCTGATGTTCATAGAATGCTGACACTATTTCAGAAAATAACATTAATGAATGCATTTTTATTAATATCATGCGTCTGCTAAGTAACTGTCTGTTATACGGCGAAAAGCGACAAAACATACATGTCGGGTAATGATTGCATCCTATTCATCATTAGAATTCAGATTTTCATCCGGATTATATTACATATTGCATCATCTAAGCCTGATGTTCATAGAATGCTGACACTATTTCAGAAAATAACATTAATGAATGCATTTTTATTAATATCATGCGTCTGCTAAGTAACTGTCTGTTATACGGCGAAAAGCGACAAAACATACATGTCGGGTAATGATTGCATCCTATTCATCATTAGAATTGAGATTTTCATCCGGATTATATTACATATTGCATCATCTAAGCCTGATGTTCATAGAATGCTGACACTATTTAAGAAATTAACATTAATGAATGCATTTTTATTAATATCATGCGTCTGCTAAGTAACTGTCTGTTATACGGCGAAAAGCGACAAAGCATACATGTCGGGTAATGATTGCATCCTATTCATCATTAGAATTGAGATTTTCATCCGGATTATATTACATATTGCATCATCTAAGGCTGATGTTCATAGAATGCTGACACTATTTCAGAAAATAACATTAATGAATGCATTTTTATTAATATCATGCGTCTGCTAAGTAACTGTCTGTTATACGGCGAAAAGCGACAAAACATACATGTCGGGTAATGATTGCATCCTATTCATCATTAGAATTGAGATTTTCATCCGGATTATATTACATATCGCATCATCTAAGCCTGATGTTCATAGAATGCTGACACTATTACAGAAAATAACATTAATGAATGCATTTTTATTAATATCATGCGTCTGCTAAGTAACTGTCTGTTATACGGCGAAAAGCGACAAAACATACATGTCGGGTAATGATTGCATCCTATTCATCATTAGAATTGAGATTTTCATCCGGATTATATTACATATTGCATCATCTAAGCCTGATGTTCATAGAATGCTGACACTATTTCAGAAAATAACATTAATGAAAGCATTTTTATTAATATCATGCGTCTGCTAAGTAACTGTCTGTTATACGGCGAAAAGCGACAAAACATACATGTCGGGTAATGATTGCATCCTATTCATCATTAGAATTGAGATTTTCATCCGGATTATATTACATATTGCATCAACTAAGCCTGATGTTCATAGAATGCTGACACTATTTCAGAAAATAACATTAATGAATGCATTTTTATTAATATCATGCGTCTGCTAAGTATCTGTCTGTTATACGGCGAAAAGCGACAAAACATACATGTCGGGTAATGATTGCATCCTATTCATCATTAGCATTGAGATTTTCATCCGGATTATATTTCATATTGCATCATCTAAGCCTGATGTTCATTGAATATTGACACTATTTCAGAAAATAACATTAATGAATGCATTTTTATTAATATCATGCGTCTGCTAAGTAACTGTCTGTTATACGGCGAAAAGCGACAAAACATACATGTCGGGTAATGATTGCATCCTATTCATCATTAGCATTGAGATTTTCATCCGGATTATATTACATATTGCATCATGTAAGCCTGATGTTCATAGAATGCTGACACTATTTCAGAAAATAACATTAATGAATGCATTTTTATTAATATCATGCGTCTGCTAAGTAACTGTCTGTTATACGGCGAAAAGCGACAAAACATACATGTCGGGTAATGATTGCATCCTATTCATCATTAGAATTGAGATTTTCATCCGGATTATATTACATATTGCATCATCTAAGCCTGATGTTCATAGAATGCTGACACTATTTCAGAAAATAACATTAATGAATGCATTTTTATTAATATCATGCGTCTGCTAAGTAACTGTCTGTTATACGGCGAAAAGCGACAAAACATACATGTCGGGTAATGATTGCATCCTATTCATCATTAGAATTGAGATTTTCATCCGGATTATATTACATATTGCATCATCTAAGCCTGATGTTCATAGAATGCTGAAACTATTTCAGAAAATAACATTAATGAATGCATTTTTATTAATATCATGCGTCTGCTAAGTAACTGTCTGTTATACGGCGAAAAGCGACAAAACATACATGTCGGATAATGATTGCATCCTATTCATCATTAGAATTCAGATTTTCATCCGGATTATATTACATATTGCATCATTTAAGCTCGATATTCATAGAATGCTGACACTATTTCAGAAAATAACATTAATGAATGCATTTTTATTAATATCATGCGTCTGCTAAGTAACTGTCTGTTATACGGCGAAAAGCGACAAAACATACATGTCGGGTAATGATTGCATCCTATTCATCATTAGAATTGAGATTTTCATCCGGATTATATTACATATTGCATCATCTAAGCCTGATGTTCATAGAATGCTGACACTATTTAAGAAATTAACATTAATGAATGCATTTTTATTAATATCATGCGTCTGCTAAGTAACTGTCTGTTATACGGCGAAAAGCGACAAAACATACATGTCGGGTAATGATTGCATCCTATTCATCATTAGAATTGAGATTTTCATCCGGATTATATTACATATTGCATCATCTAAGGCTGATGTTCATAGAATGCTGACACTATTTCAGAAAATAACATTAATGAATGCATTTTTATTAATATCATGCGTCTGCTAAGTAACTGTCTGTTATACGGCGAAAAGCGACAAAACATACATGTCGGGTAATGATTGCATCCTATTCATCATTAGAATTGAGATTTTCATCCGGATTATATTACATATCGCATCATCTAAGCCTGATGTTCATAGAATGCTGACACTATTACAGAAAATAACATTAATGAATGCATTTTTATTAATATCATGCGTCTGCTAAGTAACTGTCTGTTATACGGCGAAAAGCGACAAAACATACATGTCGGGTAATGATTGCATCCTATTCATCATTAGAATTGAGATTTTCATCCGGATTATATTACATATTGCATCAACTAAGCCTGATGTTCATAGAATGCTGACACTATTTCAGAAAATAACATTAATGAATGCATTTTTATTAATATCATGCGTCTGCTAAGTAACTGTCTGTTATACGGCGAAAAGCGACAAAACATACATGTCGGATAATGATTGCATCCTATTCATCATTAGAATTCAGATTTTCATCCGGATTATATTACATATTGCATCATTTAAGCTCGATATTCATAGAATGCTGACACTATTTCAGAAAATAACATTAATGAATGCATTTTTATTAATATCATGCGTCTGCTAAGTAACTGTCTGTTATACGGCGAAAAGCGACAAAACATACATGTCGGGTAATGATTGCATCCTATTCATCATTAGAATTGAGATTTTCATCCGGATTATATTACATATTGCATCATCTAAGGCTGATGTTCATAGAATGCTGACACTATTTCAGAAAATAACATTAATGAATGCATTTTTATTAATATCATGCGTCTGCTAAGTAACTGTCTGTTATACGGCGAAAAGCGACAAAACATACATGTCGGGTAATGATTGCATCCTATTCATCATTAGAATTGAGATTTTCATCCGGATTATATTACATATTGCATCATCTAAGCCTGATGTTCATAGAATGCTGACACTATTTAAGAAATTAACATTAATGAATGCATTTTTATTAATATCATGCGTCTGCTAAGTAACTGTCTGTTATACGGCGAAAAGCGACAAAACATACATGTCGGGTAATGATTGCATCCTATTCATCATTAGAATTCAGATTTTCATCCGGATTATATTACATATTGCATCATGTAAGGCTGATGTTCATAGAATGCTGACACTATTTCAGAAAATAACATTAATGAATGCATTTTTATTAATATCATGCGTCTGCTAAGTAACTGTCTGTTATACGGCGAAAAGCGACAAAACATACATGTCGGGTAATGATTGCATCCTATTCATCATTAGAATTGAGATTTTCATCCGGATTATATTACATATTGCATCATCTAAGCCTGATGTTCATAGAATGCTGACACTATTTAAGAAATTAACATTAATGAATGCATTTTTATTAATATCATGCGTCTGCTAAGTAACTGTCTGTTATACGGCGAAAAGCGACAAAACATACATGTCGGGTAATGATTGCATCCTATTCATCATTAGAATTGAGATTTTCATCCGGATTATATTACATATTGCATCATCTAAGGCTGATGTTCATAGAATGCTGACACTATTTCAGAAAATAACATTAATGAATGCATTTTTATTAATATCATGCGTCTGCTAAGTAACTGTCTGTTATACGGCGAAAAGCGACAAAACATACATGTCGGGTAATGATTGCATCCTATTCATCATTAGAATTGAGATTTTCATCCGGATTATATTACATATCGCATCATCTAAGCCTGATGTTCATAGAATGCTGACACTATTACAGAAAATAACATTAATGAATGCATTTTTATTAATATCATGCGTCTGCTAAGTAACTGTCTGTTATACGGCGAAAAGCGACAAAACATACATGTCGGGTAATGATTGCATCCTATTCATCATTAGAATTGAGATTTTCATCCGGATTATATTACATATTGCATCAACTAAGCCTGATGTTCATAGAATGCTGACACTATTTCAGAAAATAACATTAATGAATGCATTTTTATTAATATCATGCGTCTGCTAAGTATCTGTCTGTTATACGGCGAAAAGCGACAAAACATACATGTCGGGTAATGATTGCATCCTATTCATCATTAGCATTGAGATTTTCATCCGGATTATATTACATATTGCATCATCTAAGCCTGATGTTCATTGAATATTGACACTATTTCAGAAAATAACATTAATGAATGCATTTTTATTAATATCATGCGTCTGCTAAGTAACTGTCTGTTATACGGCGAAAAGCGACAAAACATACATGTCGGGTAATGATTGCATCCTATTCATCATTAGAATTGAGATTTTCATCCGGATTATATTACATATTGCATCATCTAAGCCTGATGTTCATAGAATGCTGACACTATTTCAGAAAATAACATTAATGAATGCATTTTTATTAATATCATGCGTCTGCTAAGTAACTGTCTGTTATACGGCGAAAAGCGACAAAACATACATGTCGGGTAATGATTGCATCCTATTCATCATTAGAATTGAGATTTTCATCCGGATTATATTACATATTGCATCATCTAAGCCTGATGTTCATAGAATGCTGACACTATTTCAGAAAATAACATTAATGAATGCATTTTTATTAATATCATGCGTCTGCTAAGTAACTGTCTGTTATACGGCGAAAAGCGACAAAACATACATGTCGGGTAATGATTGCATCCTATTCATCATTAGAATTGAGATTTTCATCCGGATTATATTACATATTGCATCATCTAAGCCTGATGTTCATAGAATGCTGACACTATTTAAGAAATTAACATTAATGAATGCATTTTTATTAATATCATGCGTCTGCTAAGTAACTGTCTGTTATACGGCGAAAAGCGACAAAACATACATGTCGGGTAATGATTGCATCCTATTCATCATTAGAATTCAGATTTTCATCCGGATTATATTACATATTGCATCATGTAAGCCTGATGTTCATAGAATGCTGACACTATTTCAGAAAATAACATTAATGAATGCATTTTTATTAATATCATGCGTCTGCTAAGTAACTGTCTGTTATACGGCGAAAAGCGACAAAACATACATGTCGGGTAATGATTGCATCCTATTCATCATTAGAATTGAGATTTTCATCCGGATTATATTACATATTGCATCATCTAAGCCTGATGTTCATAGAATGTTGACACTATTTCAGAAAATAACATTAATGAATGCATTTTTATTAATATCATGCGTCTGCTAAGTAACTGTCTGTTATACGGCGAAAAGCGACAAAACATACATGTCGGGTAATGATTGCATCCTATTCATCATTAGAATTGAGATTTTCATCCGGATTATATTACATATCGCATCATCTAAGCCTGATGTTCATAGAATGCTGACACTATTACAGAAAATAACATTAATGAATGCATTTTTATTAATATCATGCGTCTGCTAAGTAACTGTCTGTTATACGGCGAAAAGCGACAAAACATACATGTCGGGTAATGATTGCATCCTATTCATCATTAGAATTGAGATTTTCATCCGGATTATATTACATATTGCATCATCTAAGCCTGATGTTCATAGAATGCTGACACTATTTCAGAAAATAACATTAATGAATGCATTTTTATTAATATCATGCGTCTGCTAAGTAACTGTCTGTTATACGGCGAAAAGCGACAAAACATACATGTCGGGTAATGATTGCATCCTATTCATCATTAGAATTGAGTTTTTCATCCGGATTATATTACATATTGCATCATCTAAGCCTGATGTTCATAGAATGCTGACACTATTTCAGAAAATAACATTAATGAATGCATTTTTATTAATATCATGCGTCTGCTAAGTAACTGTCTGTTATACGGCGAAAAGCGACAAAACATACATGTCGGGTAATGATTGCATCCTATTCATCATTAGAATTGAGATTTTCATCCGGATTATATTACATATTGCATCAACTAAGCCTGATGTTCATAGAATGCTGACACTATTTCAGAAAATAACATTAATGAATGCATTTTTATTAATATCATGCGTCTGCTAAGTAACTGTCTGTTATACGGCGAAAAGCGACAAAACATACATGTCGGGTAATGATTGCATCCTATTCATCATTAGCATTGAGATTTTCATCCGGATTATATTACATATTGCATCATCGAAGCCTGATGTTCATTGAATATTGACACTATTTCAGAAAATAACATTAATGAATGCATTTTTATTAATATCATGCGTCTGCTAAGTAACTGTCTGTTATACGGCGAAAAGCGACAAAACATACATGTCGGGTAATGATTGCATCCTATTCATCATTAGAATTGAGATTTTCATCCGGATTATATTACATATTGCATCATCTAAGCCTGATGTTCATAGAATGCTGACACTATTTCAGAAAATAACATTAATGAATGCATTTTTATTAATATCATGCGTCTGCTAAGTAACTGTCTGTTATACGACGAAAAGCGACAAAACATACATGTCGGGTAATGATTGCATCCTATTCATCATTAGAATTGAGATTTTCATCCGGATTATATTACATATTGCATCATCTAAGCCTGATGTTCATAGAATGCTGAAACTATTTCAGAAAATAACATTAATGAATGCATTTTTATTAATATCATGCGTCTGCTAAGTAACTGTCTGTTATACGGCGAAAAGCGACAAAAAATACATGTCGGGTAATGATTGCATCCTATTCATCATTAGAATTGAGATTTTCATCCGGATTATATTACATATTGCATCATCTAAGCCTGATGTTCATAGAATGCTGACACTATTTCAGAAAATAACATTAATGAATGCATTTTTATTATTATCATGCGTCTGCTAAGTAACTGTCTGTTATACGGCGAAAATCGACAAAACATACATGTCGGGTAATGATTGCATCCTATTCATCATTAGAATTGAGTTTTTCATCCGGATTATATTACATATTGCATCATCTAAGCCTGATGTTCATAGAATGCTGACACTATTTCAGAAAATAACATTAATGAATGCATTTTTATTAATATCATGCGTCTGCTAAGTAACTGTCTGTTATACGGCGAAAAGCGACAAAACATACATGTCGGGTAATGATTGCATCCTATTCATCATTAGAATTGAGATTTTCATCCGGATTATATTACATATTGCATCAACTAAGCCTGATGTTCATAGAATGCTGACACTATTTCAGAAAATAACATTAATGAATGCATTTTTATTAATATCATGCGTCTGCTAAGTAACTGTCTGTTATACGGCGAAAAGCGACAAAACATACATGTCGGGTAATGATTGCATCCTATTCATCATTAGCATTGAGATTTTCATCCGGATTATATTACATATTGCATCATCGAAGCCTGATGTTCATTGAATATTGACACTATTTCAGAAAATAACATTAATGAATGCATTTTTATTAATATCATGCGTCTGCTAAGTAACTGTCTGTTATACGGCAAAAAGCGACAAAACATACATGTCGGGTAATGATTGCATCCTATTCATCATTAGCATTGAGATTTTCATCCGGATTATATTACATATTGCATCATGTAAGCCTGATGTTCATAGAATGCTGACACTATTTCAGAAAATAACATTAATGAATGCATTTTTATTAATATCATGCGTCTGCTAAGTAACTGTCTGTTATACGGCGAAAAGCGACAAAACATACATGTCGGGTAATGATTGCATCTTATTCATCATTAGAATTGAGATTTTCATCCGGATTATATTACATATTGCATCAACTAAGCCTGATGTTCATAGAATGCTGACACTATTTCAGAAAATAACATTAATGAATGCATTTTTATTAATATCATGCGTCTGCTAAGTAACTGTCTGTTATACGGCGAAAAGCGACAAAACATACATGTCGGGTAATGATTGCATCCTATTCATCATTAGCATTGAGATTTTCATCCGGATTATATTACATATTGCATCATCTAAGCCTGATGTTCATTGAATATTGACACTATTTCAGAAAATAACATTAATGAATGCATTTTTATTAATATCATGCGTCTGCTAAGTAACTGTCTGTTATACGGCGAAAAGCGACAAAACATACATGTCGGGTAATGATTGCATCCTATTCATCATTAGCATTGAGATTTTCATCCGGATTATATTACATATTGCATCATGTAAGCCTGATGTTCATAGAATGCTGACACTATTTCAGAAAATAACATTAATGAATGCATTTTTATTAATATCATGCGTCTGCTAAGTAACTGTCTGTTATACGGCGAAAAGCGACAAAACATACATGTCGGGTAATGATTGCATCCTATTCATCATTAGAATTGAGATTTTCATCCGGATTATATTACATATTGCATCATCTAAGCCTGATGTTCATAGAATGCTGACACTATTTCAGAAAATAACATTAATGAATGCATTTTTATTAATATCATGCGTCTGCTAAGTAACTGTCTGTTATACGGCGAAAAGCGACAAAACATACATGTCGGGTAATGATTGCATCCTATTCATCATTAGAATTGAGATTTTCATCCGGATTATATTACATATTGCATCATCTAAGCCTGATGTTCATAGAATGCTGACACTATTTCAGAAAATAACATTAATGAATGCATTTTTATTAATATCATGCGTCTGCTAAGTAACTGTCTGTTATACGGCGAAAAGCGACAAAACATACATGTCGGGTAATGATTGCATCCTATTCATCATTAGAATTGAGATTTTCATCCGGATTATATTACATATTGCATCATCTAAGCCTGATGTTCATTGAATGTTGACACTATTTCAGAAAATAACATTAATGAATGCATTTTTATTAATATCATGCGTCTGCTAAGTAACTGTCTGTTAGACGGCGAAAAGCGACAAAACATACATGTCGGGTAATGATTGCATCCTATTCATCATTAGAATTGAGATTTTCATCCGGATTATATTACATATTGCATCATCTAAGCCTGATGTTCATAGAATGCTGACACTATTTCAGAAAATAACATTAATGAATGCATTTTTATTAATATCATACGTCTGCTAAGTAACTGTCTGTTATACGGCGAAAAGCGACAAAACATACATGTCGGGTAATGATTGCATCCTATTCATCATTAGAATTGAGATTTTCATCCGGATTATATTACATATTGCATCATCTAAGCCTGATGTTCATAGAATGCTGACACTATTTCAGAAAATAACATTAATGAATGCATTTTTATTAATATCATGCGTCTGCTAAGTAACTGTCTGTTAGACGGCGAAAAGCGACAAAACATACATGTCGGGTAAAGATTGCATCCTATTCATCATTAGAGTTGAGATTTTCATCCAGATTATATTACATATTGCATCATCTAAGCCTGATGTTCATAGAATGCTGACACTATTTCAGAAAATAACATTAATGAATGCATTTTTATTAATATCATGCGTCTACTAAGTAACTGTCTGTTATACGGCGAAAAGCCACAAAACATACATGTCGGGTAATGATTGCATCCTATTCATCATTAGAATTGAGATTTTCATCCGGATTATATTACATATTGCATCATCTAAGCCTGATGTTCATAGAATGCTGACACTATTTCAGAAAATAACATTAATGAATGCATTTTTATTAATATCATGCGTCTGCTAAGTAACTGTCTGTTATACGGCGAAAAGCGACAAAACATACATGTCGGGTAATGATTGCATCCTATTCATCATTAGAATTGAGATTTTCATCCGGATTATATTACATATTGCATCATCTAAGCCTGATGTTCATTGAATGTTGACACTATTTCAGAAAATAACATTAATGAATGCATTTTTATTAATATCATGCGTCTGCTAAGTAACTGTCTGTTAGACGGCGAAAAGCGACAAAACATACATGTCGGGTAATGATTGCATCCTATTCATCATTAGAATTGAGATTTTCATCCGGATTATATTACATATTGCATCATCTAAGCCTGATGTTCATAGAATGCTGACACTATTTCAGAAAATAACATTAATGAATGCATTTTTATTAATATCATACGTCTGCTAAGTAACTGTCTGTTATACGGCGAAAAGCGACAAAACATACATGTCGGGTAATGATTGCATCCTATTCATCATTAGAATTGAGATTTTCATCCGGATTATATTACATATTGCATCATCTAAGCCTGATGTTCATAGAATGCTGACACTATTTCAGAAAATAACATTAATGAATGCATTTTTATTAATATCATGCGTCTGCTAAGTAACTGTCTGTTAGACGGCGAAAAGCGACAAAACATACATGTCGGGTAAAGATTGCATCCTATTCATCATTAGAGTTGAGATTTTCATCCGGATTATATTACATATTGCATCATCTAAGCCCGATGTTCATAGAATGCTGACACTATTTCAGAAAATAACATTAATGAATGCATTTTTATTAATATCATGCGTCTACTAAGTAACTGTCTGTTATACGGCGAAAAGCCACAAAACATACATGTCGGGTAATGATTGCATCCTATTCATCATTAGAATTGGGATTTTCATCCGGATTATATTACATATTGCATCATCTAAGCCTGATGTTCATAGAATGCTGACACTATTTCAGAAAATAACATTAATGAATGCATTTTTATTAATATCATGCGTCTGCTAAGTAACTGTCTGTTATACGGCGAAAAGCGACAAAACATACATGTCGGGTAATGATTGCATCCTATTCATCATTAGAATTGAGATTTTCATCCGGATTATATTACATATTGCATCATCTAATCCTGATGTTCATAGAATGCTGACACTATTTCAGAAAATAACATTAATGAATGCATTTGTATTAATATCATGCGTCTGCTAAGTAACTGTCTGTTATACGGCGAAAAGCGACAAAACATACATGTCGGGTAATGATTGCATCCTATTCATCATTAGAATTGAGATTTTCATCCGGATTATATTACATATTGCATCATCTAAGCCTGATGTTCATAGACTGCTGACACTATTTAAGAAATTAACATTAATGAATGCATTTTTATTAATATCATGCGTCTGCTAAGTAACTGTCTGTTATACGGCGAAAAGCGACAAAACATACATGTCGGGTAATGATTGCATCCTATTCATCATTAGAATTGAGATTTTCATCCGGATTATATTACATATTGCATCATCTAAGACTGATGTTCATAGAATGCTGACACTATTTCAGAAAATAACATTAATGAATGCATTTTTATTAATATCATGCGTCTGCTAAGTAACTGTCTGTTATACGGCGAAAAGCGACAAAACATACATGTTGGGTAATGATTGCATCCTATTCATCATTAGAATTGAGATTTTCATCCGGATTATATTACATATTGCATCATCTAAGCCTGATGTTCATAGAATGCTGTCACTATTTCAGAAAATAACATTAATGAATGGATTTTTATTAATATAATGCGTCTGCTAAGTAACTGTCTGTTAGACGGCGAAAAGCGACAAAACATACATATCGGGTAATGATTGCATCCTATTCATCATTAGAATTGAGATTTTCATCCGGATTATATTACATATTGCATCATCTAAGCCTGATGTTCATAGAATGCTGACACTATTTCAGAAAATAACATTAATGAATGCATTTTTATTAATATCATGCGTCTGCTAAGTAACTGTCTGTTATACGGCGAAAAGCGACAAAACAAACATGTCGGGTAATGATTGCATCCTATTCATCATTAGAATTGAGATTTTCATCCGGATTATATTACATATCGCATCATCTAAGCCTGATGTTCATAGAATGCTGACACTATTTCAGAAAATAACATTAATGAATGCATTTTTATTAATATCATGCGTCTGCTAAGTAACTGTCTGTTATACGGCGAAAAGCGACAAAACATACATGTCGGGTAATGATTGCATCCTATTCATCATTAGAATTGAGATTTTCATCCGGATTATATTACATATTGCATCATCTAAGCCTGTTGTTCATAGAATGCTGACACTATTTCAGAAAATAACATTAATGAATGCATTTTTATTAATATCATGCGTCTGCTAAGTAACTGTCTGTTAGACGGCGAAAAGCGACAAAACATACATGTCGGGTAATGATTGCATCCTATTCATCATTAGAATTGAGATTTTCATCCGGATTATATTACATATTGCATCATCTAAGCCTGATGTTCATAGAATGCTGACACTATTTCAGAAAATAACATTAATGAATGCATTTTTATTAATATCATGCGTCTGCTAAGTAACTGTCTGTTATACGGCGAAAAGCGACAAAACATACATGTCGGGTAATGATTGCATCCTATTCATCATTAGAATTGAGATTTTCATCCGGATTATATTACATATTGCATCATCTAATCCTGATGTTCATAGAATGCTGACACTATTTCAGAAAATAACATTAATGAATGCATTTGTATTAATATCATGCGTCTGCTAAGTAACTGTCTGTTATACGGCGAAAAGCGACAAAACATACATGTCGGGTAATGATTGCATCCTATTCATCATTAGAATTGAGATTTTCATCCGGATTATATTACATATTGCATCATCTAAGCCTGATGTTCATAGACTGCTGACACTATTTAAGAAATTAACATTAATGAATGCATTTTTATTAATATCATGCGTCTGCTAAGTAACTGTCTGTTATACGGCGAAAAGCGACAAAACATACATGTCGGGTAATGATTGCATCCTATTCATCATTAGAATTGAGATTTTCATCCGGATTATATTACATATTGCATCATCTAAGCCTGATGTTCATAGAATGCTGACACTATTTCAGAAAATAACATTAATGAATGCATTTTTATTAATATCATGCGTCTGCTAAGTAACTGTCTGTTATACGGCGAAAAGCGACAAAACATACATGTTGGGTAATGATTGCATCCTATTCATCATTAGAATTGAGATTTTCATCCGGATTATATTACATATTGCATCATCTAAGCCTGATGTTCATAGAATGCTGTCACTATTTCAGAAAATAACATTAATGAATGGATTTTTATTAATATAATGCGTCTGCTAAGTAACTGTCTGTTATACGGCGAAAAGCGACAAAACATACATATCGGGTAATGATTGCATCCTATTCATCATTAGAATTGAGATTTTCATCCGGATTATATTACATATTGCATCATCTAAGCCTGATGTTCATAGAATGCTGACACTATTTCAGAAAATAACATTAATGAATGCATTTTTATTAATATCATGCGACTGCTAAGTAACTGTCTGTTATAAGGCGAAAAGCGAAAAAACATACATGTCGGGTAATGATTGCATCCTATTCATCATTAGAATTGAGATTTTCATCCGGATTATATTACATATTGCATCATCTAAGCCTGATGTTCATAGAATGCTGACACTATTTCAGAAAATAACATTAATGAATGCATTTTTATTAATATCATGCTTCTGCTAAGTAACTGTCTGTTATACGGCGAAAAGCGACAAAACATACATGTCGGGTAATGATTGCATCCTATTCATCATTAGAATAGAGATTTTCATCCGGATTATATTACATATTGCATCATCTAAGCCTGATGTTC
This sequence comes from Acanthosepion esculentum, assembly GCA_964036315.1. Lineage (NCBI taxonomy): Eukaryota > Metazoa > Mollusca > Cephalopoda > Sepiida > Sepiidae > Acanthosepion > Acanthosepion esculentum. The sequence continues at coordinate 82,921,544 of OZ038507.1, forward strand.
ATAGAATGCTGACACTATTTCAGAAAATAACATTAATGAATGCATTTTTATTAATATCATGCGTCTGCTAAGTAACTGTCTGTTATACGGCGAAATGCGACAAAACATACATGTCGGGTAATGATTGCATCCTATTCATCATTAGAATTGAGATTTTCATCCGGATTATATTACATATTGCATCATCTAAGCCTGATGTTCATTGAATGCTGACACTATTTCAGAAAATAACATTAATGAATGCATTTTTATTAATATCATGCGTCTGCTAAGTAACTGTCTGTTATACGGCGAAAAGCGACAAAACATACATGTCGGGTAATGATTGTATCCTATTCATCATTTGAATTCAGATTTTCATCCGGATTATATTACATATTGCATCATTTAAGCTCGATATTCATAGAATGCTGACACTATTTCAGAAAATAACATTAATGAATGCATTTTTATTAATATCATGCGTCTGCTAAGTAACTGTCTGTTATACGGCGAAAAGCGACAAAACATACATGTCGGGTAATGATTGCATCCTATTCATCATTAGAATTGAGATTTTCATCCGGATTATATTACATATTGCATCATCTAAGCCTGATGTTCATAGAATGCTGACACTATTTCAGAAAATAACATTAATGAATGCATTTTTATTAATATCATGCTTCTGCTAAGTAACTGTCTGTTATACGGCGAAAAGCGACAAAACATACATGTCGGGTAATGATTGCATCCTATTCATCATTAGAATTGAGATTTTCATCCGGATTATATTACATATTGCATCATCTAAGCCTGATGTTCATAGAATGCTGACACTATTTCAGAAAATAACATTAATGAATGCATTTTTATTAATATCATGCGTCTGCTAAGTAACTGTCTGTTATACGGCGAAAAGCGACAAAACAAACATGTCGGGTAATGATTGCATCCTATTCATCATTAGAATTGAGATTTTCATCCGGATTATATTACATATCGCATCATCTAAGCCTGATGTTCATAGAATGCTGACACTATTTCAGAAAATAACATTAATGAATGCATTTTTATTAATATCATGCGTCTGCTAAGTAACTGTCTGTTATACGGCGAAAAGCGACAAAACTTACATGTCGGGTAATGATTGCATCCTATTCATCATTAGAATTGAGATTTTCATCCGGATTATATTACATATTGCATCATCTAAGCCTGTTGTTCATAGAATGCTGACACTATTTCAGAAAATAACATTAATGAATGCATTTTTATTAATATCATGCGTCTGCTAAGTAACTGTCTGTTATACGGCGAAAAGCGACAAAACATACATGTCGGGTAATGATTGTATCCTATTCATCATTAGAATTCAGATTTTCATCCGGATTATATTACATATTGCATCATTTAAGCTCGATATTCATAGAATGCTGACACTATTTCAGAAAATAACATTAATGAATGCATTTTTATTAATATCATGCGTCTGCTAAGTAACTGTCTGTTATACGGCGAAAAGCGACAAAACATACATGTCGGGTAATGATTGCATCCTATTCATCATTAGAATTGAGATTTTCATCCGGATTATATTACATATTGCATCATCTAAGGCTGATGTTCATAGAATGCTGACACTATTTCAGAAAATAACATTAATGAATGCATTTTTATTAATATCATGCGTCTGCTAAGTAACTGTCTGTTATACGGCGAAAAGCGACAAAACATACATGTCGGGTAATGATTGCATCCTATTCATCATTAGAATTGAGATTTTCATCCGGATTATATTACATATTGCATCATCTAAGCCTGATGTTCATAGAATGCTGACACTATTTCAGAAAATAACATTAATGAATGCATTTTTATTAATATCATGCGTCTGCTAAGTAACTGTCTGTTATACGGCGAAAAGCGACAAAACATACATGTCGGGTAATGATTGCATCCTATTCATCATTAGAATTGAGATTTTCATCCGGATTATATTACATATTGCATCATCTAAGCCTGATGTTCATTGAATGCTGACACTATTTAAGAAATTAACATTAATGAATGCATTTTTATTAATATCATGCGTCTGCTAAGTAACTGTCTGTTATACGGCGAAAAGCGACAAAACATACATGTCGGGTAATGATTGCATCCTATTCATCATTAGAATTCAGATTTTCATCCGGATTATATTACATATTGCATCACCTAAGCCTGATGTTCATAGAATGCTGACACTATTTCAGAAAATAACATTAATGAATGCATTTTTATTAATATCATGCGTCTGCTAAGTAACTGTCTGTTATACGGCGAAAAGCGACAAAACATACATGTCGGGTAATGATTGCATCCTATTCATCATTAGCATTGAGATTTTCATCCGGATTATATTACATATTGCATCATCTAAGCCTGATGTTCATAGAATGCTGACACTATTTCAGAAAATAACATTAATGAATGCATTTTTATTAATATCATGCGTCTGCTAAGTAACTGTCTGTTATACGGCGAAAAGCGACAAAACATACATGTCGGGTAATGATTGCATCCTATTCATCATTAGAATTGAGATTTTCATCCGGATTATATTACATATTGCATCATCTAAGCCTGATGTTCATAGAATGCTGACACTATTTCAGAAAATAACATTAATGAATGCATTTTTATTAATATCATGCGTCTGCTAAGTAACTGTCTGTTATACGGCGAAAAGCGACAAAACATACATGTCGGGTAATGATTGCATCCTATTCATCATTAGAATTGAGATTTTCATCCGGATTATATTACATATTGCATCATCTAAGCCTGATGTTCATAGAATGCTGACACTATTTCAGAAAATAACATTAATGAATGCATTTTTATTAATATCATGCGTCTGCTAAGTAACTGTCTGTTATACGGCGAAAAGCGACAAAACATACATGTCGGGTAATGATTGCATCCTATTCATCATTAGAATTGAGATTTTCATCCGGATTATATTACATATTGCATCAACTAAGCCTGATGTTCATAGAATGCTGACACTATTTCAGAAAATAACATTAATGAATGCATTTTTATTAATATCATGCGTCTGCTAAGTATCTGTCTGTTATACGGCGAAAAGCGACAAAACATACATGTCGGGTAATGATTGCATCCTATTCATCATTAGAATTGAGATTTTCATCCGGATTATATTACATATTGCATCATCTAAGCCTGATGTTCATAGAATGCTGACACTATTTCAGAAAATAACATTAATGAATGCATTTTTATTAATATCATGCGTCTGCTAAGTAACTGTCTGTTATACGGCGAAAAGCGACAAAACATACATGTCGGGTAATGATTGCATCCTCTTCATCATTAGAATTGAGATTTTCATCCGGATTATATTACATATTGCATCATCTAAGCCTGATGTTCATTGAATGCTGACACTATTTCAGAAAATAACATTAATGAATGCATTTTTATTAATATCATGCGTCTGCTAAGTATCTGTCTGTTATACGGCGAAAAGCGACAAAACATACATGTCGGGTAATGATTGCATCCTATTCATCATTAGCATTGAGATTTTCATCCGGATTATATTACATATTGCATCATCTAAGCCTGATGTTCATAGAATGCTGACACTATTTCAGAAAATAACATTAATGAATGCATTTTTATTAATATCATGCGTCTGCTAAGTAACTGTCTGTTATACGGCGAAAAGCGACAAAACATACATGTCGGGTAATGATTGCATCCTATTCATCATTAGAATTGAGATTTTCATCCGGATTATATTACATATTGCATCATCTAAGCCTGATGTTCATAGAATGCTGACACTATTTCAGAAAATAACATTAATGAATGCATTTTTATTAATATCATGCGTCTGCTAAGTAACTGTCTGTTATACGGCGAAAAGCGACAAAACATACATGTCGGGTAATGATTGCATCCTATTCATCATTAGAATTGAGATTTTCATCCGGATTATATTACATATTGCATCATCTAAGCCTGATGTTCATAGAATGCTGACACTATTTCAGAAAATAACATTAATGAATGCATTTTTATTAATATCATGCGTCTGCTAAGTAACTGTCTGTTATACGGCGAAAAGCGACAAAACATACATGTCGGGTAATGATTGCATCCTATTCATCATTAGAATTGAGATTTTCATCCGGATTATATTACATATTGCATCATCTAAGCCTGATGTTCATAGAATGCTGACACTATTTCAGAAAATAACATTAATGAATGCATTTTTATTAATATCATGCGTCTGCTAAGTAACTGTCTGTTATACGGCGAAAAGCGACAAAACATACATGTCGGGTAATGATTGCATCCTATTCATCTTTAGAATTCAGATTTTCATCCGGATTATATTACATATTGCATCATTTAAGCTCGATATTCATAGAATGCTGACACTATTTCAGAAAATAACATTAATGAATGCATTTTTATTAATATCATGCGTCTGCTAAGTAACTGTCTGTTATACGGCGAAAAGCGACAAAACATACATGTCGGGTAATGATTGCATCCTATTCATCATTAGAATTGAGATTTTCATCCGGATTATATTACATATTGCATCATCTAAGGCTGATGTTCATAGAATGCTGACACTATTTCAGAAAATAACATTAATGAATGCATTTTTATTAATATCATGCGTCTGCTAAGTAACTGTCTGTTATACGGCGAAAAGCGACAAAACATACATGTCGGGTAATGATTGCATCCTATTCATCATTAGAATTGAGATTTTCATCCGGATTATATTACATATTGCATCATCTAAGCCTGATGTTCATAGAATGCTGACACTATTTCAGAAAATAACATTAATGAATGCATTTTTATTAATATCATGCGTCTGCTAAGTAACTGACTGTTATACGGCGAAAAGCGACAAAACATACATGTCGGGTAATGATTGCATCCTATTCATCATTAGAATTGAGATTTTCATCCGGATTATATTACATATTGCATCATCTAAGCCTGATGTTCATAGAATGCTGACACTATTTAAGAAATTAACATTAATGAATGCATTTTTATTAATATCATGCGTCTGCTAAGTAACTGTCTGTTATACGGCGAAAAGCGACAAAACATACATGTCGGGTAATGATTGCATCCTATTCATCATTAGAATTCAGATTTTCATCCGGATTATATTACATATTGCATCATGTAAGCCTGATGTTCATAGAATGCTGACACTATTTCAGAAAATAACATTAATGAATGCATTTTTATTAATATCATGCGTCTGCTAAGTAACTGTCTGTTATACGGCGAAAAGCGACAAAACATACATGTCGGGTAATGATTGCATCCTATTCATCATTAGAATTGAGATTTTCATCCGGATTATATTACATATTGCATCATCTAAGCCTGATGTTCATAGAATGCTGACACTATTTCAGAAAATAACATTAATGAATGCATTTTTATTAATATCATGCGTCTGCTAAGTAACTGTCTGTTATACGGCGAAAAGCGACAAAACATACATGTCGGGTAATGATTGCATCCTATTCATCATTAGAATTGAGATTTTCATCCGGATTATATTACATATCGCATCATCTAAGCCTGATGTTCATAGAATGCTGACACTATTACAGAAAATAACATTAATGAATGCATTTTTATTAATATCATGCGTCTGCTAAGTAACTGTCTGTTATACGGCGAAAAGCGACAAAACATACATGTCGGGTAATGATTGCATCCTATTCATCATTAGAATTGAGATTTTCATCCGGATTATATTACATATTGCATCATCTAAGCCTGATGTTCATAGAATGCTGACACTATTTCAGAAAATAACTTTAATGAATGCATTTTTATTAATATCATGCGTCTGCTAAGTAACTGTCTGTTATACGGCGAAAAGCGACAAAACATACATGTCGGGTAATGATTGCATCCTATTCATCATTAGAATTCAGATTTTCATCCGGATTATATTACATATTGCATCATCTAAGCCTGATGTTCATAGAATGCTGACACTATTTCAGAAAATAACATTAATGAATGCATTTTTATTAATATCATGCGTCTGCTAAGTAACTGTCTGTTATACGGCGAAAAGCGACAAAACATACATGTCGGGTAATGATTGCATCCTATTCATCATTAGAATTGAGATTTTCATCCGGATTATATTACATATTGCATCAACTATGCCTGATGTTCATAGAATGCTGACACTATTTCAGAAAATAACATTAATGAATGCATTTTTATTAATATCATGCGTCTGCTAAGTAACTGTCTGTTATACGGCGAAAAGCGACAAAACATACATGTCGGGTAATGATTGCATCCTATTCATCATTAGCATTGAGATTTTCATCCGGATTATATTACATATTGCATCATGTAAGCCTGATGTTCATAGAATGCTGACACTATTTCAGAAAATAACATTAATGAATGCATTTTTATTAATATCATGCGTCTGCTAAGTAACTGTCTGTTATACGGCGAAAAGCGACAAAACATACATGTCGGGTAATGATTGCATCCTATTCATCATTAGAATTGAGATTTTCATCCGGATTATATTACATATTGCATCATCTAAGCCTGATGTTCATAGAATGCTGACACTATTTCAGAAAATAACATTAATGAATGCATTTTTATTAATATCATGCGTCTGCTAAGTAACTGTCTGTTATACGGCGAAAAGCGACAAAACATACATGTCGGGTAATGATTGCATCCTATTCATCATTAGAATTGAGATTTTCATCCGGATTATATTACATATCGCATCATCTAAGCCTGATGTTCATAGAATGCTGACACTATTACAGAAAATAACATTAATGAATGCATTTTTATTAATATCATGCGTCTGCTAAGTAACTGTCTGTTATACGGCGAAAAGCGACAAAACATACATGTCGGGTAATGATTGCATCCTATTCATCATTAGAATTGAGATTTTCATCCGGATTATATTACATATTGCATCATCTAAGCCTGATGTTCATAGAATGCTGACACTATTTCAGAAAATAACATTAATGAATGCATTTTTATTAATATCATGCGTCTGCTAAGTAACTGTCTGTTATACGGCGAAAAGCGACAAAACATACATGTCGGGTAATGATTGCATCCTATTCATCATTAGAATTCAGATTTTCATCCGGATTATATTACATATTGCATCATCTAAGCCTGATGTTCATAGAATGCTGACACTATTTCAGAAAATAACATTAATGAATGCATTTTTATTAATATCATGCGTCTGCTAAGTAACTGTCTGTTATACGGCGAAAAGCGACAAAACATACATGTCGGGTAATGATTGCATCCTATTCATCATTAGAATTGAGATTTTCATCCGGATTATATTACATATTGCATCATCTAAGCCTGATGTTCATAGAATGCTGACACTATTTCAGAAAATAACATTAATGAATGCATTTTTATTAATATCATGCGTCTGCTAAGTAACTGTCTGTTATACGGCGAAAAGCGACAAAACATACATGTCGGGTAATGATTGCATCCTATTCATCATTAGAATTGAGATTTTCATCCGGATTATATTACATATCGCATCATCTAAGCCTGATGTTCATAGAATGCTGACACTATTACAGAAAATAACATTAATGAATGCATTTTTATTAATATCATGCGTCTGCTAAGTAACTGTCTGTTATACGGCGAAAAGCGACAAAACATACATGTCGGGTAATGATTGCATCCTATTCATCATTAGAATTGAGATTTTCATCCGGATTATATTACATATTGCATCATCTAAGCCTGATGTTCATAGAATGCTGACACTATTTCAGAAAATAACTTTAATGAATGCATTTTTATTAATATCATGCGTCTGCTAAGTAACTGTCTGTTATACGGCGAAAAGCGACAAAACATACATGTCGGGTAATGATTGCATCCTATTCATCATTAGAATTCAGATTTTCATCCGGATTATATTACATATTGCATCATCTAAGCCTGATGTTCATAGAATGCTGACACTATTTCAGAAAATAACATTAATGAATGCATTTTTATTAATATCATGCGTCTGCTAAGTAACTGTCTGTTATACGGCGAAAAGCGACAAAACATACATGTCGGGTAATGATTGCATCCTATTCATCATTAGAATTGAGATTTTCATCCGGATTATATTACATATTGCATCAACTATGCCTGATGTTCATAGAATGCTGACACTATTTCAGAAAATAACATTAATGAATGCATTTTTATTAATATCATGCGTCTGCTAAGTAACTGTCTGTTATACGGCGAAAAGCGACAAAACATACATGTCGGGTAATGATTGCATCCTATTCATCATTAGCATTGAGATTTTCATCCGGATTATATTACATATTGCATCATGTAAGCCTGATGTTCATAGAATGCTGACACTATTTCAGAAAATAACATTAATGAATGCATTTTTATTAATATCATGCGTCTGCTAAGTAACTGTCTGTTATACGGCGAAAAGCGACAAAACATACATGTCGGGTAATGATTGCATCCTATTCATCATTAGAATTGAGATTTTCATCCGGATTATATTACATATCGCATCATCTAAGCCTGATGTTCATAGAATGCTGACACTATTACAGAAAATAACATTAATGAATGCATTTTTATTAATATCATGCGTCTGCTAAGTAACTGTCTGTTATACGGCGAAAAGCGACAAAACATACATGTCGGGTAATGATTGCATCCTATTCATCATTAGAATTGAGATTTTCATCCGGATTATATTACATATTGCATCATCTAAGCCTGATGTTCATAGAATGCTGACACTATTTCAGAAAATAACATTAATGAATGCATTTTTATTAATATCATGCGTCTGCTAAGTAACTGTCTGTTATACGGCGAAAAGCGACAAAACATACATGTCGGGTAATGATTGCATCCTATTCATCATTAGAATTCAGATTTTCATCCGGATTATATTACATATTGCATCATCTAAGCCTGATGTTCATAGAATGCTGACACTATTTCAGAAAATAACATTAATGAATGCATTTTTATTAATATCATGCGTCTGCTAAGTAACTGTCTGTTATACGGCGAAAAGCGACAAAACATACATGTCGGGTAATGATTGCATCCTATTCATCATTAGAATTGAGATTTTCATCCGGATTATATTACATATTGCATCAACTATGCCTGATGTTCATAGAATGCTGACACTATTTCAGAAAATAACATTAATGAATGCATTTTTATTAATATCATGCGTCTGCTAAGTAACTGTCTGTTATACGGCGAAAAGCGACAAAACATACATGTCGGGTAATGATTGCATCCTATTCATCATTAGCATTGAGATTTTCATCCGGATTATATTACATATTGCATCATCTAAGCCTGATGTTCATTGAATATTGACACTATTTCAGAAAATAACATTAATGAATGCATTTTTATTAATATCATGCGTCTGCTAAGTAACTGTCTGTTATACGGCGAAAAGCGACAAAACATACATGTCGGGTAATGATTGCATCCTATTCATCATTAGCATTGAGATTTTCATCCGGATTATATTACATATTGCATCATGTTAGCCTGATGTTCATAGAATGCTGACACTATTTCAGAAAATAACATTAATGAATGCATTTTTATTAATATCATGCGTCTGCTAAGTAACTGTCTGTTATACGGCGAAAAGCGATAAAACATACATGTCGGGTAATGATTGCATCCTATTCATCATTAGAATTGAGATTTTCATCCGGATTATATTACATATTGCATCATCTAAGCCTGATGTTCATAGAATGCTGACACTATTTCAGAAAATAACATTAATGAATGCATTTTTATTAATATCATGCGTCTGCTAAGTAACTGTCTGTTATACGACGAAAAGCGACAAAACATACATGTCGGGTAATGATTGCATCCTATTCATCATTAGAATTGAGATTTTCATCCGGATTATATTACATATTGCATCATCTAAGCCTGATGTTCGTAGAATGCTGACACTATTTCAGAAAATAACATTAATGAATGCATTTTTATTAATATCATGCGTCTGCTAAGTAACTGTCTGTTATACGGCGAAAAGTGACAAAACATACATGTCGGGTAATGATTGCATCCTATTCATCATTAGAATTGAGATTTTCATCCGGATTATATTACATATTGCATCATCTAAGCCTGATGTTCATTGAATGTTGACACTATTTCAGAAAATAACATTAATGAATGCATTTTTATTAATATCATGCGTCTACTAAGTAACTGTCTGTTATACGGCGAAAAGCCACAAAACATACATGTCGGGTAATGATTGCATCCTATTCATCATTAGAATTGAGATTTTCATCCGGATTATATTACATATTGCATCATCAAAGCCTGATGTTCATAGACTGCTGACACTATTTAAGAAATTAACATTAATGAATGCATTTTTATTAATATCCTGCGTCTGCTAAGTAACTGTCTGTTATACGGCGAAAAGCGACAAAACATACATGTCGGGTAATGATTGCATCCTATTCATCATTAGAATTGAGATTTTCATCCGGATTATATTACATATTGCATCATCTAAGCCTGATGTTCATAGAATGCTGACACTATTTCAGAAAATAACATTAATGAATGCATTTTTATTAATATCATGCGTCTGCTAAGTAACTGTCTGTTAGACGGCGAAAAGCGACAAAACATACATGTCGGGTAATGATTGCATCCTATTCATCATTAGAATTGAGATTTTCATCCGGATTATATTACATATTGCATCATCTAAGCCTGATGTTCATAGAATGCTGACACTATTTCAGAAAATAACATTAATGAATGCATTTTTATTAATATCATGCGTCTGCTAAGTAACTGTCTGTTAGACGGCGAAAAGCGACAAAACATACATGTTGGGTAATGATTGCATCATATTCATCATTAGAATTGAGATTTTCATCCGGATTATATTACATATTGCATCATCTAAGCCTGATGTTCATAGAATGCTGACACTATTTCAGAAAATAACATTAATGAATGCATTTTTATTAATATCATGCGTCTGCTAAGTAACTGTCTGTTATACGGCGAAAAGCGACAAAACATACATATCGGGTAATGATTGCATCCTATTCATCATTAGAATTGAGATTTTCATCCGGATTATATTACATATTGCATCATCTAAGCCTGATGTTCATAGAATGCTGACACTATTTCAGAAAATAACATTAATGAATGCATTTTTATTAATATCATGCGACTGCTAAGTAACTGTCTGTTATAAGGCGAAAAGCGAAAAAACATACATGTCGGGTAATGATTGCATCCTATTCATCATTAGAATTGAGATTTTTATCCGGATTATATTACATATTGCATCATCTAAGCCTGATGTTCATAGAATGCTGACACTATTTAAGAAATTAACATTAATGAATGCATTTTTATTAATATCATGCGTCTGCTAAGTAACTGTCTGTTATACGGCGAAAAGCGACAAAACATACATGTCGGGTAATGATTGCATCCTATTCATCATTAGAATTGAGATTTTCATCCGGATTATATTACATATTGCATCATCTAAGCTTGATGTTCATAGAATGCTGACACTATTTCAGAAAATAACATTAATGAATTCATTTTTATTAATATCATGCGTCTGCTAAGTAACTGTCTGTTATACGGCGAAAAGCGACAAAACATACATGTTGGGTAATGATTGCATCCTATTCATCATTAGAATTGAGATTTTCATCCGGATTATATTACATATTGCATCATCTAAGCCTGATGTTCATAGACTGCTGACACTATTTCAGAAAATAACATTAATGAATGCATTTTTATTAATATCATGCGTCTGCTAAGTAACTGTCTGTTATACGGCGAAAAGCGACAAAACATACATGTTGGGTAATGATTGCATCCTATTCATCATTAGAATTGAGATTTTCATCCGGATTATATTACATATTGCATCATCTAAGCCTGATGTTCATAGAATGCTGACACTATTTCAGAAAATAACATTAATGAATGCATTTTTATTAATATCATGCGTCTGCTAAGTAACTGTCTGTTATACGGCGAAAAGCGACAAAACATACATGTTGGGTAATGATTGCATCCTATTCATCATTAGAATTGAGATTTTCATCCGGATTATATTACATATTGCATCATCTAAGCCTGATGTTCATAGAATGCTGACACTATTTCAGAAAATAACATTAATGAATGCATTTTTATTAATATCATGCGTCTGCTAAGTAACTGTCTGTTATACGGCGAAAAGCGACAAAACATACATATCGGGTAATGATTGCATCCTATTCATCATTAGAATTGAGATTTTCATCCGGATTATATTACATATTGCATCATCTAAGCCTGATGTTCATAGAATGCTGACACTATTTCAGAAAATAACATTAATGAATGCATTTTTATTAATATCATGCGACTGCTAAGTAACTGTCTGTTATAAGGCGAAAAGCGAAAAAACATACATGTCGGGTAATGTTTGCATCCTATTCATCATTAGAATTGAGATTTTCATCCGGATTATATTACATATTGCATCATCTAAGCCTGATGTTCATAGAATGCTGACACTATTTCAGAAAATAACATTAATGAATGCATTTTTATTAATATCATGCGTCTGCTAAGTAACTGTCTGTTATACGGCGAAAAGCGACAAAACATACATGTCGGGTAATGATTGCATCCTATTCATCATTAGAATTGAGATTTTCATCCGGATTATATTACATATTGCATCATCTAAGCCTGATGTTCATAGAATGCTGACACTATTTCAGAAAATAACATTAATGAATGCATTTTTATTAATATCATGCGTCTGCTAAGTAACTGTCTGTTATACGGCGAAAAGCGCCAAAACATACATGTCGGGTAATGATTGCATCCTATTCATCATTAGAATTCAGATTTTCATCCGGATTATATTACATATTGCATCATCTAAGCCTGATGTTCATAGAATATTGACACTATTCCAGAAAATAACATTAATGAATGCATTTTTATTAATATCATGCGTCTGCTAAGTAACTGTCTGTTATACGGCGAAAAGCGACAAAACATACATGTCGGGTAATGATTGCATCCTATTCATCATTAGAATTGAGATTTTCATCCGGATTATATTACATATTGCATCATCTAAGCCTGAGGTTCATAGAATGCTGACACTATTTCAGAAAATAACATTAATGAATGCATTTTTATTAATATCATGCATCTGCTAAGTAACTGTCTGTTATACGGCGAAAAGCGACAAAACATACATGTCGGGTAATGATTGCATCCTATTCATCATTAGAATTGAGATTTTCATCCGGATTATATTACATATTGCATCATCTAAGCCTGATGTTCATAGAATGTTGACACTATTCCAGAAAATAACATTAATGAATGCATTTTTATGAATATCATGCGTCTGCTAAGTAACTGTCTGTTATACGGCGAAAAGCGACAAAACATACATGTCGGGTAATGATTGCATCCTATTCATCATTAGAATTGAGATTTTCATCCGGATTATATTACATATTGCATCATCTAAGCCTGATGTTCATTGAATGTTGACACTATTTCAGAAAATAACATTAATGAATGCATTTTTATTAATATCAAGCGTCTGTTAAGTAACTGTCTGTTATACGGCGAAAAGCGACAAAACATACATGTCGGGTAATGATTGCATCCTATTCATCATTAGAATTGAGATTTTCATCCGGATTATATTACATATTGCATCATCTAAGCCTGATGGTCATAGAATACTGACACTATTTCAGAAAATAACATTAATGAATGCATTTTTATTAATATCATGCGTCTGCTAAGTAACTGTCTGTTATACGGCGAAAAGCGACAAAACATACATGTCGGGTAATGATTGCATCCTATTCATCATTTGAATTCAGATTTTCATCTGGATTATATTACATATTGCATCATCTAAGGCTGATGTTCATAGAATGCTGACACTATTTCAGAAAATTACATTAATGAATGCATTTTTATTAATATCATGCGTCTGCTAAGTAACTGTCTGTTATACGGCGAAAAGCGACAAAACATACATGTCGGGTAATGATTGCATCCTATTCTTCATTAGAATTGAGATTTTCATCCGGATTATATTACATATTGCATCATCTAAGCCTGATGTTCAAAGAATGCTGACACTATTTCAGAAGATAACATTAATGAATGCATTTTTATTAATATCATGCGTCTGCTAAGTAACTGTCTGTTATACGGCGAAAAGCGACAAAACATACATGTCGGGTAATGATTGCATCCTATTCATCATTAGAATTGAGATTTTCATCCGGATTATATTACATATTGCATCATCTAAGCCTGATGTTCATAGAATGCTGACACTATTTCAGAAAATAACATTAATGAATGCATTTTTATTAATATCATGCGTCTGCTAAGTAACTGTCTGTTATACGGCGAAAAGCGACAAAACTTACATGTCGGGTAATGATTGCATCCTATTCATCATTAGAATTGAGATTTTCATCCGGATTATATTACATATTGCATCATCTAAGCCTGATGTTCATAGAATGCTGACACTATTTCAGAAAATAACATTAATGAATGCATTTTTATTAATATCATGCGTCTGCTAAGTAACTGTCTGTTATACGGCGAAAAGCGACAAAACATACATGTCGGGTAATGATTGCATCCTATTCATCATTAGAATTGAGATTTTCATCCGGATTATATTACATATTGCATCATCTAAGCCTGATGTTCATAGAATGCTGACACTATTTCAGAAGATAACATTAATGAATGCATTTTTATTAATATCATGCGTCTGCTAAGTAACTGTCTGTTATACGGCGAAAAGCGACAAAACATACATGTCGGGTAATGATTGCATCCTATTCATCATTAGAATTGAGATTTTCATCCGGATTATATTACATATTGCATCATCTAAGCCTGATGGTCATAGAATGCTGACACTATTTCAGAAAATAACATTAATGAATGCATTTTTATTAATATCATACGTCTGCTAAGTAACTGTCTGTTATACGGCGAAAAGCGACAAAACATACATGTCGGGTAATGATTGCATCCTATTCATCATTAGAATTGAGATTTTCATCCGGATTATATTACTTATTGCATCATCTAAGCCTGATGGTCATAGAATACTGACACTATTTCAGTAAATAACATTAATGAATGCATTTTTATTAATATCATGCGTCTGCTAAGTAACTGTCTGTTATACGGCGAAAAGCGACAAAACATACATGTCGGGTAATGATTGCATCCTATTCATCATTAGAATTGAGATTTTCATCCGAATTATATTACATATTGCATCATCTAAGCCTGATGTTCATAGAATGCTGACACTATTTCAGAAAATAACATTAATGAATGCATTTTTATTAATATCATGCGTCTGCTAAGTAACTGTCTGTTATACGGCGAAAAGCGACAAAACATACAAGTCGGGTAATGATTGCATCCTATTCATCATTAGAATTGAGATTTTCATCCGGATTATATTACATATTGCATCATCTAAGTCTGATGTTCATAGAATACTGACACTATTTCAGTAAATAACATTAATGAATGCATTTTCATTAATATCATGCGTCTGCTAAGTAATTGTCTGTTATACGGCGAAAAGCGACAAAACATACATGTCGGGTAATGATTTCATCCTATTCATCATTTGAATTGAGATTTTCATCCGGATTATATTACATATTGCATCATCTTAGCCTGATGGTCATAGAATACTGACACTATTTCAGAAAATAACATTAATGAATGCATTTTTATTAATATCATGCGTCTGCTAAGTAACTGTCTGTTATACGGCGAAAAGCGACAAAACATACATGTCGGGTAATGATTGCATCCTATTCATCATTAGAATTGAGATTTTCATCCGGATTATATTAAATATTGCATCATCTAAGCCTGATGTTCATAGAATGCTGACACTATTTCAGAAAATAACATTAATGAATGCATTTTTATTAATATCATGCGTCTGCTAAGTAACTGTCTGTTATACGGCGAAAAGCGACAAAACATACATGTCGGGTAATGATTGCATCCTATTCATCATTAGAATTGAGATTTTCATCCGGATTATATTACATATTGCATCACCTCAGCCTGTTGTTCATAGAATGCTGACACTATTTAAGAAAATAACATTAATGAATGCATTTTTATTAATATCATGCGTCTGCTAAGTAACTGTCTGTTATACGGCGAAAAGCGACAAAACATACATGTCGGGTAATGATTGCATCCTATTCATCATTAGAATTGAGATTTTCATCCGGATTATATTACATATTGCATCACCTAAGCCTGATGTTCATAGAATGCTGACACTATTTCAGAAAATAACATTAATGAATGCATTTTTATTAATATCATGCTTCTGCTAAGTAACTGTCTGTTATACGGCGAAAAGCGACAAAACATACATGTCGGGTAATGATTGCATCCTATTCATCATTAGAATTGAGATTTTCATCCGGATTATATTACATATTGCATCATCTAAGCCTGATGTTCATAGAATGCTGACACTATTTCAGAAAATAACATTAATGAATGCATTTTTATTAATATCATGCGTCTGCTAAGTAACTGTCTGTTATACGGCGAAAAGCGACAAAACATACATGTCGGGTAATGATTGCATCCTATTCATCATTAGAATTAAGATTTTCATCCGGATTATATTACATATTGCATCACCTAAGCCTGATGTTCATAGAATGCTGACACTATTTCAGAAAATAACATTAATGAATGCATTTTTATTAATATCATGCGTCTGCTAAGTAACTGTCTGTTATACGGCGAAAAGCGACAAAACATACATGTCGGGTAATGATTGCATCATATTCATCATTAGAATTGAGATTTTCATCCGGATTATATTACATATTGCAACACCTAAGCCTGATGTTCATAGAATGCTGACACTATTTCAGAAAATAACATTAATGAATGCATTTTTATTAATATCATGCGTCTGCTAAGTAACTGTCTGTTATACGGCGAAAAGCGACAAAACATACATGTCGGGTAATGATTGCATCCTATTCCTCATTAGAATTGAGATTTTCATCCGGATTATATTACATATTGCATCATCTAAGCCTGATGTTCATAGAATGCTGACACTATTTCAGAAAATAACATTAATGAATGCATTTTTATTAATATCATGCGTCTGCTAAGTAACTGTCTGTTATACGGCGAAAAGCGACAAAACATACATGTCGGGTAATGATTGCATCCTATTCATCATTAGAATTGAGATTTTCATCCGGATTATATTACATATTGCATCATCTAAGCCTGATGGTCATAGAATACTGACACTATTTCAGTAAATAACATTAATGAATGCATTTTTATTAATATCATGCGTCTGCTAAGTAACTGTCTGTTATACGGCGAAAAGCGACAAAACATACATGTCGGGTAATGATTTCATCCTATTCATCATTTGAATTGAGATTTTCATCCGGATTATATTACATATTGCATCATCTAAGCCTGATGTTCATAGAATGCTGACACTATTTCAGAAAATAACATTAATGAATGCATTTTTATTAATATCATGCGTCTGCTAAGTAACTGTCTGTTATACGGCGAAAAGCGACAAATTACATGTCGGGTAATGATTGCAGCCTATTCATCATTAGAATTGAGATTTTCATCCGGATTATATTACATATTGCATCATCTAAGCCTGATGGTCATAGAATACTGACACTATTTAAGAAAATAACATTAATGAATGCATTTTTATTAATATCATGCGTCTGCTAAGCAACTGTCTGTTATACAGCGAAAAACGACAAAACATACATATCGGGTAATGATTGCATCCTATTCATCATTAGAATTGAGATTTTCATCCGGATTATATTACATATTGCATCATCTAAGCCTGATGTTCATAGAATGCTGACACTATTTCAGAAAATAACATTAATGAATGCATTTTTATTAATATCATGCGTCTGCTAAGTAACTGTCTGTTATACGGCGAAAAGCGACAAAACATACATGTCGGGTAATGATTGCATCCTATTCATCATTAGAATTGAGATTTTCATCCGGATTATATTACATATTGCATCATCTAAGCCTGTTGTTCATAGAATGCTGACACTATTTCAGAAAATAACATTAATGAATGCATTTTTATTAATATCATGCGTCTGCTAAGTAACTGTCTGTTATACGGCGAAAAGCGACAAAACATACATGTCGGGTAATGATTGTATCCTATTCATCATTAGAATTCAGATTTTCATCCGGATTATATTACATATTGCATCATTTAAGCTCGATATTCATAGAATGCTGACACTATTTCAGAAAATAACATTAATGAATGCATTTTTATTAATATCATGCGTCTGCTAAGTAACTGTCTGTTATACGGCGAAAAGCGACAAAACATACATGTCGGGTAATGATTGCATCCTATTCATAATTAGAATTGAGATTTTCATCCGGATTATATTACATATTGCATCATCTAAGCCTGATGTTCATAGAATGCTGACACTATTTCAGAAAATAACATTAATGAATGCATTTTTATTAATATCATGCGTCTGCTAAGTAACTGTCTGTTATACGGCGAAAAGCGACAAAACATACATGTCGGGTAATGTTTGCATCCTATTCATCATTAGAATTGAGATTTTCATCCGGATTATATTACATATTGCATCATCTAAGCCTGATGTTCATTGAATGTTGACACTATTTCAGAAAATAACATTAATGAATGCATTTTTATTAATATCATGCGTCTGCTAAGTAACTGTCTGTTAGACGGCGAAAAGCGACAAAACATACATGTCGGGTAATGATTGCATCCTATTCATCATTAGAATTGAGATTTTCATCCGGATTATATTACATATTGCATCATCTAAGCCTGATGTTCATAGAATGCTGACACTATTTCAGAAAATAACATTAATGAATGCATTTTTATTAATATCATGCGTCTGCTAAGTAACTGTCTGTTATACGGCGAAAAGCGACAAAACATACATGTCGGGTAATGATTGCATCCTATTCATCATTAGAATTGAGATTTTCATCCGGATTATATTACATATTGCATCATCTAATCCTGATGTTCATAGAATGCTGACACTATTTCAGAAAATAACATTAATGAATGCATTTGTATTAATATCATGCGTCTGCTAAGTAACTGTCTGTTATACGGCGAAAAGCGACAAAACATACATGTCGGGTAATGATTGCATCCTATTCATCATTAGAATTGAGATTTTCATCCGGATTATATTACATATTGCATCATCTAAGCCTGATGTTCATAGACTGCTGACACTATTTAAGAAATTAACATTAATGAATGCATTTTTATTAATATCATGCGTCTGCTAAGTAACTGTCTGTTATACGGCGAAAAGCGACAAAACATACATGTCGGGTAATGATTGCATCCTATTCATCATTAGAATTGAGATTTTCATCCGGATTATATTACATATTGCATCATCTAAGCCTGATGTTCATAGAATGCTGACACTATTTCAGAAAATAACATTAATGAATGCATTTTTATTAATATCATGCGTCTGCTAAGTAACTGTCTGTTATACGGCGAAAAGCGACAAAACATACATGTTGGGTAATGATTGCATCCTATTCATCATTAGAATTGAGATTTTCATCCGGATTATATTACATATTGCATCATCTAAGCCTGATGTTCATAGAATGCTGTCACTATTTCAGAAAATAACATTAATGAATGATTTTTATTAATATAATGCGTCTGCTAAGTAACTGTCTGTTATACGGCGAAAAGCGACAAAACATACATATCGGGTAATGATTGCATCCTATTCATCATTAGAATTGAGATTTTCATCCGGATTATATTACATATTGCATCATCTAAGCCTGATGTTCATAGAATGCTGACACTATTTCAGAAAATAACATTAATGAATGCATTTTTATTAATATCATGCGACTGCTAAGTAACTGTCTGTTATAAGGCGAAAAGCGAAAAAACATACATGTCGGGTAATGATTGCATCCTATTCATCATTAGAATTGAGATTTTCATCCGGATTATATTACATATTGCATCATCTAAGCCTGATGTTCATAGAATGCTGACACTATTTCAGAAAATAACATTAATGAATGCATTTTTATTAATATCATGCTTCTGCTAAGTAACTGTCTGTTATACGGCGAAAAGCGACAAAACATACATGTCGGGTAATGATTGCATCCTATTCATCATTAGAATAGAGATTTTCATCCGGATTATATTACATATTGCATCATCTAAGCCTGATGTTCATAGAATGCTGACACTATTTCAGAAAATAACATTAATGAATGCATTTTTATTAATATCATGCGTCTGCTAAGTAACTGTCTGTTATACGGCGAAAAGCGACAAAACATACATGTCGGGTAATGATTGCATCCTATTCATCATTAGAATTGAGATTTTCATCCGGATTATATTACATATTGCATCATCTAAGCCTGATGTTCATTGAATGCTGACACTATTTCAGAAAATAACATTAATGAATGCATTTTTATTAATATCATGCGTCTGCTAAGTAACTGTCTGTTATACGGCGAAAAGCGACAAAACATACATGTCGGGTATGATTGTATCCTATTCATCATTTGAATTCAGATTTTCATCCGGATTATATTACATATTGCATCATTTAAGCTCGATATTCATAGAATGCTGACACTATTTCAGAAAATAACATTAATGAATGCATTTTTATTAATATCATGCGTCTGCTAAGTAACTGTCTGTTATACGGCGAAAAGCGACAAAACATACATGTCGGGTAATGATTGCATCCTATTCATCATTAGAATTGAGATTTTCATCCGGATTATATTACATATTGCATCATCTAAGCCTGATGTTCATAGAATGCTGACACTATTTCAGAAAATAACATTAATGAATGCATTTTTATTAATATCATGCTTCTGCTAAGTAACTGTCTGTTATACGGCGAAAAGCGACAAAACATACATGTCGGGTAATGATTGCATCCTATTCATCATTAGAATTGAGATTTTCATCCGGATTATATTACATATTGCATCATCTAAGCCTGATGTTCATAGAATGCTGACACTATTTCAGAAAATAACATTAATGAATGCATTTTTATTAATATCATGCGTCTGCTAAGTAACTGTCTGTTATACGGCGAAAAGCGACAAAACAAACATGTCGGGTAATGATTGCATCCTATTCATCATTAGAATTGAGATTTTCATCCGGATTATATTACATATCGCATCATCTAAGCCTGATGTTCATAGAATGCTGACACTATTTCAGAAAATAACATTAATGAATGCATTTTTATTAATATCATGCGTCTGCTAAGTAACTGTCTGTTATACGGCGAAAAGCGACAAAACATACATGTCGGGTAATGATTGCATCCTATTCATCATTAGAATTGAGATTTTCATCCGGATTATATTACATATTGCATCATCTAAGCCTGTTGTTCATAGAATGCTGACACTATTTCAGAAAATAACATTAATGAATGCATTTTTATTAATATCATGCGTCTGCTAAGTAACTGTCTGTTATACGGCGAAAAGCGACAAAACATACATGTCGGGTAATGATTGTATCCTATTCATCATTAGAATTGAGATTTTCATCCGGATTATATTACATATTGCATCATCTAAGCCTGATGTTCATAGAATGCTGACACTATTTCAGAAAATAACATTAATGAATGCATTTTTATTAATATCATGCGTCTGCTAAGTAACTGTCTGTTATACGGCGAAAAGCGACAAAACATACATGTCGGGTAATGATTGCATCCTATTCATCATTAGAATTGAGATTTTCATCCGGATTATATTACATATTGCATCATCTAAGCCTGATGTTCATTGAATGCTGACACTATTTAAGAAATTAACATTAATGAATGCATTTTTATTAATATCATGCGTCTGCTAAGTAACTGTCTGTTATACGGCGAAAAGCGACAAAACATACATGTCGGGTAATGATTGCATCCTATTCATCATTAGAATTCAGATTTTCATCCGGATTATATTACATATTGCATCACCTAAGCCTGATGTTCATAGAATGCTGACACTATTTCAGAAAATAACATTAATGAATGCATTTTTATTAATATCATGCGTCTGCTAAGTAACTGTCTGTTATACGGCGAAAAGCGACAAAACATACATGTCGGGTAATGATTGCATCCTATTCATCATTAGCATTGAGATTTTCATCCGGATTATATTACATATTGCATCATCTAAGCCTGATGTTCATAGAATGCTGACACTATTTCAGAAAATAACATTAATGAATGCATTTTTATTAATATCATGCGTCTGCTAAGTAACTGTCTGTTATACGGCGAAAAGCGACAAAACATACATGTCGGGTAATGATTGCATCCTATTCATCATTAGAATTGAGATTTTCATCCGGATTATATTACATATTGCATCATCTAAGCCTGATGTTCATAGAATGCTGACACTATTTCAGAAAATAACATTAATGAATGCATTTTTATTAATATCATGCGTCTGCTAAGTAACTGTCTGTTATACGGCGAAAAGCGACAAAACATACATGTCGGGTAATGATTGCATCCTATTCATCATTAGAATTGAGATTTTCATCCGGATTATATTACATATTGCATCATCTAAGCCTGATGTTCATAGAATGCTGACACTATTTCAGAAAATAACATTAATGAATGCATTTTTATTAATATCATGCGTCTGCTAAGTAACTGTCTGTTATACGGCGAAAAGCGACAAAACATACATGTCGGGTAATGATTGCATCCTATTCATCATTAGAATTGAGATTTTCATCCGGATTATATTACATATTGCATCAACTAAGCCTGATGTTCATAGAATGCTGACACTATTTCAGAAAATAACATTAATGAATGCATTTTTATTAATATCATGCGTCTGCTAAGTATCTGTCTGTTATACGGCGAAAAGCGACAAAACATACATGTCGGGTAATGATTGCATCCTATTCATCATTAGAATTGAGATTTTCATCCGGATTATATTACATATTGCATCATCTAAGCCTGATGTTCATAGAATGCTGACACTATTTCAGAAAATAACATTAATGAATGCATTTTTATTAATATCATGCGTCTGCTAAGTAACTGTCTGTTATACGGCGAAAAGCGACAAAACATACATGTCGGGTAATGATTGCATCCTATTCATCATTAGAATTGAGATTTTCATCCGGATTATATTACATATTGCATCAACTAAGCCTGATGTTCGTAGAATGCTGACACTATTTCAGAAAATAACATTAATGAATGCATTTTTATTAATATCATGCGTCTGCTAAGTATCTGTCTGTTATACGGCGAAAAGCGACAAAACATACATGTCGGGTAATGATTGCATCCTATTCATCATTAGCATTGAGATTTTCATCCGGATTATATTACATATTGCATCATCTAAGCCTGATGTTCATTGAATATTGACACTATTTCAGAAAATAACATTAATGAATGCATTTTTATTAATATCATGCGTCTGCTAAGTAACTGTCTGTTATACGGCGAAAAGCGACAAAACATACATGTCGGGTAATGATTGCATCCTATTCATCATTAGAATTGAGATTTTCATCCGGATTATATTACATATTGCATCATCTAAGCCTGATGTTCATAGAATGCTGACACTATTTCAGAAAATAACATTAATGAATGCATTTTTATTAATATCATGCGTCTGCTAAGTAACTGTCTGTTATACGGCGAAAAGCGACAAAACATACATGTCGGGTAATGATTGCATCCTATTCATCATTAGAATTGAGCTTTTCATCCGGATTATATTACATATTGCATCATCTAAGCCTGATGTTCATAGAATGCTGACACTATTTCAGAAAATAACATTAATGAATGCATTTTTATTAATATCATGCGTCTGCTAAGTAACTGTCTGTTATACGGCGAAAAGCGACAAAACATACATGTCGGGTAATGATTGCATCCTATTCATCATTAGAATTGAGATTTTCATCCGGATTATATTACATATTGCATCAACTAAGCCTGATGTTCATAGAATGCTGACACTATTTCAGAAAATAACATTAATGAATGCATTTTTATTAATATCATGCGTCTGCTAAGTATCTGTCTGTTATACGGCGAAAAGCGACAAAACATACATGTCGGGTAATGATTGCATCCTATTCATCATTAGCATTGAGATTTTCATCCGGATTATATTACATATTGCATCATGTAAGCCTGATGTTCATAGAATGCTGACACTATTTCAGAAAATAACATTAATGAATGCATTTTTATTAATATCATGCGTCTGCTAAGTAACTGTCTGTTATACGGCGAAAAGCGACAAAACATACATGTCGGGTAATGATTGCATCCTATTCATCATTAGAATTGAGCTTTTCATCCGGATTATATTACATATTGCATCATCTAAGCCTGATGTTCATAGAATGCTGACACTATTTCAGAAAATAACATTAATGAATGCATTTTTATTAATATCATGCGTCTGCTAAGTAACTGTCTGTTATACGGCGAAAAGCGACAAAACATACATGTCGGGTAATGATTGCATCCTATTCATCATTAGAATTGAGATTTTCATCCGGATTATATTACATATTGCATCAACTAAGCCTGATGTTCATAGAATGCTGACACTATTTCAGAAAATAACATTAATGAATGCATTTTTATTAATATCATGCGTCTGCTAAGTATCTGTCTGTTATACGGCGAAAAGCGACAAAACATACATGTCGGGTAATGATTGCATCCTATTCATCATTAGCATTGAGATTTTCATCCGGATTATATTACATATTGCATCATGTAAGCCTGATGTTCATAGAATGCTGACACTATTTCAGAAAATAACATTAATGAATGCATTTTTATTAATATCATGCGTCTGCTAAGTAACTGTCTGTTATACGGCGAAAAGCGACAAAACATACATGTCGGGTAATGATTGCATCCTATTCATCATTAGAATTGAGATTTTCATCCGGATTATATTACATATTACATCATCTAAGCCTGATGTTCATAGAATGCTGACACTATTTCAGAAAATAACATTAATGAATGCATTTTTATTAATATCATGCGTCTGCTAAGTAACTGTCTGTTATACGGCGAAAAGCGACAAAACATACATGTCGGGTAATGATTGCATCCTATTCATCATTAGAATTGAGATTTTCATCCGGATTATATTACATATTGCATCATCTAAGCCTGATGTTCATAGAATGCTGACACTATTTCAGAAAATAACATTAATGAATGCATTTTTATTAATATCATGCGTCTGCTAAGTAACTGTCTGTTATACGGCGAAAAGCGACAAAACATACATGTCGGGTAATGATTGCATCCTATTCATCATTAGAATTGAGATTTTCATCCGGATTATATTACATATTGCATCATCTAAGCCTGATGTTCATAGAATGCTGACACTATTTCAGAAAATAACATTAATGAATGCATTTTTATTAATATCATGCGTCTGCTAAGTAACTGTCTGTTATACGGCGAAAAGCGACAAAACATACATGTCGGGTAATGATTGCATCCTATTCATCTTTAGAATTCAGATTTTCATCCGGATTATATTACATATTGCATCATTTAAGCTCGATATTCATAGAATGCTGACACTATTTCAGAAAATAACATTAATGAATGCATTTTTATTAATATCATGCGTCTGCTAAGTAACTGTCTGTTATACGGCGAAAAGCGACAAAACATACATGTCGGGTAATGATTGCATCCTATTCATCATTAGAATTGAGATTTTCATCCGGATTATATTACATATTGCATCATCTAAGGCTGATGTTCATAGAATGCTGACACTATTTCAGAAAATAACATTAATGAATGCATTTTTATTAATATCATGCGTCTGCTAAGTAACTGTCTGTTATACGGCGAAAAGCGACAAAACATACATGTCGGGTAATGATTGCATCCTATTCATCATTAGAATTGAGATTTTCATCCGGATTATATTACATATCGCATCATCTAAGCCTGATGTTCATAGAATGCTGACACTATTACAGAAAATAACATTAATGAATGCATTTTTATTAATATCATGCGTCTGCTAAGTAACTGTCTGTTATACGGCGAAAAGCGACAAAACATACATGTCGGGTAATGATTGCATCCTATTCATCATTAGAATTGAGATTTTCATCCGGATTATATTACATATTGCATCATCTAAGCCTGATGTTCATAGAATGCTGACACTATTTCAGAAAATAACATTAATGAATGCATTTTTATTAATATCATGCGTCTGCTAAGTAACTGTCTGTTATACGGCGAAAAGCGACAAAACATACATGTCGGGTAATGATTGCATCCTATTCATCATTAGAATTCAGATTTTCATCCGGATTATATTACATATTGCATCATCTAAGCCTGATGTTCATAGAATGCTGACACTATTTCAGAAAATAACATTAATGAATGCATTTTTATTAATATCATGCGTCTGCTAAGTAACTGTCTGTTATACGGCGAAAAGCGACAAAACATACATGTCGGGTAATGATTGCATCCTATTCATCATTAGAATTGAGATTTTCATCCGGATTATATTACATATTGCATCATCTAAGCCTGATGTTCATAGAATGCTGACACTATTTCAGAAAATAACATTAATGAATGCATTTTTATTAATATCATGCGTCTGCTAAGTAACTGTCTGTTATACGGCGAAAAGCGACAAAACATACATGTCGGGTAATGATTGCATCCTATTCATCATTAGAATTGAGATTTTCATCCGGATTATATTACATATCGCATCATCTAAGCCTGATGTTCATAGAATGCTGACACTATTACAGAAAATAACATTAATGAATGCATTTTTATTAATATCATGCGTCTGCTAAGTAACTGTCTGTTATACGGCGAAAAGCGACAAAACATACATGTCGGGTAATGATTGCATCCTATTCATCATTAGAATTCAGATTTTCATCCGGATTATATTACATATTGCATCATCTAAGCCTGATGTTCATAGAATGCTGACACTATTTCAGAAAATAACTTTAATGAATGCATTTTTATTAATATCATGCGTCTGCTAAGTAACTGTCTGTTATACGGCGAAAAGCGACAAAACATACATGTCGGGTAATGATTGCATCCTATTCATCATTAGAATTCAGATTTTCATCCGGATTATATTACATATTGCATCATCTAAGCCTGATGTTCATAGAATGCTGACACTATTTCAGAAAATAACATTAATGAATGCATTTTTATTAATATCATGCGTCTGCTAAGTAACTGTCTGTTATACGGCGAAAAGCGACAAAACATACATGTCGGGTAATGATTGCATCCTATTCATCATTAGAATTGAGATTTTCATCCGGATTATATTACATATTGCATCAACTATGCCTGATGTTCATAGAATGCTGACACTATTTCAGAAAATAACATTAATGAATGCATTTTTATTAATATCATGCGTCTGCTAAGTAACTGTCTGTTATACGGCGAAAAGCGACAAAACATACATGTCGGGTAATGATTGCATCCTATTCATCATTAGCATTGAGATTTTCATCCGGATTATATTACATATTGCATCATGTAAGCCTGATGTTCATAGAATGCTGACACTATTTCAGAAAATAACATTAATGAATGCATTTTTATTAATATCATGCGTCTGCTAAGTAACTGTCTGTTATACGGCGAAAAGCGACAAAACATACATGTCGGGTAATGATTGCATCCTATTCATCATTAGAATTGAGATTTTCATCCGGATTATATTACATATTGCATCATCTAAGCCTGATGTTCATAGAATGCTGACACTATTTCAGAAAATAACATTAATGAATGCATTTTTATTAATATCATGCGTCTGCTAAGTAACTGTCTGTTATACGGCGAAAAGCGACAAAACATACATGTCGGGTAATGATTGCATCCTATTCATCATTAGAATTGAGATTTTCATCCGGATTATATTACATATCGCTTCATCTAAGCCTGATGTTCATAGAATGCTGACACTATTACAGAAAATAACATTAATGAATGCATTTTTATTAATATCATGCGTCTGCTAAGTAACTGTCTGTTATACGGCGAAAAGCGACAAAACATACATGTCGGGTAATGATTGCATCCTATTCATCATTAGAATTGAGATTTTCATCCGGATTATATTACATATTGCATCATCTAAGCCTGATGTTCATAGAATGCTGACACTATTTCAGAAAATAACATTAATGAATGCATTTTTATTAATATCATGCGTCTGCTAAGTAACTGTCTGTTATACGGCGAAAAGCGACAAAACATACATGTCGGGTAATGATTGCATCCTATTCATCATTAGAATTCAGATTTTCATCCGGATTATATTACATATTGCATCATCTAAGCCTGATGTTCATAGAATGCTGACACTATTTCAGAAAATAACATTAATGAATGCATTTTTATTAATATCATGCGTCTGCTAAGTAACTGTCTGTTATACGGCGAAAAGCGACAAAACATACATGTCGGGTAATGATTGCATCCTATTCATCATTAGAATTGAGATTTTCATCCGGATTATATTACATATTGCATCAACTATGCCTGATGTTCATAGAATGCTGACACTATTTCAGAAAATAACATTAATGAATGCATTTTTATTAATATCATGCGTCTGCTAAGTAACTGTCTGTTATACGGCGAAAAGCGACAAAACATACATGTCGGGTAATGATTGCATCCTATTCATCATTAGCATTGAGATTTTCATCCGGATTATATTACATATTGCATCATCTAAGCCTGATGTTCATTGAATATTGACACTATTTCAGAAAATAACATTAATGAATGCATTTTTATTAATATCATGCGTCTGCTAAGTAACTGTCTGTTATACGGCGAAAAGCGACAAAACATACATGTCGGGTAATGATTGCATCCTATTCATCATTAGCATTGAGATTTTCATCCGGATTATATTACATATTGCCATGCATGTGAGGTGGGGGATCAATAGGTTCATAACTAGGCAGAGTTATTAGCTGAATTTTTCATTGCATAAGGTTTGAATGATGTGATAGCTATTTACTTTTGAATTAAGTGCATTGACAACTTTGTAAATTATGTTAAAATACCTATGTAAAATAAATGCTTTTTTCATAATTAGGATAAAAACTTAGTGAAGTAAGTATGCATGTGCCAAAGATGTTCATAGAATGCTGACACTATTTCAGAAAATAACATTAATGAATGCATTTTTATTAATATCATGCGTCTGCTAAGTAACTGTCTGTTATACGACGAAAAGCGACAAAACATACATGTCGGGTAATGATTGCATCCTATTCATCATTAGAATTGAGATTTTCATCCGGATTATATTACATATTGCATCATCTAAGCCTGATGTTCGTAGAATGCTGACACTATTTCAGAAAATAACATTAATGAATGCATTTTTATTAATATCATGCGTCTGCTAAGTAACTGTCTGTTATACGGCGAAAAGTGACAAAACATACATGTCGGGTAATGATTGCATCCTATTCATCATTAGAATTGAGATTTTCATCCGGATTATATTACATATTGCATCATCTAAGCCTGATGTTCATTGAATGTTGACACTATTTCAGAAAATAACATTAATGAATGCATTTTTATTAATATCATGCGTCTACTAAGTAACTGTCTGTTATACGGCGAAAAGCCACAAAACATACATGTCGGGTAATGATTGCATCCTATTCATCATTAGAATTGAGATTTTCATCCGGATTATATTACATATTGCATCATCTAAGCCTGATGTTCATAGACTGCTGACACTATTTAAGAAATTAACATTAATGAATGCATTTTTATTAATATCCTGCGTCTGCTAAGTAACTGTCTGTTATACGGCGAAAAGCGACAAAACATACATGTCGGGTAATGATTGCATCCTATTCATCATTAGAATTGAGATTTTCATCCGGATTATATTACATATTGCATCATCTAAGCCTGATGTTCATAGAATGCTGACACTATTTCAGAAAATAACATTAATGAATGCATTTTTATTAATATCATGCGTCTGCTAAGTAACTGTCTGTTAGACGGCGAAAAGCGACAAAACATACATGTCGGGTAATGATTGCATCCTATTCATCATTAGAATTGAGATTTTCATCCGGATTATATTACATATTGCATCATCTAAGCCTGATGTTCATAGAATGCTGACACTATTTCAGAAAATAACATTAATGAATGCATTTTTATTAATATCATGCGTCTGCTAAGTAACTGTCTGTTAGACGGCGAAAAGCGACAAAACATACATGTCGGGTAATGATTGCATCCTATTCATCATTAGAATTGAGATTTTCATCCGGATTATATTACATATTGCATCATCTAAGCCTGATGTTCATAGAATGCTGACACTATTTCAGAAAATAACATTAATGAATGCATTTTTATTAATATCATGCGTCTGCTAAGTAACTGTCTGTTATACCGCGAAAAGCGACAAAACATACATGTTGGGTAATGATTGCATCCTATTCATCATTAGAATTGAGATTTTCATCCGGATTATATTACATATTGCATCATCTAAGCCTGATGTTCATAGACTGCTGACACTATTTCAGAAAATAACATTAATGAATGCATTTTTATTAATATCATGCGTCTGCTAAGTAACTGTCTGTTATACGGCGAAAAGCGACAAAACATACATGTTGGGTAATGATTGCATCATATTCATCATTAGAATTGAGATTTTCATCCGGATTATATTACATATTGCATCATCTAAGCCTGATGTTCATAGAATGCTGACACTATTTCAGAAAATAACATTAATGAATGCATTTTTATTAATATCATGCGTCTGCTAAGTAACTGTCTGTTATACGGCGAAAAGCGACAAAACATACATATCGGGTAATGATTGCATCCTATTCATCATTAGAATTGAGATTTTCATCCGGATTATATTACATATTGCATCATCTAAGCCTGATGTTCATAGAATGCTGACACTATTTCAGAAAATAACATTAATGAATGCATTTTTATTAATATCATGCGACTGCTAAGTAACTGTCTGTTATAAGGCGAAAAGCGAAAAAACATACATGTCGGGTAATGATTGCATCCTATTCATCATTAGAATTGAGATTTTTATCCGGATTATATTACATATTGCATCATCTAAGCCTGATGTTCATAGAATGCTGACACTATTTAAGAAATTAACATTAATGAATGCATTTTTATTAATATCATGCGTCTGCTAAGTAACTGTCTGTTATACGGCGAAAAGCGACAAAACATACATGTCGGGTAATGATTGCATCCTATTCATCATTAGAATTGAGATTTTCATCCGGATTATATTACATATTGCATCATCTAAGCTTGATGTTCATAGAATGCTGACACTATTTCAGAAAATAACATTAATGAATTCATTTTTATTAATATCATGCGTCTGCTAAGTAACTGTCTGTTATACGGCGAAAAGCGACAAAACATACATGTTGGGTAATGATTGCATCCTATTCATCATTAGAATTGAGATTTTCATCCGGATTATATTACATATTGCATCATCTAAGCCTGATGTTCATAGAATGCTGACACTATTTCAGAAAATAACATTAATGAATGCATTTTTATTAATATCATGCGTCTGCTAAGTAACTGTCTGTTATACGGCGAAAAGCGACAAAACATACATATCGGGTAATGATTGCATCCTATTCATCATTAGAATTGAGATTTTCATCCGGATTATATTACATATTGCATCATCTAAGCCTGATGTTCATAGAATGCTGACACTATTTCAGAAAATAACATTAATGAATGCATTTTTATTAATATCATGCGACTGCTAAGTAACTGTCTGTTATAAGGCGAAAAGCGAAAAAACATACATGTCGGGTAATGATTGCATCCTATTCATCATTAGAATTGAGATTTTTATCCGGATTATATTACATATTGCATCATCTAAGCCTGATGTTCATAGAATGCTGACACTATTTCAGAAAATAACATTAATGAATGCATTTTTATTAATATCATGCGTCTGCTAAGTAACTGTCTGTTATACGGCGAAAAGCTACAAAACATACATGTCGGGTAATGATTGCATCCTATTCATCATTAGAATTGAGATTTTCATCCGGATTATATTACATATTGCATCATCTAAGCCTGATGTTCATAGAATGCTGACACTATTTCAGAAAATAACATTAATGAATGCATTTTTATTAATATCATGCGACTGCTAAGTAACTGTCTGTTATAAGGCGAAAAGCGAAAAAACATACATGTCGGGTAATGATTGCATCCTATTCATCATTAGAATTGAGATTTTCATCCGGATTATATTACATATTGCATCATCTAAGCCTGATGTTCATAGAATGCTGACACTATTTCAGAAAATAACATTAATGAATGCATTTTTATTAATATCATGCGTCTGCTAAGTAACTGTCTGTTATACGGCGAAAAGCGACAAAACATACATGTCGGGTAATGATTGCATCCTATTCATCATTAGAATTGAGATTTTCATCCGGATTATATTACATATTGCATCATCTAAGCCTGATGTTCATAGAATGCTGACACTATTTCAGAAAATAACATTAATGAATGCATTTTTATTAATATCATGCGTCTGCTAAGTAACTGTCTGTTATACGGCGAAAAGCGCCAAAACATACATGTCGGGTAATGATTGCATCCTATTCATCATTAGAATTCAGATTTTCATCCGGATTATATTACATATTGCATCATCTAAGCCTGATGTTCATAGAATATTGACACTATTCCAGAAAATAACATTAATGAATGCATTTTTATTAATATCATGCGTCTGCTAAGTAACTGTCTGTTATACGGCGAAAAGCGACAAAACATACATGTCGGGTAATGATTGCATCCTATTCATCATTAGAATTGAGATTTTCATCCGGATTATATTACATATTGCATCATCTAAGCCTGAGGTTCATAGAATGCTGACACTATTTCAGAAAATAACATTAATGAATGCATTTTTATTAATATCATGCATCTGCTAAGTAACTGTCTGTTATACGGCGAAAAGCGACAAAACATACATGTCGGGTAATGATTGCATCCTATTCATCATTAGAATTGAGATTTTCATCCGGATTATATTACATATTGCATCATCTAAGCCTGATGTTCATAGAATGTTGACACTATTCCAGAAAATAACATTAATGAATGCATTTTTATGAATATCATGCGTCTGCTAAGTAACTGTCTGTTATACGGCGAAAAGCGACAAAACATACATGTCGGGTAATGATTGCATCCTATTCATCATTAGAATTGAGATTTTCATCCGGATTATATTACATATTGCATCATCTAAGCCTGATGTTCATTGAATGTTGACACTATTTCAGAAAATAACATTAATGAATGCATTTTTATTAATATCAAGCGTCTGTTAAGTAACTGTCTGTTATACGGCGAAAAGCGACAAAACCTACATGTCGGGTAATGATTGCATCCTATTCATCATTAGAATTGAGATTTTCATCCGGATTATATTACATATTGCATCATCTAAGCCTGATGGTCATAGAATACTGACACTATTTCAGAAAATAACATTAATGAATGCATTTTTATTAATATCATGCGTCTGCTAAGTAACTGTCTGTTATACGGCGAAAAGCGACAAAACATACATGTCGGGTAATGATTGCATCCTATTCATCATTTGAATTCAGATTTTCATCTGGATTATATTACATATTGCATCATCTAAGGCTGATGTTCATAGAATGCTGACACTATTTCAGAAAATTACATTAATGAATGCATTTTTATTAATATCATGCGTCTGCTAAGTAACTGTCTGTTATACGGCGAAAAGCGACAAAACATACATGTCGGGTAATGATTGCATCCTATTCTTCATTAGAATTGAGATTTTCATCCGGATTATATTACATATTGCATCATCTAAGCCTGATGTTCAAAGAATGCTGACACTATTTCAGAAGATAACATTAATGAATGCATTTTTATTAATATCATGCGTCTGCTAAGTAACTGTCTGTTATACGGCGAAAAGCGACAAAACATACATGTCGGGTAATGATTGCATCCTATTCATCATTAGAATTGAGATTTTCATCCGGATTATATTACATATTGCATCATCTAAGCCTGATGTTCATAGAATGCTGACACTATTTCAGAAAATAACATTAATGAATGCATTTTTATTAATATCATGCGTCTGCTAAGTAACTGTCTGTTATACGGCGAAAAGCGACAAAACTTACATGTCGGGTAATGATTGCATCCTATTCATCATTAGAATTGAGATTTTCATCCGGATTATATTACATATTGCATCATCTAAGCCTGATGTTCATAGAATGCTGACACTATTTCAGAAAATAACATTAATGAATGCATTTTTATTAATATCATGCGTCTGCTAAGTAACTGTCTGTTATACGGCGAAAAGCGACAAAACATACATGTCGGGTAATGATTGCATCCTATTCATCATTAGAATTGAGATTTTCATCCGGATTATATTACATATTGCATCATCTAAGCCTGATGTTCATAGAATGTTGACACTATTTCAGAAGATAACATTAATGAATGCATTTTTATTAATATCATGCGTCTGCTAAGTAACTGTCTGTTATACGGCGAAAAGCGACAAAACATACATGTTGGGTAATGATTGCATCCTATTCATCATTAGAATTCAGATTTTCTTCCGGATTATATTACATATTGCATCATCTAAGCCTGATGTTCATAGAATGCTGACACTTTTTCAGAAAATAACATTAATGAATGCATTTTTATTAATATCATGCGTCTGCTAAGTAACTGTCTGTTATACGGCGAAAAGTGACAAAACATACATGTCGGGTAATGATTGCATCCTATTCATCATTAGAATTGAGATTTTCATCCGGATTATATTACATATTGCATCATCTAAGCCTGAGGTTCATAGAATGCTGACACTATTTCAGAAAATAACATTAATGAATGCATTTTTATTAATATCATGCATCTGCTAAGTAACTGTCTGTTATACGGCGAAAAGCGACAAAACATACATGTCGGGTAATGATTGCATCCTATTCATCATTAGAATTGAGATTTTCATCCGGATTATATTACATATTGCATCATCTAAGCCTGATGTTCATAGAATGTTGACACTATTCCAGAAAATAACATTAATGAATGCATTTTTATGAATATCATGCGTCTGCTAAGTAACTGTCTGTTATACGGCGAAAAGCGACAAAACATACATGTCGGGTAATGATTGCATCCTATTCATCATTAGAATTGAGATTTTCATCCGGATTATATTACATATTGCATCATCTAAGCCTGATGTTCATTGAATGTTGACACTATTTCAGAAAATAACATTAATGAATGCATTTTTATTAATATCAAGCGTCTGTTAAGTAACTGTCTGTTATACGGCGAAAAGCGACAAAACATACATGTCGGGTAATGATTGCATCCTATTCATCATTAGAATTGAGATTTTCATCCGGATTATATTACATATTGCATCATCTAAGCCTGATGGTCATAGAATACTGACACTATTTCAGAAAATAACATTAATGAATGCATTTTTATTAATATCATGCGTCTGCTAAGTAACTGTCTGTTATACGGCGAAAAGCGACAAAACATACATGTCGGGTAATGATTGCATCCTATTCATCATTTGAATTCAGATTTTCATCTGGATTATATTACATATTGCATCATCTAAGGCTGATGTTCATAGAATGCTGACACTATTTCAGAAAATTACATTAATGAATGCATTTTTATTAATATCATGCGTCTGCTAAGTAACTGTCTGTTATACGGCGAAAAGCGACAAAACATACATGTCGGGTAATGATTGCATCCTATTCTTCATTAGAATTGAGATTTTCATCCGGATTATATTACATATTGCATCATCTAAGCCTGATGTTCAAAGAATGCTGACACTATTTCAGAAGATAACATTAATGAATGCATTTTTATTAATATCATGCGTCTGCTAAGTAACTGTCTGTTATACGGCGAAAAGCGACAAAACATACATGTCGGGTAATGATTGCATCCTATTCATCATTAGAATTGAGATTTTCATCCGGATTATATTACATATTGCATCATCTAAGCCTGATGTTCATAGAATGCTGACACTATTTCAGAAAATAACATTAATGAATGCATTTTTATTAATATCATGCGTCTGCTAAGTAACTGTCTGTTATACGGCGAAAAGCGACAAAACTTACATGTCGGGTAATGATTGCATCCTATTCATCATTAGAATTGAGATTTTCATCCGGATTATATTACATATTGCATCATCTAAGCCTGATGTTCATAGAATGCTGACACTATTTCAGAAAATAACATTAATGAATGCATTTTTATTAATATCATGCGTCTGCTAAGTAACTGTCTGTTATACGGCGAAAAGCGACAAAACATACATGTCGGGTAATGATTGCATCCTATTCATCATTAGAATTGAGATTTTCATCCGGATTATATTACATATTGCATCATCTAAGCCTGATGTTCATAGAATGCTGACACTATTTCAGAAGATAACATTAATGAATGCATTTTTATTAATATCATGCGTCTGCTAAGTAACTGTCTGTTATACGGCGAAAAGCGACAAAACCTACATGTCGGGTAATGATTGCATCCTATTCATCATTAGAATTGAGATTTTCATCCGGATTATATTACATATTGCATCATCTAAGCCTGATGTTCATAGAATGCTGACACTATTTCAGAAAATAACATTAATGAATGCATTTTTATTAATATCATACGTCTGCTAAGTAACTGTCTGTTATACGGCGAAAAGCGACAAAACATACATGTCGGGTAATGATTGCATCCTATTCATCATTAGAATTGAGATTTTCATCCGGATTATATTACTTATTGCATCATCTAAGCCTGATGGTCATAGAATACTGACACTATTTCAGTAAATAACATTAATGAATGCATTTTTATTAATATCATGCGTCTGCTAAGTAACTGTCTGTTATACGGCGAAAAGCGACAAAACATACATGTCGGGTAATGATTGCATCCTATTCATCATTAGAATTGATATTTTCATCCGGATTATATTACATATTGCATCATCTAAGCCTGATGTTCATAGAATGCTGACACTATTTCAGAAAATAACATTAATGAATGCATTTTTATTAATATCATGCGTCTGCTAAGTAACTGTCTGTTATACGGCGAAAAGCGACAAAACATACATGTCGGGTAATGATTGCATCCTATTCATCTTTAGAATTGAGATTTTCATCCGGATTATATTACATATTGCATCATCTAAGCCTGATGGTCATAGAATACTGACACTATTTCAGAAAATAACATTAATGAATGCATTTTTATTAATATCGTGCGTCTGCTAAGTAACTGTCTGTTATACGGCGAAAAGCGACAAAACATTAAAGTCGGGTAATGATTGCATCCTATTCATCATTAGAATTGAGATTTTCATCCGGATTATATTACATATTGCATCATCTAAGCCTGATGTTCATAGAATGCTGACACTATTTCAGAAAATAACATTAATGAATGCATTTTTATTAATATCATGCGTCTGCTAAGTAACTGTCTGTTATACGGCGAAAAGCGACAAATTACATGTCGGGTAATGATTGCAGCCTATTCATCATTAGAATTGAGATTTTCATCCGGATTATATTACATATTGCATCATCTAAGCCTGATGGTCATACAATACTGACACTATTTCAGAAAATAACATTAATGAATGCATTTTTATTAATATCATGCGTCTGCTAAGTAACTGTCTGTTATACAGCGAAAAGCGACAAAACATACATATCGGGTAATGATTGCATCCTATTCATCATTAGAATTGAGATTTTCATCCGGATTATATTACATATTGCATCATCTACGCCTGATGTTCATAGAATGCTGACACTATTTCAGAAAATAACATTAATGAATGCATTTTTATTAATATCATGCGTCTGCTAAGTAACTGTCTGTTATACGGCGAAAAGCGACAAAACATACATGTCGGGTAATGATTGCATCCTATTCATCATTAGAATTGAGATTTTCATCCGGATTATATTACATATTGCATCATCTAAGCCTGATGTTCATAGAATGCTGACACTATTTCAGAAAATAACATTAATGAATGCATTTTTATTAATATCATGCGTCTGCTAAGTAACTGTCTGTTATACGGCGAAAAGCGACAAAACATACATGTCGGGTAATGATTGAATCCTATTCATCATTAGAATTGAGATTTGCATCCGGATTATATTAAATGTTGCATAATCGAAGCCTGATATTCATAGAATGCTGACACTATTTCAGAAAATAACATTAATGAATGCATTTTTATTAATATCGTGCGTCTGCTAAGTAACTGTCTGTTATACGGCGAAAAGCGACAAAACATACATGTCGGGTAATGATTGCATCCTATTCATCATTAGAATTGAGATTTTCATCCGGATTATATTACATATTGCATCATCTAAGCCTGATGTTCATAGAATGCTGACACTATTTCAGAAAATAACATTAATGAATGCATTTTTATTAATATCATGCATCTGCTAAGTAACTGTCTGTTATACGGCGAAAAGCGACAAATTACATGTCGGGTAATGATTGCAGCCTATTCATCATTAGAATTGAGATTTTCATCCGGATTATATTACATATTGCATCATCTAAGCCTGATGGTCATAGAATACAGACACTATTTCAGAAAATAACATTAATGAATGCATTTTTATTAATATCATGCGTCTGCTAAGTAACTGTCTGTTATACGGCGAAAAGCGACAAAACATACATGTCGGGTAATGATTGCATCCTATTCATCATTAGAATTGAGATTTTCATCCGGATTATATTAAATATTGCATCATCTAAGCCTGATGGTCATAGAATGCTGACACTATTTCAGAAAATAACATTAATGAATGCATTTTTATTAATATCATGCGTCTGCTAAGTAACTGTCTGTTATACGGCGAAAAGCGACAAAACATACATGTCGGGTAATGATTGCATCCTATTCATCATTAGAATTGAGATTTTCATCCGGATTATATTACATATTGCATCATCTAAGCCTGATGGTCATAGAATACTGACACTATTTCAGAAAATAACATTAATGAATGCATTTTTATTAATATCATGCGTCTGCTAAATAACTGTCTGTTATACGGCGAAAAGCGACAAAACATACATGTCGGGTAATGATTGCATCCTATTCATCATTAGAATTGAGATTTTCATCCGGATTATATTACATATTGCATCATCTAAGCCTGATGTTCATAGAATGCTGACACTATTTCAGAAAATAACATTAATGAATGCATTTTTATTAATATCATGCGTCTGCTAAGTAACTGTCTTTTATACGGCGAAAAGCGACAAAACATACATGTCGGGTAATGATTGCATCCTATTCATCATTAGAATGGAGATTTTCATCCGGATTATATTACATATTGCATCATCTAATCCTGATGGTCATAGAATACTGACACTATTTCAGAAAATAACATTAATGAATGCATTTTTATTAATATCGTGCGTCTGCTAAGTAACTGTCTGTTATACGGCGAAAAGCGACAAAACATACATGTCGGGTAATGATTGCATCCTATTCATCATTAGAATTGAGATTTTCATCCGGATTATATTACATATTGCATCATCTAAGCCTGATGTTCATAGAATGCTGACACTATTTCAGAAAATAACATTAATGAATGCATTTTTATTAATATCATGCGTCTGCTAAGTAACTGTCTGTTATACGGCGAAAAGCGACAAATTACATGTCGGGTAATGATTGCAGCCTATTCATCATTAGAATTGAGATTTTCATCCGGATTATATTACATATTGCATCATCAAAGCCTGATGGTCATACAATACTGACACTATTTCAGAAAATAACATTAATGAATGCATTTTTATTAATATCATGCGTCTGCTAAGTAACTGTCTGTTATACGGCGAAAAGCGACAAAACATACATGTCGGGTAATGATTGCATCCTATTCATCATTAGAATTGAGATTTTCATCCGGATTATATTAAATATTGCATCATCTAAGCCTGATGGTCATAGAATGCTGACACTATTTCAGAAAATAACATTAATGAATGCATTTTTATTAATATCATGCGTCTGCTAAGTAACTGTCTGTTATACGGCGAAAAGCGACAAAACATACATGTCGGGTAATGATTGCATCCTATTCATCATTAGAATTGAGATTTTCATCCGGATTATATTACATATTGCATCATCTAAGCCTGATGGTCATAGAATACTGACACTATTTCAGAAAATAACATTAATGAATGCATTTTTATTAATATCATGCGTCTGCTAAATAACTGTCTGTTATACGGCGAAAAGCGACAAAACATACATGTCGGGTAATGATTGCATCCTATTCATCATTAGAATTGAGATTTTCATCCGGATTATATTACATATTGCATCATCTAAGCCTGATGTTCATAGAATGCTGACACTATTTCAGAAAATAACATTAATGAATGCATTTTTATTAATATCATGCGTCTGCTAAGTAACTGTCTTTTATACGGCGAAAAGCGACAAAACATACATGTCGGGTAATGATTGCATCCTATTCATCATTAGAATGGAGATTTTCATCCGGATTATATTACATATTGCATCATCTAATCCTGATGGTCATAGAATACTGACACTATTTCAGAAAATAACATTAATGAATGCATTTTTATTAATATCGTGCGTCTGCTAAGTAACTGTCTGTTATACGGCGAAAAGCGACAAAACATACATATCGGGTAATGATTGCATCCTATTCATCATTAGAATTGAGATTTTCATCCGGATTATATTACATATTGCATCATCTACGCCTGATGTTCATAGAATGCTGACACTATTTCAGAAAATAACATTAATGAATGCATTTTTATTAATATCATGCGTCTGCTAAGTAACTGTCTGTTATACGGCGAAAAGCGACAAAACATACATGTCGGGTAATGATTGCATCCTATTCATCATTAGAATTGAGATTTTCATCCGGATTATATTACATATTGCATCATCTAAGCCTGATGTTCATAGAATGCTGACACTATTTCAGAAAATAACATTAATGAATGCATTTTTATTAATATCATGCGTCTGCTAAGTAACTGTCTGTTATACGGCGAAAAGCGACAAAACATACATGTCGGGTAATGATTGCATCCTATTCATCATTAGAATTGAGATTTGCATCCGGATTATATTAAATGTTGCATAATCTAAGCCTGATGTTCATAGAATGCTGACACTATTTCAGAAAATAACATTAATGAATGCATTTTTATTAATATCATGCGTCTGCTAAGTAACTGTCTGTTATACGGCGAAAAGCGACAAATTACATGTCGGGTAATGATTGCAGCCTATTCATCATTAGAATTGAGATTTTCATCCGGATTATATTACATATTGCATCATCTAAGCCTGATGGTCATAAAATACTGACACTATTTCAGAAAATAACATTAATGAATGCATTTTTATTAATATCATGCGTCTGCTAAGTAACTGTCTGTTATACAGCGAAAAGCGACAAAACATACATATCGGGTAATGATTGCATCCTATTCATCATTACAATTGAGATTTTCATCCGGATTATATTACATATTGCATCAGCTAAGCCTGATGTTCATAGAATGCTGACACTATTTCAGAAAATAACATTAATGAATGCATTTTTATTAATATCATGCGTCTGCTAAATAACTGTCTGTTATACGGCGAAAAGCGACAAAACATACATGTCGGGTAATGATTGCATCCTATTCATCATTAGAATTGAGATTTTCATCCGGATTATATTACATATTGCATCATCTAAGCCTGATGTTCATAGAATGCTGACACTATTTCAGAAAATAACATTAATGACTGCATTTTTATTAATATCATGCGTCTGCTAAGTAACTGTCTGTTATACGGCGAAAAGCGACAAAACATACATGTCGGGTAATGATTGCATCCTATTCATCATTAGAATTGAGATTTTCATCCGGATTATATTAAATATTGCATCATCTAAGCCTGATGGTCATAGAATGCTGACACTATTTCAGAAAATAACATTAATGAATGCATTTTTATTAATATCATGCGTCTGCTAAGTAACTGTCTGTTATACGGCGAAAAGCGACAAAACATACATGTCGGGTAATGGTTGCATCCTATTCATCATTAGAATTGAGATTTTCATCCGGATTATATTACATATTGCATCATCTAAGCCTGATGGTCATAGAATACTGACACTATTTCAGAAAATAACATTAATGAATGCATTTTTATTAATATCATGCGTCTGCTAAATAACTGTCTGTTATACGGCGAAAAGCGACAAAACATACATGTCGGGTAATGAT
The DNA here is from genome assembly GCA_964036315.1 of Acanthosepion esculentum. Lineage (NCBI taxonomy): Eukaryota > Metazoa > Mollusca > Cephalopoda > Sepiida > Sepiidae > Acanthosepion > Acanthosepion esculentum. The sequence goes on from OZ038507.1 coordinate 82,964,470, forward strand.
TGCATCCTATTCATCATTAGAATTGAGATTTTCATCCGGATTATATTACATATTGCATCATCTAAGCCTGATGTTCATAGAATGCTGACACTATTTCAGAAAATAACATTAATGAATGCATTTTTATTAATATCATGCGTCTCCTAAGTAACTGTCTGTTATACGGCGAAAAGCTACAAAACATACATGTCGGGTAATGATTGCATCCTATTCATCATTAGAATTGAGATTTTCATCCGGATTATATTACATATTGCATCATCTAAGCCTGATGTTCATAGAATACTGACACTATTTCAGAAAATAACATTAATGAATGCATTTTTATTAATATCATGCGTCTGCTAAGTAACTGTCTGTTATACGGCGAAAACGACAAAACATACATGTCGGGTAATGATTGCATCCTATTCATCATTAGAATTGAGATTTTCATCCGGATTATATTACATATTGCATCATCTAAGCCTGATGTTCATAGAATGCTGACACTATTTCAGAAAATAACATTAATGAATGCATTTTTATTAATATCATGCGTCTGCTAAGTAACTGTCTGTTATACGGCGAAAAGCGACAAAACATACATGTCGGGTAATGATTGCATCCTATTCATCATTAGAATTGAGATTTTCATCCGGATTATATTACATATTGCATCATCTAAGCCTGATGTTCATAGAATGCTGACACTATTTCAGAAAATAACATTAATGAATGCATTTTTATTAATATCATGCGTCTCCTAAGTAACTGTCTGTTATACGGCGAAAAGCTACAAAACATACATGTCGGGTAATGATTGCATCCTATTCATCATTAGAATTGAGATTTTCATCCGGATTATATTACATATTGCATCATCTAAGCCTGATGTTCATAGAATACTGACACTATTTCAGAAAATAACATTAATGAATGCATTTTTATTAATATCATGCGTCTGCTAAGTAACTGTCTGTTATACGGCGAAAACGACAAAACATACATGTCGGGTAATGATTGCATCCTATTCATCATTAGAATTGAGATTTTCATCCGGATTATATTACATATTGCATCATCTAAGCCTGATGTTCATAGAATGCTGACACTATTTCAGAAAATAACATTAATGAATGCATTTTTATTAATATCATGCGTCTGCTAAGTAACTGTCTGTTATACGGCGAAAAGCGACAAAACATACATGTCGGGTAATGATTGCATCCTATTCATCATTAGAATTGAGATTTTCATCCGGATTATATTAAATATTGCATCATCTAAGCCTGATGGTCATAGAATGCTGACACTATTTCAGAAAATAACATTAATGAATGCATTTTTATTAATATCATGCGTCTGCTAAGTAACTGTCTGTTATACGGCGAAAAGCGACAAAACATACATGTTGGGTAATGATTGCATCCTATTCATCATTAGAATTGAGATTTTCATCCGGATTATATTACATATTGCATCATCTAAGCCTGATGTTCATAGAATGCTGACACTATTTCAGAAAATAACATTAATGAATGCATTTTTATTAATATCATGCGTCTGCTAAGTAACTGTCTTTTATACGGCGAAAAGCGACAAAACATACATGTCGGGTAATGATTGCATCCTATTCATCATTAGAATTGAGATTTTCATCCGGATTATATTACATATTGCATCATCTAAGCCTGATGTTCATAGAATGCTGACACTATTTCAGAAAATAACATTAATGAATGCATTTTTATTAATATCATGCGTCTGCTAAGTAACTGTCTGTTATACGGCGAAAAGCGACAAAACATACATGTCGGGTAATGATTGCATCCTATTCATCATTAGAATTGAGATTTTCATCCGGATTATATTACATATTGCATCATCTAAGCCTGATGTTCATAGAATGCTGACACTATTTCAGAAAATAACATTAATGACTGCATTTTTATTAATATCATGCGTCTGCTAAGTAACTGTCTGTTATACGGCGAAAAGCGACAAAACATACATGTCGGGTAATGATTGCATCCTATTCATCATTAGAATTGAGATTTTCATCCGGATTATATTAAATATTGCATCATCTAAGCCTGATGGTCATAGAATGCTGACACTATTTCAGAAAATAACATTAATGAATGCATTTTTATTAATATCATGCGTCTGCTAAGTAACTGTCTGTTATACGGCGAAAAGCGACAAAACATACATGTCGGGTAATGGTTGCATCCTATTCATCATTAGAATTGAGATTTTCATCCGGATTATATTACATATTGCATCATCTAAGCCTGATGGTCATAGAATACTGACACTATTTCAGAAAATAACATTAATGAATGCATTTTTATTAATATCATGCGTCTGCTAAATAACTGTCTGTTATACGGCGAAAAGCGACAAAACATACATGTCGGGTAATGATTGCATCCTATTCATCATTAGAATTGAGATTTTCATCCGGATTATATTACATATTGCATCATCTAAGCCTGATGTTCATAGAATGCTGACACTATTTCAGAAAATAACATTAATGAATGCATTTTTATTAATATCATGCGTCTCCTAAGTAACTGTCTGTTATACGGCGAAAAGCGACAAAACATACATGTCGGGTAATGATTGCATCCTATTCATCATTAGAATTGAGATTTTCATCCGGATTATATTACATATTGAATCATCTAAGCCTGATGTTCATAGAATACTGACACTATTTCAGAAAATAACATTAATGAATGCATTTTTATTAATATCATGCGTCTGCTAAGTAACTGTCTGTTATACGGCGAAAAGCGACAAAACATACATGTCGGGTAATGATTGCATCCTATTCATCATTAGAATTGAGATTTTCATCCGGATTATATTACATATTGCATAATCTAAGCCTGATGTTCATAGAATGCTGACACTATTTCAGAAAATAACATTAATGAATGCATTTTTATTAATATCATGCGTCTGCTAAGTAACTGTCTGTTATACGGCGAAAAGCGACAAAACATACATGTCGGGTAATGATTGCATCCTATTCATCATTAGAATTGAGATTTTCATCCGGATTATATTACATATTGCATCATCTAAGCCTGATGGTCATAGAATTCTGACACTATTTCAGAAAATAACATTAATGAATGCATTTTTACTAATATCATGCGTCTGCTAAATAACTGTCTGTTATACGGCGAAAAGCGACAAAACATACATGTCGGGTAATTATTGCATCCTATTCATCATTAGAATTGAGATTTTCATCCGGATTATATTACATATTGCATCATCTAAGCCTGATGGTCATAGAATACTGACACTATTTCAGAAAATAACATTAATGAATGCATTTTTACTAATATCATGCGTCTGCTAAATAACTGTCTGTTATACGGCGAAAAGCGACAAAACATACATGTTGGGTAATGATTGCATCCTATTCATCATTAGAATTGAGATTTTCATCCGGATTATATTACATATTGCATCATCTAAGCCTGATGTTCATAGAATGCTGACACTATTTCAGAAAATAACATTAATGAATGCATTTTTATTAATATCATGCGTCTGCTAAGTAACTGTCTGTTATACGGCGAAAAGCGACAAAACATACATGTCGGGTAATGATTGCATCCTATTCATCATTAGAATTGAGATTTTCATCCTGATTATATTACATATTGCATCATCTAAGCCTGATGGTCATAGAATTCTGACACTATTTCAGAAAATAACATTAATGAATGCATTTTTACTAATATCATGCGTCTGCTAAATAACTGTCTGTTATACGGCGAAAAGCGACAAAACATACATGTCGGGTAATTATTGCATCCTATTCATCATTAGAATTGAGATTTTCATCCGGATTATATTACATATTGCATCATCTAAGCCTGATGGTCATAGAATACTGACACTATTTCAGAAAATAACATTAATGAATGCATTTTTACTAATATCATGCGTCTGCTAAATAACTGTCTGTTATACGGCGAAAAGCGACAAAACATACATGTCGGGTAATTATTGCATCCTATTCATCATTAGAATTGAGATTTTCATCCGGATTATATTACATATTGCATCATCTAAGCCTGATGTTCATAGAATGCTGACACTATTTCAGAAAATAACATTAATGAATGCATTTTTATTAATATCATGCGTCTGCTAAGTAACTGTCTGTTATACGGCGAAAAGCGACAAAACATACATGTCGGGTAATGATTGCATCCTATTCATCATTAGAATTGAGATTTTCATCCGGATTATATTAAATATTGCATCATCTAAGCCTGATGGTCATAGAATGCTGACACTATTTCAGAAAATAACATTAATGAATGCATTTTTATTAATATCATGCGTCTGCTAAGTAACTGTCTGTTATACGGCGAAAAGCGACAAAACATACATGTTGGGTAATGATTGCATCCTATTCATCATTAGAATTGAGATTTTCATCCGGATTATATTACATATTGCATCATCTAAGCCTGATGTTCATAGAATGCTGACACTATTTCTGAAAATAACATTAATGAATGCATTTTTATTAATATCATGCGTCTGCTAAGTAACTGTCTTTTATACGGCGAAAAGCGACAAAACATACATGTCGGGTAATGATTGCATCCTATTCATCATTAGAATTGAGATTTTCATCCGGATTATATTACATATTGCATCATCTAAGCCTGATGTTCATAGAATGCTGACACTATTTCAGAAAATAACATTAATGAATGCATTTTTATTAATATCATGCGTCTGCTAAGTAACTGTCTTTTATACGGCGAAAAGCGACAAAACATACATGTCGGGTAATGATTGCATCCTATTCATCATTAGAATTGAGATTTTCATCCGGATTATATTAAATATTGCATCATCTAAGCCTGATGTTCATAGAATGCTGACACTATTTCAGAAAATAACATTAATGAATGCATCTTTATTAATATTATGCGTCTGCTAAGTAACTGTCTGTTATACGGCGAAAAGCGACAAAACATACATGTCGGGTAATGATTGCATCCTATTCATCATTAGAATTGAGATTTTCATCCGGATTATATTACATATTGCATCATCTAAGCCTGATGTTCATAGAATGCTGACACTATTTCAGAAAATAACATTAATGAATGCATTTTTATTAATATCATGCGTCTGCTAAGTAACTGTCTGTTATACGGCGAAAAGCGACAAAACATACATGTCGGGTAATGATTGCATCCTATTCATCATTAGAATTGAGATTTTCATCCGGATTATATTAAATATTGCATCATCTAAGCCTGATGGTCATAGAATGCTGACACTATTTCAGAAAATAACATTAATGAATGCATTTTTATTAATATCATGCGTCTGCTAAGTAACTGTCTGTTATACGGCGAAAAGCGACAAAACATACATGTCGGGTAATGATTGCATCCTATTCATCATTAGAATTGAGATTTTCATCCGGATTATATTACATATTGCATCATCTAAGCCTGATGTTCATAGAATGCTGACACTATTTCAGAAAATAACATTAATGAATGCATGTTTATTAATATCATGCGTCTGCTAAGTAACTGTCTGTTATACGGCGAAAAGCGACAAAACATACATGTCGGGTAATGATTGCATCCTATTCATCATTAGAATTGAGATTTTCATCCGGATTATATTACATATTGCATCATCTAAGCCTGATGTTCATAGAATACTGACACTACTTCAGAAAATAACATTAATGAATGCATTTTTATTAATATCATGCGTCTGCTAAGTAACTGTCTGTTATACGGCGAAAAGCGTCAAAACATACATGTCGGGTAATGATTGCATCCTATTCATCATTAGAATTGAGATTTTCATCCGGATTATATTACATATTGCATCATCTAAGCCTGATGGTCATAGAATACTGACACTATTTCAGAAAATAACATTAATGAATGCATTTTTATTAATATCATGCGTCTGCTAAATAACTGTCTGTTATACGGCGAAAAGCGACAAAACATACATGTCGGGTAATGATTGCATCCTATTCATCATTAGAATTGAGATTTTCATCCGGATTATATTACATATTGCATCATCTAAGCCTGATGTTCATAGAATCCTGACACTATTTCAGAAAATAACATTAATGAATGCATTTTTATTAATATCATGCGTCTGCTAAGTAACTGTCTGTTATACGGCGAAAAGCGACAAAACATACATGTCGGGTAATGATTGCATCCTATTCATCATTAGAATTGAGATTTTCATCCGGATTATATTACATATTGCATCATCTAAGCCTGATGTTCATAGAATACTGACACTATTTCAGAAAATAACATTAATGAATGCATTTTTATTAATATCATGCGTCTGCTAAGTAACTGTCTGTTATACGGCGAAAAGCGACAAAACATACATGTCGGGTAATGATTGCATCCTATTCATCATTAGAATTGAGATTTTCATCCGGATTATATTACATATTGCATCATCTAAGACTGATGATCATAGAATGCTGACACTATTTCAGAAAATAACATTAATGAATGCATTTTTATTAATATCATGCGTCTGCTAAGTAACTGTCTGTTATACGGCGAAAAGCGACAAAACATACATGTCGGGTAATGATTGCATCCTATTCATCATTAGAATTGAGATTTTCATCCGGATTATATTACATATTGCATCATCTAAGCCTGATGGTCATAGAATACTGACACTATTTCAGAAAATAACATTAATGAATGCATTTTTACTAATATCATGCGTCTGCTAAATAACTGTCTGTTATACGGCGAAAAGCGACAAAACATACATGTCGGGTAATTATTGCATCCTATTCATCATTAGAATTGAGATTTTCATCCGGATTATATTACATATTGCATCATCTAAGCCTGATGTTCATAGAATGCTGACACTATTTCAGAAAATAACATTAATGAATGCATTTTTATTAATATCATGCGTCTGCTAAGTAACTGTCTGTTATACGGCGAAAAGCGACAAAACATACATGTCGGGTAATGATTGCATCCTATTCATCATTAGAATTGAGATTTTCATCCTGATTATATTAAATATTGCATCATCTAAGCCTGATGGTCATACAATGCTGACACTATTTCAGAAAATAACATTAATGAATGCATTTTTATTAATATCATGCGTCTGCTAAGTAACTGTCTGTTATACGGCGAAAAGCGACAAAACATACATGTTGGGTAATGATTGCATCCTATTCATCATTAGAATTGAGATTTTCATCCGGATTATATTACATATTGCATCATCTAAGCCTGATGTTCATAGAATGCTGACACTATTTCAGAAAATAACATTAATGAATGCATTTTTATTAATATCATGCGTCTGCTAAGTAACTGTCTTTTATACGGCGAAAAGTGACAAAACATACATGTCGGGTAATGATTGCATCCTATTCATCATTAGAATTGAGATTTTCATCCGGATTATATTAAATATTGCATCATCTAAGCCTGATGTTCATAGAATGCTGACACTATTTCAGAAAATAACATTAATGAATGCATTTTTATTAATATCATGCGTCTGCTAAGTAACTGTCTGTTATACGGCGAAAAGCGACAAAACATACATGTCGGGTAATGATTGCATCCTATTCATCATTAGAATTGAGATTTTCATCCGGATTATATTACATATTGCATCATCTAAGCCTGATGTTCATAGAATGCTGACACTATTTCAGAAAATAACATTAATGAATGCATTTTTATTAATATCATGCGTCTGCTAAGTAACTGTCTGTTATACGGCGAAAAGCGACAAATTACATGTCGGGTAATGATTGCATCCTATTCATCATTAGAATTGAGATTTTCATCCGGATTATATTACATATTGCATCATCTAAGCCTGATGTTCATAGAATGCTGACACTATTTCAGAAAATAACATTAATGAATGCATTTTTATTAATATCATGCGTCTGCTAAGTAACTGTCTGTTATACGGCGAAAAGCGACAAAACATACATGTCGGGTAATGATTGCATCCTATTCATCATTAGAATTGAGATTTTCATCCGGATTATATTACATATTGCATCACCTAAGCCTGATGTTCATAGAATGCTGACACTATTTCAGAAAATAACATTAATGAATGCATTTTTATTAATATCATGCGTCTGCTAAGTAACTGTCTGTTATACGGCGAAAAGCGACAAAACATACATGTCGGGTAATGATTGCATCCTATTCATCATTAGAATTGAGATTTTCATCCGGATTATATTACATATTGCATCATCTAAGCCTGATGTTCATAGAATGCTGACACTATTTCAGAAAATAACTTTAATGAATGCATTTTTATTAATATCATGCGTCTGCTAAATAACTGTCTGTTATACGGCGAAAAGCGACAAAACATACATGTCGGGTAATGATTGCATCCTATTCATCATTAGAATTGAGATTTTCATCCGGATTATATTACATATTGCATCATCTAAGCCTGATGTTCATAGAATGCTGACACTATTTCAGAAAATAACATTAATGAATGCATTTTTATTAATATCATGCGTCTGCTAAGTAACTGTCTGTTATACGGCGAAAAGCGACAAATTACATGTCGGGTAATGATTGCATCCTATTCATCATTAGAATTGAGATTTTCATCCGGATTATATTACATATTGCATCATCTAAGCCTGATGTTCATAGAATGCTGACACTATTTCAGAAAATAACATTAATGAATGCATTTTTATTAATATCATGCGTCTGCTAAGTAACTGTCTGTTATACGGCGAAAAGCGACAAAACATACATGTCGGGTAATGATTGCATCCTATTCATCATTAGAATTGAGATTTTCATCCGGATTATATTACATATTGCATCACCTAAGCCTGATGTTCATAGAATGCTGACACTATTTCAGAAAATAACATTAATGAATGCATTTTTATTAATATCATGCGTCTGCTAAGTAACTGTCTGTTATACGGCGAAAAGCGACAAAACATACATGTCGGGTAATGATTGCATCCTATTCATCATTAGAATTGAGATTTTCATCCGGATTATATTACATATTGCATCATCTAAGCCTGATGTTCATAGAATGCTGACACTATTTCAGAAAATAACTTTAATGAATGCATTTTTATTAATATCATGCGTCTGCTAAATAACTGTCTGTTATACGGCGAAAAGCGACAAAACATACATGTCGGGTAATGATTGCATCCTATTCATCATTAGAATTGAGATTTTCATCCGGATTATATTACATATTGCATCATCTAAGCCTGATGTTCATAGAATCCTGACACTATTTCAGAAAATAACATTAATGAATGCATTTTTATTAATATCATGCGTCTGCTAAGTAACTGTCTGTTATACGGCGAAAAGCGACAAAACATACATGTCGGGTAATGATTGCATCCTATTCATCATTAGAATTGAGATTTTCATCCGGATTATATTACATATTGCATCATCTAAGCCTGATGTTCATAGAATACTGACACTATTTCAGAAAATAACATTAATGAATGCATTTTTATTAATATCATGCGTCTGCTAAGTAACTGTCTGTTATACGGCGAAAAGCGACAAAACATACATGTCGGGTAATGATTGCATCCTATTCATCATTAGAATTGAGATTTTCATCCGGATTATATTACATATTGCATCATCTAAGACTGATGTTCATAGAATGCTGACACTATTTCAGAAAATAACATTAATGAATGCATTTTTATTAATATCATGCGTCTGCTAAGTAACTGTCTGCTATACGGCGAAAAGCGACAAAACATACATGTCGGGTAATGATTGCATCCTATTCATCATTAGAATTGAGATTTTCATCCGGATTATATTACATATTGCATCATCTAAGCCTGATGGTCATAGAATACTGACACTATTTCAGAAAATAACATTAATGAATGCATTTTTACTAATATCATGCGTCTGCTAAATAACTGTCTGTTATACGGCGAAAAGCGACAAAACATACATGTCGGGTAATGATTGCATCCTATTCATCATTAGAATTGAGATTTTCATCCGGATTATATTACATATTGCATCATCTAAGCCTGATGTTCATAGAATGCTGACACTATTTCAGAAAATAACATTAATGAATGCATTTTTATTAATATCATGCGTCTGCTAAGTAACTGTCTGTTATACGGCGAAAAGCGACAAATTACATGTCGGGTAATGATTGCATCCTATTCATCATTAGAATTGAGATTTTCATCCGGATTATATTACATATTGCATCATCTAAGCCTGATGTTCATAGAATGCTGACACTATTTCAGAAAATAACATTAATGAATGCATTTTTATTAATATCATGCGTCTGCTAAGTAACTGTCTGTTATACGGCGAAAAGCGACAAAACATACATGTCGGGTAATGATTGCATCCTATTCATCATTAGAATTGAGATTTTCATCCGGATTATATTACATATTGCATCATCTAAGCCTGATGTTCATAGAATGCTGACACTATTTCAGAAAATAACATTAATGAATGCATTTTTATTAATATCATGCGTCTGCTAAGTAACTGTCTGTTATACGGCGAAAAGCGACAAATTACATGTCGGGTAATGATTGCATCCTATTCATCATTAGAATTGAGATTTTCATCCGGATTATATTACATATTGCATCATCTAAGCCTGATGTTCATAGAATGCTGACACTATTTCAGAAAATAACATTAATGAATGCATTTTTATTAATATCATGCGTCTGCTAAGTAACTGTCTGTTATACGGCGAAAAGCGACAAAACATACATGTCGGGTAATGATTGCATCCTATTCATCATTAGAATTGAGATTTTCATCCGGATTATATTACATATTGCATCATCTAAGCCTGATGTTCATAGAATACTGACACTATTTCAGAAAATAACATTAATGAATGCATTTTTATTAATATCATGCGTCTGCTAAGTAACTGTCTGTTATACGGCGAAAAGCGACAAAACATACATGTCGGGTAATGATTGCATCCTATTCATCATTAGAATTGAGATTTTCATCCGGATTATATTACATATTGCATCATCTAAGACTGATGTTCATAGAATGCTGACACTATTTCAGAAAATAACATTAATGAATGCATTTTTATTAATATCATGCGTCTGCTAAGTAACTGTCTGTTATACGGCGAAAAGCGACAAAACATACATGTCGGGTAATTATTGCATCCTATTCATCATTAGAATTGAGATTTTCATCCGGATTATATTACATATTGCATCATCTAAGCCTGATGTTCATAGAATGCTGACACTATTTCAGAAAATAACATTAATGAATGCATTTTTATTAATATCATGCGTCTGCTAAGTAACTGTCTGTTATACGGCGAAAAGCGACAAATTACATGTCGGGTAATGATTGCATCCTATTCATCATTAGAATTGAGATTTTCATCCGGATTATATTACATATTGCATCATCTAAGCCTGATGTTCATAGAATGCTGACACTATTTCAGAAAATAACATTAATGAATGCATTTTTATTAATATCATGCGTCTGCTAAGTAACTGTCTGTTATACGGCGAAAAGCGACAAAACATACATGTCGGGTAATGATTGCATCCTATTCATCATTAGAATTGAGATTTTCATCCGGATTATATTACATATTGCATCACCTAAGCCTGATGTTCATAGAATGCTGACACTATTTCAGAAAATAACATTAATGAATGCATTTTTATTAATATCATGCGTCTGCTAAGTAACTGTCTGTTATACGGCGAAAAGCGACAAAACATACATGTCGGGTAATGATTGCATCCTATTCATCATTAGAATTGAGATTTTCATCCGGATTATATTACATATTGCATCATCTAAGCCTGATGTTCATAGAATGCTGACACTATTTCAGAAAATAACTTTAATGAATGCATTTTTATTAATATCATGCGTCTGCTAAATAACTGTCTGTTATACGGCGAAAAGCGACAAAACATACATGTCGGGTAATGATTGCATCCTATTCATCATTAGAATTGAGATTTTCATCCGGATTATATTACATATTGCATCATCTAAGCCTGATGTTCATAGAATCCTGACACTATTTCAGAAAATAACATTAATGAATGCATTTTTATTAATATCATGCGTCTGCTAAGTAACTGTCTGTTATACGGCGAAAAGCGACAAAACATACATGTCGGGTAATGATTGCATCCTATTCATCATTAGAATTGAGATTTTCATCCGGATTATATTACATATTGCATCATCTAAGCCTGATGTTCATAGAATACTGACACTATTTCAGAAAATAACATTAATGAATGCATTTTTATTAATATCATGCGTCTGCTAAGTAACTGTCTGTTATACGGCGAAAAGCGACAAAACATACATGTCGGGTAATGATTGCATCCTATTCATCATTAGAATTGAGATTTTCATCCGGATTATATTACATATTGCATCATCTAAGACTGATGTTCATAGAATGCTGACACTATTTCAGAAAATAACATTAATGAATGCATTTTTATTAATATCATGCGTCTGCTAAGTAACTGTCTGTTATACGGCGAAAAGCGACAAAACATACATGTCGGGTAATGATTGCATCCTATTCATCATTAGAATTGAGATTTTCATCCGGATTATATTACATATTGCATCATCTAAGCCTGATGGTCATCGAATACTGACACTATTTCAGAAAATAACATTAATGAATGCATTTTTACTAATATCATGCGTCTGCTAAATAACTGTCTGTTATACGGCGAAAAGCGACAAAACATACATGTCGGGTAATTATTGCATCCTATTCATCATTAGAATTGAGATTTTCATCCGGATTATATTACATATTGCATCATCTAAGCCTGATGTTCATAGAATGCTGACACTATTTCAGAAAATAACATTAATGAATGCATTTTTATTAATATCATGCGTCTGCTAAGTAACTGTCTGTTATACGGCGAAAAGCGACAAAACATACATGTCGGGTAATGATTGCATCCTATTCATCATTAGAATTGAGATTTTCATCCGGATTATATTAAATATTGCATCATCTAAGCCTGATGTTCATAGAATGCTGACACTATTTCAGAAAATAACATTAATGAATGCATTTTTATTAATATCATGCGTCTGCTAAGTAACTGTCTGTTATACGGCGAAAAGCGACAAAACATACATGTCGGGTAATGATTGCATCCTATTCATCATTAGAATTGAGATTTTCATCCGGATTATATTACATATTGCATCATCTAAGCCTGATGTTCATAGAATGCTGACACTATTTCAGAAAATAACATTAATGAATGCATTTTTATTAATATCATGCATCTGCTAAGTAACTGTCTGTTATACGGCGAAAAGCGACAAATTACATGTCGGGTAATGATTGCATCCTATTCATCATTAGAATTGAGATTTTCATCCGGATTATATTACATATTGCATCATCTAAGCCTGATGTTCATAGAATTCTGACACTATTTCAGAAAATAACATTAATGAATGCATTTTTATTAATATCATGCGTCTGCTAAGTAACTGTCTGTTATACGGCGAAAAGCGACAAAACATACATGTCGGGTAATGATTGCATCCTATTCATCATTAGAATTGAGATTTTCATCCGGATTATATTACATATTGCATCACCTAAGCCTGATGTTCATAGAATGCTGACACTATTTCAGAAAATAACATTAATGAATGCATTTTTATTAATATCATGCGTCTGCTAAGTAACTGTCTGTTATACGGCGAAAAGCGACAAAACATACATGTCGGGTAATGATTGCATCCTATTCATCATTAGAATTGAGATTTTCATCCGGATTATATTACATATTGCATCATCTAAGCCTGATGTTCATAGAATGCTGACACTATTTCAGAAAATAACTTTAATGAATGCATTTTTATTAATATCATGCGTCTGCTAAGTAACTGTCTGTTATACGGCGAAAAGCGACAAAACATACATGTTGGGTAATGATTGCATCCTATTCATCATTAGAATTGAGATTTTCATCCGGATTATATTACATAGTGCATCATCTAAGCCTGATGTTCATAGAATGCTGACACTATTTCAGAAAATAACATTAATGAATGCATTTTTATTAATATCATGCGTCTGCTAAGTAACTGTCTTTTATACGGCGAAAAGCGACAAAACATACATGTCGGGTAATGATTGCATCCTATTCATCATTAGAATTGAGATTTTCATCCGGATTATATTAAATATTGCATCATCTAAGCCTGATGTTCATAGAATGCTGACACTATTTCAGAAAATAACATTAATGAATGCATTTTTATTAATATCATGCGTCGGCTAAGTAACTGTCTGTTATACGGCGAAAAGCGACAAATTACATGTCGGGTAATGATTGCATCCTATTCATCATTAGAATTGAGATTTTCATCCGGATTATATTACATATTGCATCATCTAAGCCTGATGTTCATAGAATGCTGACACTATTTCAGAAAATAACATTAATGAATGCATTTTTATTAATATCATGCGTCTGCTAAGTAACTGTCTGTTATACGGCGAAAAGCGACAAAACATACATGTCGGGTAATGATTGCATCCTATTCATCATTAGAATTGAGATTTTCATCCGGATTATATTACATATTGCATCACCTAAGCCTGATGTTCATAGAATGCTGACACTATTTCAGAAAATAACATTAATGAATGCATTTTTATTAATATCATGCGTCTGCTAAGTAACTGTCTGTTATACGGCGAAAAGCGACAAAACATACATGTCGGGTAATGATTGCATCCTATTCATCATTAGAATTGAGATTTTCATCCGGATTATATTACATATTGCATCATCTAAGCCTGATGTTCATAGAATGCTGACACTATTTCAGAAAATAACTTTAATGAATGCATTTTTATTAATATCATGCGTCTGCTAAGTAACTGTCTGTTATACGGCGAAAAGCGACAAAACATACATGTCGGGTAATGATTGCATCCTATTCATCATTAGAATTGAGATTTTCATCCGGATTATATTACATATTGCATCATCTAAGCCTGATGTTCATAGAATGCTGACACTATTTCAGAAAATAACATTAATGAATGCATTTTTATTAATATCATGCGTCTGCTAAGTAACTGTCTGTTATACGGCGAAAAGCGACAAATTACATGTCGGGTAATGATTGCCTCCTATTCATCATTAGAATTGAGATTTTCATCCGGATTATATTACATATTGCATCATCTAAGCCTGATGTTCATAGAATGCTGACACTATTTCAGAAAATAACATTAATGAATGCATTTTTATTAATATCATGCGTCTGCTAAGTAACTGTCTGTTATACGGCGAAAAGCGACAAAACATACATGTCGGGTAATGATTGCATCCTATTCATCATTAGAATTGAGATTTTCATCCGGATTATATTACATATTGCATCACCTAAGCCTGATGTTCATAGAATGCTGACACTATTTCAGAAAATAACATTAATGAATGCATTTTTATTAATATCATGCGTCTGCTAAGTAACTGTCTGTTATACGGCGAAAAGCGACAAAACATACATGTCGGGTAATGATTGCATCCTATTCATCATTAGAATTGAGATTTTCATCCGGATTATATTACATATTGCATCATCTAAGCCTGATGTTCATAGAATACTGACACTATTTCAGAAAATAACTTTAATGAATGCATTTTTATTAATATCATGCGTCTGCTAAGTAACTGTCTGTTATACGGCGAAAAGCGACAAAACATACATGTCGGGTAATGATTGCATCCTATTCATCATTAGAATTGAGATTTTCATCCGGATTATATTACATATTGCATCATCTAAGACTGATGTTCATAGAATGCTGACACTATTTCAGAAAATAACATTAATGAATGCATTTTTATTAATATCATGCGTCTGCTAAGTAACTGTCTGTTATACGGCGAAAAGCGACAAAACATACATGTCGGGTAATGATTGCATCCTATACATCATTAGAATTGAGATTTTCATCCGGATTATATTACATATTGCATCATCTAAGCCTGATGGTCATAGAATACTGACACTATTTCAGAAAATAACATTAATGAATGCATTTTTACTAATATCATGCGTCTGCTAAATAACTGTCTGTTATACGGCGAAAAGCGACAAAACATTCATGTCGGGTAATTATTGCATCCTATTCATCATTAGAATTGAGATTTTCATCCGGATTATATTACATATTGCATCATCTAAGCCTGATGGTCAGAGAATACTGACACTATTTCAGAAAATAACATTAATGAATGCATTTTTACTAATATCATGCGTCTGCTAAATAACTGTCTGTTATACGGCGAAAAGCGACAAAACATACATGTCGGGTAATTATTGCATCCTATTCATCATTAGAATTGAGATTTTCATCCGGATTATATTACATATTGCATCATCTAAGCCTGATGTTCATAGAATGCTGACACTATTTCAGAAAATAACATTAATGAATGCATTTTTATTAATATCAAGCGTCTGCTAAGTAACTGTCTGTTATACGGCGAAAAGCGACAAATTACATGTCGGGTAATGATTGCATCCTATTCATCATTAGAATTGAGATTTTCATCCGGATTATATTACATATTGCATCATCTAAGCCTGATGTTCATAGAATGCTGACACTATTTCAGAAAATAACATTAATGAATGCATTTTTATTAATATCATGCGTCTGCTAAGTAACTGTCTGTTATACGGCGAAAAGCGACAAAACATACATGTCGGGTAATGATTGCTTCCTATTCATCATTAGAATTGAGATTTTCATCCGGATTATATTACATATTGCATCACCTAAGCCTGATGTTCATAGAATGCTGACACTATTTCAGAAAATAACATTAATGAATGCATTTTTATTAATATCATGCGTCTGCTAAGTAACTGTCTGTTATACGGCGAAAAGCGACAAAACATACATGTCGGGTAATGATTGCATCCTATTCATCATTAGAATTGAGATTTTCATCCGGATTATATTACATATTGCATCATCTAAGCCTGATGTTCATAGAATGCTGACACTATTTCAGAAAATAACTTTAATGAATGCATTTTTATTAATATCATGCGTCTGCTAAGTAACTGTCTGTTATACGGCGAAAAGCGACAAAACATACATGTCGGGTAATGATTGCATCCTATTCATCATTAGAATTGAGATTTTCATCCGGATTATATTACATATTGCATCATCTAAGACTGATGTTCATAGAATGCTGACAATATTTCAGAAAATAACATTAATGAATGCATTTTTATTAATATCATGCGTCTGCTAAGTAACTGTCTGTTATACGGCGAAAAGCGACAAAACATACATGTCGGGTAATGATTGCATCCTATTCATCATTAGAATTGAGATTTTCATCCGGATTATATTACATATTGCATCATCTAAGCCTGATGTTCATAGAATGCTGACACTATTTCAGAAAATAACATTAATGAATGCATTTTTATTAATATCATGCGTCTGCTAAGTAACTGTCTGTTATACGGCGAAAAGCGACAAAACATACATGTCGGGTAATGATTGCATCCTATTCATCATTAGAATTGAGATTTTCATCCGGATTATATTACATATTGCATCATCTAAGCCTGATGTTCATAGAATGCTGACACTATTTCAGAAAATAACATTAATGAATGCATTTTTATTAATATCATGCGTCTGCTAAGTAACTGTCTGTTATACGGCGAAAAGCGAAAAAACATACATGTCGGGTAATGATTGCATCCTATTCATCATTAGAATTGAGATTTTTATCCGGATTATATTACATATTGCATCATCTAAGCCTGATGTTCATAGAATGCTGACACTATTTCAGAAAATAACATTAATGAATGCATTTTTATTAATATCATGCGTCTGCTAAGTAACTGTCTGTTATACGGCGAAAAGCGACAAAACATACATGTCGGGTAATGATTGCATCCTATTCATCATTAGAATTGAGATTTTCATATGGATTATATTACATATTGCATCATCTAAGCCTGATGTTCATAGAATGCTGACACTATTTCAGAAAATAACATTAATGAATGCATTTTTATTAATATCATGCGTCTTCTAAGTAACTGTCTGTTATACGGCGAAAAGCGACAAAACATACATGTCGGGTAATGATTGCATCCTATTCATCATTAGAATTGAGATTTTCATCCGGATTATATTACATATTGCATCATCTAAGCCTGATGGTCATAGAATGCTGACACTATTTCAGAAAATAACATTAATGAATGCATTTTTATTAATATCATGCGTCTGCTAAGTAACTGTCTGTTATACGGCGAAAAGCGACAAATTACATGTCGGGTAATGATTGCATCCTATTCATCATTAGAATTGAGATTTTCATCCGGATTATATTACATATTGCATCATCTAAGCATGATGGTCATAGAATACTGACACTATTTCAGAAAATAACATTAATGAATGCATTTTTACTAATATCATGCGTCTGCTAAATAACTGTCTGTTATACGGCGAAAAGCGACAAAACATACATGTCGGTTAATTATTGCATCCTATTCATCATTAGAATTGAGATTTTCATCCGGATTATATTACATATTGCATCATCTAAGCCTGATGTTCATAGAATGCTGACACTATTTCAGAAAATAACATTAATGAATGCATTTTTATTAATATCATGCGTCTGCTAAGTAACTGTCTGTTATACGGCGAAAAGCGACAAAACATACATGTCGGGTAATGATTGCATCCTATTCATCATTAGAATTGAGATTTTCATCCGGATTATATTACATATTGCATCATCTAAGACTGATGTTCATAGAATGCTGACACTATTTCAGAAAATAACATTAATGAATGCATTTTTATTAATATCATGCGTCTGCTATGTAACTGTCTGTTATACGGCGAAAAGCGACAAAACATACATGTCGGGTAATGATTGCATCCTATTCATCATTAGAATTGAGATTTTCATCCGGATTATATTACATATTGCATCATCTAAGCCTGATGTTCATAGAATTCTGACACTATTTCAGAAAATAACATTAATGAATGCATTTTTATTAATATCATGCGTCTGCTAAATAACTGTCTGTTATACGGCGAAAAGCGACAAAACATACATGTCGGGTAATTATTGCATCCTATTCATCATTAGAATTGAGATTTTCATCCGGATTATATTACATATTGCATCATCTAAGACTGATGTTCATAGAATGCTGACACTATTTCAGAAAATAACATTAATGAATGCATTTTTATTAATATCATGCGTCTGCTAAGTAACTGTCTGTTATACGGCGAAAAGCGACAAAACATACATGTCGGGTAATGATTGCATCCTATTCATCATTAGAATTGAGATTTTCATCCGGATTATATTACATATTGCATCATCTAAGCCTGATGGTCATAGAATACTGACACTATTTCAGAAAATAACATTAATGAATGGATTTTTACTAATATCATGCGTCTGCTAAATAACTGTCTGTTATACGGCGAAAAGCGACAAAACATACATGTCGGGTAATTATTGCATCCTATTCATCATTAGAATTGAGATTTTCATCCGGATTATATTACATATTGCATCATCTAAGCCTGATGTTCATAGAATGCTGACACTATTTCAGAAAATAACATTAATGAATGCATTTTTATTAATATCATGCGTCTGCTAAGTAACTGTCTGTTATACGGCGAAAAGCGACAAAACATACATGTCGGGTAATGATTGCATCCTATTCATCATTAGAATTGAGATTTTCATATGGATTATATTACATATTGCATCATCTAAGACTGATGTTCATAGAATGCTGACACTATTTCAGAAAATAACATTAATGAATGCATTTTTATTAATATCATGCGTCTTCTAAGTAACTGTCTGTTATACGGCGAAAAGCGACAAAACATACATGTCGGGTAATGATTGCATCCTATTCATCATTAGAATTGAGATTTTCATCCGGATTATATTACATATTGCATCATCTAAGCCTGATGGTCATAGAATGCTGACACTATTTCAGAAAATAACATTAATGAATGCATTTTTATTAATATCATGCGTCTGCTAAGTAACTGTCTGTTATACGGCGAAAAGCGACAAATTACATGTCGGGTAATGATTGCATCCTATTCATCATTAGAATTGAGATTTTCATCCGGATTATATTACATATTGCATCATCTAAGCATGATGGTCATAGAATGCTGACACTATTTCAGAAAATAACATTAATGAATGCATTTTTATTAATATCATGCGTCTGCTAAGTAACTGTCTGTTATACGGCGAAAAGCGACAAAACATACATGTCGGGTAATGATTGCATCCTATTCATCATTAGAATTGAGATTTTCATCCGGATTATATTACATATTGCATCATCTAAGCCTGATGGTCATAGAATACTGACACTATTTCAGAAAATAACATTAATGAATGCATTTTTACTAATATCATGCGTCTGCTAAATAACTGTCTGTTATACGGCGAAAAGCGACAAAACATACATGTCGGGTAATTATTGCATCCTATTCATCATTAGAATTGAGATTTTCATCCGGATTATATTACATATTGCATCATCTAAGCCTGATGTTCATAGAATGCTGACACTATTTCAGAAAATAACATTAATGAATGCATTTTTATTAATATCATGCGTCTGCTAAGTAACTGTCTGTTATACGGCGAAAAGCGACAAAACATACATGTCGGGTAATGATTGCATCCTATTCATCATTAGAATTGAGATTTTCATCCGGATTATATTACATATTGCATCATCTAAGCCTGATGTTCATAGAATGCTGACACTATTTCAGAAAATAACATTAATGAATGCATTTTTATTAATATCATGCGTCTGCTAAGTAACTGTCTGTTATACGGCGAAAAGCGAAAAAACATACATGTCGGGTAATGATTGCATCCTATTCATCATTAGAATTGAGATTTTTATCCGGATTATATTACATATTGCATCATCTAAGCCTGATGTTCATAGAATGCTGACACTATTTCAGAAAATAACATTAATGAATGCATTTTTATTAATATCATGCGTCTGCTAAGTAACTGTCTGTTATACGGCGAAAAGCGACAAAACATACATGTCGGGTAATGATTGCATCCTATTCATCATTAGAATTGAGATTTTCATATGGATTATATTACATATTGCATCATCTAAGACTGATGTTCATAGAATGCTGACACTATTTCAGAAAATAACATTAATGAATGCATTTTTATTAATATCATGCGTCTTCTAAGTAACTGTCTGTTATACGGCGAAAAGCGACAAAACATACATGTCGGGTAATGATTGCATCCTATTCATCATTAGAATTGAGATTTTCATCCGGATTATATTACATATTGCATCATCTAAGCCTGATGGTCATAGAATGCTGACACTATTTCAGAAAATAACATTAATGAATGCATTTTTATTAATATCATGCGTCTGCTAAGTAACTGTCTGTTATACGGCGAAAAGCGACAAATTACATGTCGGGTAATGATTGCATCCTATTCATCATTAGAATTGAGATTTTCATCCGGATTATATTACATATTGCATCATCTAAGCATGATGGTCATAGAATACTGACACTATTTCAGAAAATAACATTAATGAATGCATTTTTACTAATATCATGCGTCTGCTAAATAACTGTCTGTTATACGGCGAAAAGCGACAAAACATACATGTCGGTTAATTATTGCATCCTATTCATCATTAGAATTGAGATTTTCATCCGGATTATATTACATATTGCATCATCTAAGCCTGATGTTCATAGAATGCTGACACTATTTCAGAAAATAACATTAATGAATGCATTTTTATTAATATCATGCGTCTGCTAAGTAACTGTCTGTTATACGGCGAAAAGCGACAAAACATACATGTCGGGTAATGATTGCATCCTATTCATCATTAGAATTGAGATTTTCATCCGGATTATATTACATATTGCATCATCTAAGCCTGATGTTCATAGAATGCTGACACTATTTCAGAAAATAACATTAATGAATGCATTTTTATTAATATCATGCGTCTGCTAAGTAACTGTCTGTTATACGGCGAAAAGCGAAAAAACATACATGTCGGGTAATGATTGCATCCTATTCATCATTAGAATTGAGATTTTTATCCGGATTATATTACATATTGCATCATCTAAGCCTGATGTTCATAGAATGCTGACACTATTTCAGAAAATAACATTAATGAATGCATTTTTATTAATATCATGCGTCTGCTAAGTAACTGTCTGTTATACGGCGAAAAGCGACAAAACATACATGTCGGGTAATGATTGCATCCTATTCATCATTAGAATTGAGATTTTCATATGGATTATATTACATATTGCATCATCTAAGACTGATGTTCATAGAATGCTGACACTATTTCAGAAAATAACATTAATGAATGCATTTTTATTAATATCATGCGTCTTCTAAGTAACTGTCTGTTATACGGCGAAAAGCGACAAAACATACATGTCGGGTAATGATTGCATCCTATTCATCATTAGAATTGAGATTTTCATCCGGATTATATTACATATTGCATCATCTAAGCCTGATGGTCATAGAATGCTGACACTATTTCAGAAAATAACATTAATGAATGCATTTTTATTAATATCATGCGTCTGCTAAGTAACTGTCTGTTATACGGCGAAAAGCGACAAATTAAATGTCGGGTAATGATTGCATCCTATTCATCATTAGAATTGAGATTTTCATCCGGATTATATTACATATTGCATCATCTAAGCCTGATGTTCATAGAATGCTGACACTATTTCAGAAAATAACATTAATGAATGCATTTTTATTAATATCATGCGTCTGCTAAGTAACTGTCTGTTATACGGCGAAAAGCGACAAAACATACATGTCGGGTAATGATTGCATCCTATTCATCATTAGAATTGAGATTTTCATCCGGATTATATTACATATTGCATCACCTAAGCCTGATGTTCATAGAATGCTGACACTATTTCAGAAAATAACATTAATGAATGCATTTTTATCAATATCATGCGTCTGCTAAATAACTGTCTGTTATACGGCGAAAAGCGACAAAACATACATGTCGGGTAATGATTGCATCCTATTCATCATTAGAATTGAGATTTTCATCCGGATTATATTACATATTGCATCACCTAAGCCTGATGTTCATAGAATGCTGACACTATTTCAGAAAATAACATTAATGAATGCATTTTTATTAATATCATGCGTCTGCTAAGTAACTGTCTGTTATACGGCGAAAAGCGACAAAACATACATGTCGGGTAATGATTGCATCCTATTCATCATTAGAATTGAGATTTTCATCCGGATTATATTACATATTGCATCATCTAAGCCTGATGGTCATAGAATACTGACACTATTTCAGAAAATAACATTAATGAATGCATTTTTACTAATATCATGCGTCTGCTAAATAACTGTCTGTTATACGGCGAAAAGCGACAAAACATACATGTCGGGTAATTATTGCATCCTATTCATCATTAGAATTGAGATTTTCATCCGGATTATATTACATATTGCATCATCTAAGCCTGATGTTCATAGAATGCTGACACTATTTCAGAAAATAACATTAATGAATGCATTTTTATTAATATCATGCGTCTGCTAAGTAACTGTCTGTTATACGGCGAAAAGCGACAAAACATACATGTCGGGTAATGATTGCATCCTATTCATCATTAGAATTGAGATTTTCATCCGGATTATATTACATATTGCATCATCTAAGCCTGATGTTCATAGAATGCTGACACTATTTCAGAAAATAACATTAATGAATGCATTTTTATTAATATCATGCGTCTGCTAAGTAACTGTCTGTTATACGGCGAAAAGCGAAAAAACATACATGTCGGGTAATGATTGCATCCTATTCATCATTAGAATTGAGATTTTTATCCGGATTATATTACATATTGCATCATCTAAGCCTGATGTTCATAGAATGCTGACACTATTTCAGAAAATAACATTAATGAATGCATTTTTATTAATATCATGCGTCTGCTAAGTAACTGTCTGTTATACGGCGAAAAGCGACAAAACATACATGTCGGGTAATGATTGCATCCTATTCATCATTAGAATTGAGATTTTCATATGGATTATATTACATATTGCATCATCTAAGACTGATGTTCATAGAATGCTGACACTATTTCAGAAAATAACATTAATGAATGCATTTTTATTAATATCATGCGTCTTCTAAGTAACTGTCTGTTATACGGCGAAAAGCGACAAAACATACATGTCGGGTAATGATTGCATCCTATTCATCATTAGAATTGAGATTTTCATCCGGATTATATTACATATTGCATCATCTAAGCCTGATGGTCATAGAATGCTGACACTATTTCAGAAAATAACATTAATGAATGCATTTTTATTAATATCATGCGTCTGCTAAGTAACTGTCTGTTATACGGCGAAAAGCGACAAATTACATGTCGGGTAATGATTGCATCCTATTCATCATTAGAATTGAGATTTTCATCCGGATTATATTACATATTGCATCATCTAAGCCTGATGGTCATAGAATACTGACACTATTTCAGAAAATAACATTAATGAATGCATTTTTACTAATATCATGCGTCTGCTAAATAACTGTCTGTTATACGGCGAAAAGCGACAAAACATACATGTCGGGTAATTATTGCATCCTATTCATCATTAGAATTGAGATTTTCATCCGGATTATATTACATATTGCATCATCTAAGCCTGATGTTCATAGAATGCTGACACTATTTCAGAAAATAACATTAATGAATGCATTTTTATTAATATCATGCGTCTGCTAAGTAACTGTCTGTTATACGGCGAAAAGCGACAAAACATACATGTCGGGTAATGATTGCATCCTATTCATCATTAGAATTGAGATTTTCATCCGGATTATATTACATATTGCATCATCTAAGCCTGATGTTCATAGAATGCTGACACTATTTCAGAAAATAACATTAATGAATGCATTTTTATTAATATCATGCGTCTGCTAAGTAACTGTCTGTTATACGGCGAAAAGCGAAAAAACATACATGTCGGGTAATGATTGCATCCTATTCATCATTAGAATTGAGATTTTTATCCGGATTATATTACATATTGCATCATCTAAGCCTGATGTTCATAGAATGCTGACACTATTTCAGAAAATAACATTAATGAATGCATTTTTATTAATATCATGCGTCTGCTAAGTAACTGTCTGTTATACGGCGAAAAGCGACAAAACATACATGTCGGGTAATGATTGCATCCTATTCATCATTAGAATTGAGATTTTCATATGGATTATATTACATATTGCATCATCTAAGACTGATGTTCATAGAATGCTGACACTATTTCAGAAAATAACATTAATGAATGCATTTTTATTAATATCATGCGTCTTCTAAATAACTGTCTGTTATACGGCGAAAAGCGACAAAACATACATGTCGGGTAATGATTGCATCCTATTCATCATTAGAATTGAGATTTTCATCCGGATTATATTACATATTGCATCATCTAAGCCTGATGGTCATAGAATGCTGACACTATTTCAGAAAATAACATTAATGAATGCATTTTTATTAATATCATGCGTCTGCTAAGTAACTGTCTGTTATACGGCGAAAAGCGACAAATTACATGTCGGGTAATGATTGCATCCTATTCATCATTAGAATTGAGATTTTCATCCGGATTATATTACATATTGCATCATCTAAGCCTGATGTTCATAGAATGCTGACACTATTTCAGAAAATAACATTAATGAATGCATTTTTATTAATATCATGCGTCTGCTAAGTAACTGTCTGTTATACGGCGAAAAGCGACAAAACATACATGTCGGGTAATGATTGCATCCTATTCATCATTAGAATTGAGATTTTCATCCGGATTATATTACATATTGCATCACCTTAGCCTGATGTTCATAGAATGCTGACACTATTTCAGAAAATAACATTAATGAATTCATTTTTATTAATATCATGCGTCTGCTAAGTAACTGTCTGTTATACGGCGAAAAGCGACAAAACATACATGTCGGGTAATGATTGCATCCTATTCATCATTAGAATTGAGATTTTCATCCGGATTATATTACATATTGCATCACCTAAGCCTGATGTTCATAGAATGCTGACACTATTTCAGAAAATAACATTAATGAATGCATTTTTATTAATATCATGCGTCTGCTAAGTAACTGTCTGTTATACGGCGAAAAGCGACAAAACATACATGTCGGGTAATGATTGCATCCTATTCATCATTAGAATTGAGATTTTCATCCGGATTATATTACATATTGCATCATCTAAGCCTGATGTTCATAGAATGCTGACACTATTTCAGAAAATAACATTAATGAATGCATTTTTATTAATATCATGCGTCTGCTAAGTAACTGTCTGTTATACGGCGAAAAGCGAAAAAAGATACATGTCGGGTAATGATTGCATCCTATTCATCATTAGAATTGAGATTTTTATCCGGATTATATTACATATTGCATCATCTAAGCCTGATGTTCATAGAATGCTGACACTATTTCAGAAAATAACATTAATGAATGCATTTTTATTAATATCATGCGTCTGCTAAGTAACTGTCTGTTATACGGCGAAAAGCGACAAAACATACATGTCGGGTAATTATTGCATCCTATTCATCATTAGAATTGAGATTTTCATCCGGATTATATTACATATTGCATCATCTAAGACTGATGTTCATAGAATGCTGACACTATTTCAGAAAATAACATTAATGAATGCATTTTTATTAATATCATGCGTCTGCTAAGTAACTGTCTGTTATACGGCGAAAAGCGACAAAACATACATGTCGGGTAATGATTGCATCCTATTCATCATTAGAATTGAGATTTTCATCCGGATTATATTACATATTGCATCATCTAAGCCTGATGGTCATAGAATGCTGACACTATTTCAGAAAATAACATTAATGAATGCATTTTTATTAATATCATGCGTCTGCTAAGTAACTGTCTGTTATACGGCGAAAAGCGACAAATTACATGTCGGGTAATGATTGCATCCTATTCATCATTAGAATTGAGATTTTCATCCGGATTATATTACATATTGCATCATCTAAGCCTGATGTTCATAGAATGCTGACACTATTTCAGAAAATAACATTAATGAATGCATTTTTATTAATATCATGCGTCTGCTAAGTAACTGTCTGTTATACGGCGAAAAGCGACAAAACATACATGTCGGGTAATGATTGCATCCTATTCATCATTAGAATTGAGATTTTCATCCGGATTATATTACATATTGCATCACCTTAGCCTGATGTTCATAGAATGCTGACACTATTTCAGAAAATAACATTAATGAATTCATTTTTATTAATATCATGCGTCTGCTAAGTAACTGTCTGTTATACGGCGAAAAGCGACAAAACATACATGTCGGGTAATGATTGCATCCTATTCATCATTAGAATTGAGATTTTCATCCGGATTATATTACATATTGCATCACCTAAGCCTGATGTTCATAGAATGCTGACACTATTTCAGAAAATAACATTAATGAATGCATTTTTATTAATATCATGCGTCTGCTAAGTAACTGTCTGTTATACGGCGAAAAGCGACAAAACATACATGTCGGGTAATGGTTGCATCCTATTCATCATTAGAATTGAGATTTTCATCCGGATTATATTACATATTGCATCATCTAAGCCTGATGTTCATAGAATGCTGACACTATTTCAGAAAATAACATTAATGAATGCATTTTTATTAATATCATGCGTCTGCTAAGTAACTGTCTGTTATACGGCGAAAAGCGAAAAAAGATACATGTCGGGTAATGATTGCATCCTATTCATCATTAGAATTGAGATTTTTATCCGGATTATATTACATATTGCATCATCTAAGCCTGATGTTCATAGAATGCTGACACTATTTCAGAAAATAACATTAATGAATGCATTTTTATTAATATCATGCGTCTGCTAAGTAACTGTCTGTTATACGGCGAAAAGCGACAAAACATACATGTCGGGTAATTATTGCATCCTATTCATCATTAGAATTGAGATTTTCATCCGGATTATATTACATATTGCATCATCTAAGACTGATGTTCATAGAATGCTGACACTATTTCAGAAAATAACATTAATGAATGCATTTTTATTAATATCATGCGTCTGCTAAGTAACTGTCTGTTATACGGCGAAAAGCGACAAAACATACATGTCGGGTAATGATTGCATCCTATTCATCAATAGAATTGAGATTTTCATCCGGATTATTTTACATATTGCCTCATCTAAGCCTGATGTTCATAGAATGCTGACACTATTTCAGAAAATAACATTAATGAATGCATTTTTATTAATATCATGCGTCTGCTAAGTAACTGTCTGTTATACGGCGAAAAGCGACAAAACATACATGTCGGGTAATGATTGCATCCTATTCATCATTAGAATTGAGATTTTCATCCGGATTATATTACATATTGCATCATCTAAGCCTGATGTTCATAGAATGCTGACACTATTTCAGAAAATAACATTAATGAATGCATTTTTATTAATATCATGCGTCTGCTAAGTAACTGTCTGTTATACCGCGAAAAGCGAAAAAACATACATGTCGGGTAATGATTGCATCCTATTCATCATTAGAATTGAGATTTTTATCCGGATTATATTACATATTGCATCATCTAAGCCTGATGTTCATAGAATGCTGACACTATTTCAGAAAATAACATTAATGAATGCATTTTTATTAATATCATGCGTCTGCTAAGTAACTGTCTGTTATACGGCGAAAAGCGACAAAACATACATGTCGGGTAATGATTGCATCCTATTCATCATTAGAATTGAGATTTTCATCCGGATTATATTACATATTGCATCATCTAAGACTGATGTTCATAGAATGCTGACACTATTTCAGAAAATAACATTAATGAATGCATTTTTATTAATATCATGCGTCTGCTAAGTAACTGTCTGTTATACGGCGAAAAGCGACAAAACATACATGTCGGGTAATGATTGCATCCTATTCATCATTAGAATTGAGATTTTCATCCGGATTATATTACATATTGCATCATCTAAGCCTGATGGTCATAGAATACTGACACTATTTCAGAAAATAACATTAATGAATGCATTTTTACTAATATCATGCGTCTGCTAAATAACTGTCTTTTATACGGCGAAAAGCGACAAAACATACATGTCGGGTAATTATTGCATCCTATTCATCATTAGAATTGAGATTTTCATCCGGATTATATTACATATTGCATCATCTAAGCCTGATGTTCATAGAATGCTGACACTATTTCAGAAAATAACATTAATGAATGCATTTTTATTAATATCATGCGTCTGCTAAGTAACTGTCTGTTATACGGCGAAAAGCGACAAAACATACATGTCGGGTAATGATTGCATCCTATTCATCATTAGAATTGAGATTTTCATCCGGATTATATTAAATATTGCATCATCTAAGCCTGATGGTCATAGAATGCTGACACTATTTCAGAAAATAACATTAATGAATGCAGTTTTATTAATATCATGCGTCTGCTAAGTAACTGTCTGTTATACGGCGAAAAGCGACAAAACATACATGTTGGGTAATGATTGCATCCTATTCATCATTAGAATTGAGATTTTCATCCGGATTATATTACATATTGCATCATCTAAGTCTGATGTTCATAGAATGCTGACACTATTTCAGAAAATAACATTAATGAATGCATTTTTATTAATATCATGCGTCTGCTAAGTAACTGTCTTTTATACGGCGAAAAGCGACAAAACATACATGTCGGGTAATGATTGCATCCTATTCATCATTAGAATTGAGATTTTCATCCGGATTATATTAAATATTGCATCATCTAAGCCTGATGTTCATAGAATGCTGACACTATTTCAGAAAATAACATTAATGAATGCATTTTTATTAATATCATGCGTCTGCTAAGTAACTGTCTGTTATACGGCGAAAAGCGACAAAACATACATGTCGGGTAATGATTGCATCCTATTCATCATTAGAATTGAGATTTTCATCCGGATTATATTACATATTGCATCATCTAAGCCTGATGTTCATAGAATGCTGACACTATTTCAGAAAATAACATTAATGAATGCATTTTTATTAATATCATGCGTCTGCTAAGTAACTGTCTGTTATACGGCGAAAAGCGACAAAACATACATGTCGGGTAATGATTGCATCCTATTCATCATTAGAATTGAGATTTTCATCCGGATTATATTACATATTGCATCATCTAAGGCTGATGTTCATAGAATGCTGACACTATTTCAGAAAATAACATTAATGAATGCATTTTTATTAATATCATGCGTCTGCTAAGTAACTGTCTGTTATACGGCGAAAAGCGACAAAACATACATGTCGGGTAATGATTGCATCCTATTCATCATTAGAATTGAGATTTTCATCCGGATTATATTACATATTGCATCATCTAAGACTGATGTTCATAGAATGCTGACACTATTTCAGAAAATAACATTAATGAATGCATTTTTATTAATATCATGCGTCTGCTAAGTAACTGTCTGTTATACGGCGAAAAGCGACAAAACATACATGTCGGGTAATGATTGCATCCTATTCATCATTAGAATTGAGATTTTCATCCGGATTATATTACATATTGCATCATCTAAGCCTGATGGTCATAGAATACTGACACTATTTCAGAAAATAACATTAATGAATGCATTTTTACTAATATCATGCGTCTGCTAAATAACTGTCTTTTATACGGCGAAAAGCGACAAAACATACATGTCGGGTAATTATTGCATCCTATTCATCATTAGAATTGAGATTTTCATCCGGATTATATTACATATTGCATCATCTAAGCCTGATGTTCATAGAATGCTGACACTATTTCAGAAAATAACATTAATGAATGCATTTTTATTAATATCATGCGTCTGCTAAGTAACTGTCTGTTATACGGCGAAAAGCGACAAAACATACATGTCGGATAATGATTGCATCCTATTCATCATTAGAATTGAGATTTTCATCCGGATTATATTAAATATTGCATCATCTAAGCCTGGTGGTCATAGAATGCTGACACTATTTCAGAAAATAACATTAATGAATGCAGTTTTATTAATATCATGCGTCTGCTAAGTAACTGTCTGTTATACGGCGAAAAGCGACAAAACATACATGTTGGGTAATGATTGCATCCTATTCATCATTAGAATTGAGATTTTCATCCGGATTATATTACATATTGCATCATCTAAGCCTGATGTTCATAGAATGCTGACACTATTTCAGAAAATAACATTAATGAATGCATTTTTATTAATATCATGCGTCTGCTAAGTAACTGTCTGTTATACGGCGAAAAGCGAAAAAAGATACATGTCGGGTAATGATTGCATCCTATTCATCATTAGAATTGAGATTTTTATCCGGATTATATTACATATTGCATCATCTAAGCCTGATGTTCATAGAATGCTGACACTATTTCAGAAAATAACATTAATGAATGCATTTTTATTAATATCATGCGTCTGCTAAGTAACTGTCTGTTATACGGCGAAAAGCGACAAAACATACATGTCGGGTAATTATTGCATCCTATTCATCATTAGAATTGAGATTTTCATCCGGATTATATTACATATTGCATCATCTAAGCCTGATGGTCATAGAATACTGACACTATTTCAGAAAATAACATTAATGAATGCATTTTTACTAATATCATGCGTCTGCTAAATAACTGTCTGTTATACGGCGAAAAGCGACAAAACATACATGTCGGGTAATTATTGCATCCTATTGATCATTAGAATTGAGATTTTCATCCGGATTATATTACATATTGCATCATCTAAGCCTGATGTTCATAGAATGCTGACACTATTTCAGAAAATAACATTAATGAATGCATTTTTATTAATATCATGCGTCTGCTAAGTAACTGTCTGTTATACGGCGAAAAGCGACAAAACATACATGTCGGGTAATGATTGCATCCTATTCATCATTAGAATTGAGATTTTCATCCGGATTATATTACATATTGCATCATCTAAGCCTGATGTTCATAGAATGCTGACACTATTTCAGAAAATAACATTAATGAATGCATTTTTATTAATATCATGCGTCTGCTAAGTAGCTGTCTGTTATACGGCGAAAAGCGACAAAACATACATGTCGGGTAATGATTGCACCCTATTCATCATTAGAATTGAGATTTTTATCCGGATTATATTACATATTGCATCATCTAAGCCTGATGTTCATAGAATGCTGACACTATTTCAGAAAATAACATTAATGAATGCATTTTTATTAATATCATGCGTCTGCTAAGTAACTGTCTGTTATACGGCGAAAAGCGACAAAACATACATGTCGGGTAATGATTGCATCCTATTCATCATTAGAATTGAGATTTTCATATGGATTATATTACATATTGCATCATCTAAGACTGATGTTCATAGAATGCTGACACTATTTCAGAAAATAACATTAATGAATGCATTTTTATTAATATCATGCGTCTTCTAAGTAACTGTCTGTTATACGGCGAAAAGCGACAAAACATACATGTCGGGTAATGATTGCATCCTATTCATCATTAGAATTGAGATTTTCATCCGGATTATATTACATATTGCATCATCTAAGCCTGATGGTCATAGAATGCTGACACTATTTCAGAAAATAACATTAATGAATGCATTTTTATTAATATCATGCGTCTGCTAAGTAACTGTCTGTTATACGGCGAAAAGCGACAAATTACATGTCGGGTAATGATTGCATCCTATTCATCATTAGAATTGAGATTTTCATCCGGATTATATTACATATTGCATCATCTAAGCCTGATGGTCATAGAATACTGACACTATTTCAGAAAATAACATTAATGAATGCATTTTTACTAATATCATGCGTCTGCTAAATAACTGTCTGTTATACGGCGAAAAGCGACAAAACATACATGTCGGGTAATTATTGCATCCTATTCATCATTAGAATTGAGATTTTCATCCGGATTATATTACATATTGCATCATCTAAGCCTGATGTTCATAGAATGCTGACACTATTTCAGAAAATAACATTAATGAATGCATTTTTATTAATATCATGCGTCTGCTAAGTAACTGTCTGTTATACGGCGAAAAGCGACAAAACATACATGTCGGGTAATGATTGCATCCTATTCATCATTAGAATTGAGATTTTCATCCGGATTATATTACATATTGCATCATCTAAGCCTGATGTTCATAGAATGCTGACACTATTTCAGAAAATAACATTAATGAATGCATTTTTATTAATATCATGCGTCTGCTAAGTAACTGTCTGTTATACGGCGAAAAGCGAAAAAACATACATGTCGGGTAATGATTGCATCCTATTCATCATTAGAATTGAGATTTTTATCCGGATTATATTACATATTGCATCATCTAAGCCTGATGTTCATAGAATGCTGACACTATTTCAGAAAATAACATTAATGAATGCATTTTTATTAATATCATGCGTCTGCTAAGTAACTGTCTGTTATACGGCGAAAAGCGACAAAACATACATGTCGGGTAATGATTGCATCCTATTCATCATTAGAATTGAGATTTTCATATGGATTATATTACATATTGCATCATCTAAGACTGATGTTCATAGAATGCTGACACTATTTCAGAAAATAACATTAATGAATGCATTTTTATTAATATCATGCGTCTTCTAAGTAACTGTCTGTTATACGGCGAAAAGCGACAAAACATACATGTCGGGTAATGATTGCATCCTATTCATCATTAGAATTGAGATTTTCATCCGGATTATATTACATATTGCATCATCTAAGCCTGATGGTCATAGAATGCTGACACTATTTCAGAAAATAACATTAATGAATGCATTTTTATTAATATCATGCGTCTGCTAAGTAACTGTCTGTTATACGGCGAAAAGCGACAAATTACATGTCGGGTAATGATTGCATCCTATTCATCATTAGAATTGAGATTTTCATCCGGATTATATTACATATTGCATCATCTAAGCCTGATGTTCATAGAATGCTGACACTATTTCAGAAAATAACATTAATGAATGCATTTTTATTAATATCATGCGTCTGCTAAGTAACTGTCTGTTATACGGCGAAAAGCGACAAAACATACATGTCGGGTAATGATTGCATCCTATTCATCATTAGAATTGAGATTTTCATCCGGATTATATTACATATTGCATCACCTAAGCCTGATGTTCATAGAATGCTGACACTATTTCAGAAAATAACATTAATGAATGCATTTTTATTAATATCATGCGTCTGCTAAGTAACTGTCTGTTATACGGCGAAAAGCGACAAAACATACATGTCGGGTAATGATTGCATCCTATTCATCATTATAATTGAGATTTTCATCCGGATTATATTACATATTGCATCACCTAAGCCTGATGTTCATAGAATGCTGACACTATTTCAGAAAATAACATTAATGAATGCATTTTTATTAATATCATGCGTCTGCTAAGTAACTGTCTGTTATACGGCGAAAAGCGACAAAACATACATGTCGGGTAATGATTGCATCCTATTCATCATTAGAATTGAGATTTTCATCCGGATTATATTACATATTGCATCATCTAAGCCTGATGTTCATAGAATGCTGACACTATTTCAGAAAATAACATTAATGAATGCATTTTTATTAATATCATGCGTCTGCTAAGTAACTGTCTGTTATACGGCGAAAAGCGAAAAAAGATACATGTCGGGTAATGATTGCATCCTATTCATCATTAGAATTGAGATTTTTATCCGGATTATATTACATATTGCATCATCTAAGCCTGATGTTCATAGAATGCTGACACTATTTCAGAAAATAACATTAATGAATGCATTTTTATTAATATCATGCGTCTGCTAAGTAACTGTCTGTTATACGGCGAAAAGCGACAAAACATACATGTCGGGTAATTATTGCATCCTATTCATCATTAGAATTGAGATTTTCATCCGGATTATATTACATATTGCATCATCTAAGACTGATGTTCATAGAATGCTGACACTATTTCAGAAAATAACATTAATGAATGCATTTTTATTAATATCATGCGTCTGCTAAGTAACTGTCTGTTATACGGCGAAAAGCGACAAAACATACATGTCGGGTAATGATTGCATCCTATTCATCATTAGAATTGAGATTTTCATCCGGATTATATTACATATTGCATCATCTAAGCCTGATGGTCATAGAATACTGACACTATTTCAGAAAATAACATTAATGAATGCATTTTTACTAATATCATGCGTCTGCTAAATAACTGTCTTTTATACGGCGAAAAGCGACAAAACATACATGTCGGGTAATTATTGCATCCTATTCATCATTAGAATTGAGATTTTCATCCGGATTATATTACATATTGCATCATCTAAGCCTGATGTTCATAGAATGCTGACACTATTTCAGAAAATAACATTAATGAATGCATTTTTATTAATATCATGCGTCTGCTAAGTAACTGTCTGTTATACGGCGAAAAGCGACAAAACATACATGTCGGGTAATGATTGCATCCTATTCATCATTAGAATTGAGATTTTCATCCGGATTATATTAAATATTGCATCATCTAAGCCTGATGGTCATAGAATGCTGACACTATTTCAGAAAATAACATTAATGAATGCAGTTTTATTAATATCATGCGTCTGCTAAGTAACTGTCTGTTATACGGCGAAAAGCGACAAAACATACATGTTGGGTAATGATTGCATCCTATTCATCATTAGAATTGAGATTTTCATCCGGATTATATTACATATTGCATCATCTAAGTCTGATGTTCATAGAATGCTGACACTATTTCAGAAAATAACATTAATGAATGCATTTTTATTAATATCATGCGTCTGCTAAGTAACTGTCTTTTATACGGCGAAAAGCGACAAAACATACATGTCGGGTAATGATTGCATCCTATTCATCATTAGAATTGAGATTTTCATCCGGATTATATTAAATATTGCATCATCTAAGCCTGATGTTCATAGAATGCTGACACTATTTCAGAAAATAACATTAATGAATGCATTTTTATTAATATCATGCGTCTGCTAAGTAACTGTCTGTTATACGGCGAAAAGCGACAAAACATACATGTCGGGTAATGATTGCATCCTATTCATCATTAGAATTGAGATTTTCATCCGGATTATATTACATATTGCATCATCTAAGCCTGATGTTCATAGAATGCTGACACTATTTCAGAAAATAACATTAATGAATGCATTTTTATTAATATCATGCGTCTGCTAAGTAACTGTCTGTTATACGGCGAAAAGCGACAAAACATACATGTCGGGTAATGATTGCATCCTATTCATCATTAGAATTGAGATTTTCATCCG
Organism: Acanthosepion esculentum; assembly: GCA_964036315.1. Taxonomy (NCBI): domain Eukaryota; kingdom Metazoa; phylum Mollusca; class Cephalopoda; order Sepiida; family Sepiidae; genus Acanthosepion; species Acanthosepion esculentum. The sequence continues at coordinate 83,001,253 of OZ038507.1, forward strand.
GATTATATTACATATTGCATCATCTAAGCCTGATGTTCATAGAATGCTGACACTATTTCAGAAAATAACATTAATGAATGCATTTTTATTAATATCATGCGTCTGCTAAGTAACTGTCTGTTATACGGCGAAAAGCGACAAAACATACATGTCGGGTAATGATTGCATCCTATTCATCATTAGAATTGAGATTTTCATCCGGATTATATTACATATTGCATCATCTAAGACTGATGTTCATAGAATGCTGACACTATTTCAGAAAATAACATTAATGAATGCATTTTTATTAATATCATGCGTCTGCTAAGTAACTGTCTGTTATACGGCGAAAAGCGACAAAACATACATGTCGGGTAATGATTGCATCCTATTCATCATTAGAATTGAGATTTTCATCCGGATTATATTACATATTGCATCATCTAAGCCTGATGGTCATAGAATACTGACACTATTTCAGAAAATAACATTAATGAATGCATTTTTACTAATATCATGCGTCTGCTAAATAACTGTCTTTTATACGGCGAAAAGCGACAAAACATACATGTCGGGTAATTATTGCATCCTATTCATCATTAGAATTGAGATTTTCATCCGGATTATATTACATATTGCATCATCTAAGCCTGATGTTCATAGAATGCTGACACTATTTCAGAAAATAACATTAATGAATGCATTTTTATTAATATCATGCGTCTGCTAAGTAACTGTCTTTTATACGGCGAAAAGCGACAAAACATACATGTCGGGTAATGATTGCATCCTATTCATCATTAGAATTGAGATTTTCATCCGGATTATATTAAATATTGCATCATCTAAGCCTGATGTTCATAGAATGCTGACACTATTTCAGAAAATAACATTAATGAATGCATTTTTATTAATATCATGCGTCTGCTAAGTAACTGTCTGTTATACGGCGAAAAGCGACAAAACATACATGTCGGGTAATGATTGCATCCTATTCATCATTAGAATTGAGATTTTCATCCGGATTATATTACATATTGCATCATCTAAGCCTGATGTTCATAGAATGCTGACACTATTTCAGAAAATAACATTAATGAATGCATTTTTATTAATATCATGCGTCTGCTAAGTAACTGTCTGTTATACGGCGAAAAGCGACAAAACATACATGTCGGGTAATGATTGCATCCTATTCATCATTAGAATTGAGATTTTCATCCGGATTATATTACATATTCCATCATCTAAGCCTGATGTTCATAGAATGCTGACACTATTTCAGAAAATAACATTAATGAATGCATTTTTATTAATATCATGCGTCTGCTAAGTAACTGTCTGTTATACGGCGAAAAGCGACAAAACATACATGTCGGGTAATGATTGCATCCTATTCATCATTAGAATTGAGATTTTCATCCGGATTATATTACATATTGCATCATCTAAGCCTGATGTTCATAGAATGCTGACACTATTTCAGAAAATAACATTAATGAATGCATTTTTATTAATATCATGCGTCTGCTAAGTAACTGTCTGTTATACGGCGAAAAGCGACAAAACATACATGTCGGGTAATGATTGCATCCTATTCATCATTAGAATTGAGATTTTCATCCGGATTATATTAAATATTGCATCATCTAAGCCTGATGGTCATAGAATGCTGACACTATTTCAGAAAATAACATTAATGAATGCAGTTTTATTAATATCATGCGTCTGCTAAGTAACTGTCTGTTATACGGCGAAAAGCGACAAAACATACATGTTGGGTAATGATTGCATCCTATTCATCATTAGAATTGAGATTTTCATCCGGATTATATTACATATTGCATCATCTAAGTCTGATGTTCATAGAATGCTGACACTATTTCAGAAAATAACATTAATGAATGCATTTTTATTAATATCATGCGTCTGCTAAGTAACTGTCTTTTATACGGCGAAAAGCGACAAAACATACATGTCGGGTAATGATTGCATCCTATTCATCATTAGAATTGAGATTTTCATCCGGATTATATTAAATATTGCATCATCTAAGCCTGATGTTCATAGAATGCTGACACTATTTCAGAAAATAACATTAATGAATGCATTTTTATTAATATCATGCGTCTGCTAAGTAACTGTCTGTTATACGGCGAAAAGCGACAAAACATACATGTCGGGTAATGATTGCATCCTATTCATCATTAGAATTGAGATTTTCATCCGGATTATATTACATATTGCATCATCTAAGCCTGATGTTCATAGAATGCTGACACTATTTCAGAAAATAACATTAATGAATGCATTTTTATTAATATCATGCGTCTGCTAAGTAACTGTCTGTTATACGGCGAAAAGCGACAAAACATACATGTCGGGTAATGATTGCATCCTATTCATCATTAGAATTGAGATTTTCATCCGGATTATATTACATATTGCATCATCTAAGCCTGATGTTCATAGAATGCTGACACTATTTCAGAAAATAACATTAATGAATGCATTTTTATTAATATCATGCGTCTGCTAAGTAACTGTCTGTTATACGGCGAAAAGCGACAAAACATACATGTCGGGTAATGATTGCATCCTATTCATCATTAGAATTGAGATTTTCATCCGGATTATATTACATATTGCATCATCTAAGCCTGATGTTCATAGAATGCTGACACTATTTCAGAAAATAACATTAATGAATGCATTTTTATTAATATCATGCGTCTGCTAAGTAACTGTCTGTTATACGGCGAAAAGCGACAAAACATACATGTCGGGTAATGATTGCATCCTATTCATCATTAGAATTGAGATTTTCATCTGGATTATATTACATATTGCATCATCTAAGCCTGATGTTCATAGAATGCTGACACTATTTCAGAAAATAACATTAATGAATGCATTTTTATTAATATCATGCGACTGCTAAGTAACTGTCTGTTATACGGCAAAAAGCGACAAAACATACATGTCGGGTAATGATTGCATCCTATTCATCATTAGAATTGAGATTTTCATCCGGATTATATTACATATTGCATCATCTAAGCCTGATGTTCATAGAATGCTGACACTATTTCAGAAAATAACATTAATGAATGCATTTTTATTAATATCATGCGTCTGCTAAGTAACTGTCTGTTATACGGCGAAAAGCGACAAAACATACATGTCGGGTAATGCTTGCATCCTATTCATCATTAGAATTGAGATTTTCATCCGGATTATATTACATATTGCATCATCTAAGCCTGATGTTCATAGAATGCTGACACTATTTCAGAAAATAACATTAATGAATGCATTTTTATTAATATCATGCGTCTGCTAAGTAACTGTCTGTTATACGGCGAAAAGCGACAGAACATACATGTCGGGTAATGATTGCATCCTATTCATCATTAGAATTGAGATTTTCATCCGGATTATATTACATATTGCATCACCTAACCCTGATGTTCATAGAATGCTGACACTATTTCAGAAAATAACATTAATGAATGCATGTTTATTAATATCATGCGTCTGCTAAGTAACTGTCTGTTATACGGCGAAAAGCGACAAAACATACATGTCGGGTAATGATTGCATCCTATTCATCATTAGAATTGAGATTTTCATCCGGATTATATTACATATTGCATCATCTAAGCCTGATGTTCATAGAATGCTGACACTATTTCAGAAAATAACATTAGTGAATGCATTTTTATTAATATCATGCGTCTGCTAAGTAACTGTCTGTTATACGGCGAAAAGCGACAAATTACATGTCGGGTAATGATTGCATCCTATTCATCATTAGAATTGAGATTTTCCTTCGGATTATATTACATATTGCATCATCTAAGCCTGATGTTCATAGAATGCTGACACTATTTCAGAAAATAACATTAATGAATGCATTTTTATTAATATCATGCGTCTGCTAAGTAACTGTCTGTTATACGGCGAAAAGCGACAAAACATACATGTCGGGTAATGATTGCATCCTATTCATCATTAGAATTGAGATTTTCATCCGGATTATATTACATATTGCATCATCTAAGCCTGATGTTCATAGAATGCTGACACTATTTCAGAAAATAACATTAATGAATGCATTTTTATTAATATCATGCGTCTGCTAAGTAACTGTCTGTTATACGGCGAAAAGCGAAAAAACATACATGTCGGGTAATGATGGCATCCTATTCATCATTTGAATTGAGATTTTCATCCGGATTATATTACATATTGCATCATCTAAGCCTGATGTTCATAGAATATTGACACTATTTCAGAAAATAACATTAATGAATGCATTTTTATTAATATCATGCGTCTGCTAAGTAACTGTCTGTTATACGGCGAAAAGCGACAAAACATACATGTCGAGTAATGATTGCATCCTATTCATCATTAGAATTGAGATTTTCATCCGGATTATATTACATATTGCATCATCTAAGCCTGATGTTCATAGAATGCTGACACTATTTCAGAAAATAACATTAATGAATGCATTTTTATTAATATCATGCGTCTGCTAAGTAACTGTCTTTTATACGGCGAAAAGCGACAAAACATACATGTCGGGTAATGATTGCATCCTATTCATCATTAGAATTGAGATTTTCATCCGGATTATATTAAATATTGCATCATCTAAGCCTGATGTTCATAGAATGCTGACACTATTTCAGAAAATAACATTAATGAATGCATTTTTATTAATATCATGCGTCTGCTAAGTAACTGTCTGTTATACGGCGAAAAGCGACAAAACATACATGTCGGGTAATGATTGCATCCTATTCATCATTAGAATTGAGATTTTCATCCGGATTATATTACATATTGCATCATCTAAGCCTGATGTTCATAGAATGCTGACACTATTTCAGAAAATAACATTAATGAATGCATTTTTATTAATATCATGCGTCTGCTAAGTAACTGTCTGTTATACGGCGAAAAGCGACAAAACATACATGTCGGGTAATGATTGCATCCTATTCATCATTAGAATTGAGATTTTCATCCGGATTATATTACATATTCCATCATCTAAGCCTGATGTTCATAGAATGCTGACACTATTTCAGAAAATAACATTAATGAATGCATTTTTATTAATATCATGCGTCTGCTAAGTAACTGTCTGTTATACGGCGAAAAGCGACAAAACATACATGTCGGGTAATGATTGCATCCTATTCATCATTAGAATTGAGATTTTCATCCGGATTATATTACATATTGCATCATCTAAGCCTGATGTTCATAGAATGCTGACACTATTTCAGAAAATAACATTAATGAATGCATTTTTATTAATATCATGCGTCTGCTAAGTAACTGTCTGTTATACGGCGAAAAGCGACAAAACATACATGTCGGGTAATGATTGCATCCTATTCATCATTAGAATTGAGATTTTCATCCGGATTATATTACATATTGCATCATCTAAGCCTGATGTTCATAGAATGCTGACACTATTTCAGAAAATAACATTAATGAATGCATTTTTATTAATATCATGCGTCTGCTAAGTAACTGTCTGTTATACGGCGAAAAGCGACAAAACATACATGTCGGGTAATGATTGCATCCTATTCATCATTAGAATTGAGATTTTCATCCGGATTATATTAAATATTGCATCATCTAAGACTGATGTTCATAGAATGCTGACACTATTTCAGAAAATAACATTAATGAATGCATTTTTATTAATATCATGCGTCTGCTAAGTAACTGTCTGTTATACGGCGAAAAGCGACAAAACATACATGTCGGGTAATGATTGCATCCTATTCATCATTAGAATTGAGATTTTCATCCGGATTATATTACATATTGCATCATCTAAGCCTGATGTTCATAGAATGCTGACACTATTTCAGAAAATAACATTAATGAATGCATTTTTATTAATATCATGCGTCTGCTAAGTAACTGTCTGTTATACGGCGAAAAGCGACAAAACATACATGTCGGGTAATGATTGCATCCTATTCATCATTAGAATTGAGATTTTCATCCGGATTATATTACATATTGCATCATCTAAGCCTGATGTTCATAGAATGCTGACACTATTTCAGAAAATAACATTAATGAATGCATTTTTATTAATATCATGCGTCTGCTAAGTAACTGTCTGTTATACGGCGAAAAGCGACAAAACATACATGTCGGGTAATGATTGCATCCTATTCATCATTAGAATTGAGATTTTCATCCGGATTATATTACATATTGCATCATCTAAGCCTGATGTTCATAGAATGCTGACACTATTTCAGAAAATAACATTAATGAATGCATTTTTATTAATATCATGCGTCTGCTAAGTAACTGTCTGTTATACGGCGAAAAGCGACAAAACATACATGTCGGGTAATGATTGCATCCTATTCATCATTAGAATTGAGATTTTCATCTGGATTATATTACATATTGCATCATCTAAGCCTGATGTTCATAGAATGCTGACACTATTTCAGAAAATAACATTAATGAATGCATTTTTATTAATATCATGCGACTGCTAAGTAACTGTCTGTTATACGGCAAAAAGCGACAAAACATACATGTCGGGTAATGATTGCATCCTATTCATCATTAGAATTGAGATTTTCATCCGGATTATATTACATATTGCATCATCTAAGCCTGATGTTCATAGAATGCTGACACTATTTCAGAAAATAACATTAATGAATGCATTTTTATTAATATCATGCGTCTGCTAAGTAACTGTCTGTTATACGGCGAAAAGCGACAAAACATACATGTCGGGTAATGCTTGCATCCTATTCATCATTAGAATTGAGATTTTCATCCGGATTATATTACATATTGCATCATCTAAGCCTGATGTTCATAGAATGCTGACACTATTTCAGAAAATAACATTAATGAATGCATTTTTATTAATATCATGCGTCTGCTAAGTAACTGTCTGTTATACGGCGAAAAGCGACAGAACATACATGTCGGGTAATGATTGCATCCTATTCATCATTAGAATTGAGATTTTCATCCGGATTATATTACATATTGCATCACCTAACCCTGATGTTCATAGAATGCTGACACTATTTCAGAAAATAACATTAATGAATGCATGTTTATTAATATCATGCGTCTGCTAAGTAACTGTCTGTTATACGGCGAAAAGCGACAAAACATACATGTCGGGTAATGATTGCATCCTATTCATCATTAGAATTGAGATTTTCATCCGGATTATATTACATATTGCATCATCTAAGCCTGATGTTCATAGAATGCTGACACTATTTCAGAAAATAACATTAGTGAATGCATTTTTATTAATATCATGCGTCTGCTAAGTAACTGTCTGTTATACGGCGAAAAGCGACAAATTACATGTCGGGTAATGATTGCATCCTATTCATCATTAGAATTGAGATTTTCCTTCGGATTATATTACATATTGCATCATCTAAGCCTGATGTTCATAGAATGCTGACACTATTTCAGAAAATAACATTAATGAATGCATTTTTATTAATATCATGCGTCTGCTAAGTAACTGTCTGTTATACGGCGAAAAGCGACAAAACATACATGTCGGGTAATGATTGCATCCTATTCATCATTAGAATTGAGATTTTCATCCGGATTATATTACATATTGCATCATCTAAGCCTGATGTTCATAGAATGCTGACACTATTTCAGAAAATAACATTAATGAATGCATTTTTATTAATATCATGCGTCTGCTAAGTAACTGTCTGTTATACGGCGAAAAGCGAAAAAACATACATGTCGGGTAATGATGGCATCCTATTCATCATTTGAATTGAGATTTTCATCGGGGATTATATTACATATTGCATCATCTAAGCCTGATGTTCATAGAATATTGACACTATTTCAGAAAATAACATTAATGAATGCATTTTTATTAATATCATGCGTCTGCTAAGTAACTGTCTGTTATACGGCGAAAAGCGACAAAACATACATGTCGGGTAATGATTGCATCCTATTCATCATTAGAATTGAGATTTTCATCCGGATTATATTACATATTGCATCATCTAAGCCTGATGTTCATAGAATGCTGACACTATTTCAGAAAATAACATTAGTGAATGCATTTTTATTAATATCATGCGTCTGCTAAGTAACTGTCTGTTATACGGCGAAAAGCGACAAATTACATGTCGGGTAATGATTGCATCCTATTCATCATTAGAATTGAGATTTTCCTTCGGATTATATTACATATTGCATCATCTAAGCCTGATGTTCATAGAATGCTGACACTATTTCAGAAAATAACATTAATGAATGCATTTTTATTAATATCATGCGTCTGCTAAGTAACTGTCTGTTATACGGCGAAAAGCGACAAAACATACATGTCGGGTAATGATTGCATCCTATTCATCATTAGAATTGAGATTTTCATCCGGATTATATTACATATTGCATCATCTAAGCCTGATGTTCATAGAATGCTGACACTATTTCAGAAAATAACATTAATGAATGCATTTTTATTAATATCATGCGTCTGCTAAGTAACTGTCTGTTATACGGCGAAAAGCGAAAAAACATACATGTCGGGTAATGATGGCATCCTATTCATCATTTGAATTGAGATTTTCATCGGGGATTATATTACATATTGCATCATCTAAGCCTGATGTTCATAGAATATTGACACTATTTCAGAAAATAACATTAATGAATGCATTTTTATTAATATCATGCGTCTGCTAAGTAACTGTCTGTTATACGGCGAAAAGCGACAAAACATACATGTCGAGTAATGATTGCATCCTATTCATCATTAGAATTGAGATTTTCATCCGGATTATATTACATATTGCATCATCTAAGCCTGATGTTCATAGAATGCTGACACTATTTCAGAAAATAACATTAATGAATGCATTTTTATTAATATCATGCGTCTGCTAAGTAACTGTCTGTTATACGGCGAAAAGCGACAAAACATACATGTCGGGTAATGATTGCATCCTATTCATCAATAGAATTGAGATTTTCATCCGGATTATTTTACATATTGCCTCATCTAAGCCTGATGTTCATAGAATGCTGACACTATTTCAGAAAATAACATTAATGAATGCATTTTTATTAATATCATGCGTCTGCTAAGTAACTGTCTGTTATACGGCGAAAAGCGACAAAACATACATGTCGGGTAATGATTGCATCCTATTCATCATTAGAATTGAGATTTTCATCCGGATTATATTACATATTGCATCATCTAAGCCTGATGTTCATAGAATGCTGACACTATTTCAGAAAATAACATTAATGAATGCATTTTTATTAATATCATGCGTCTTCTAAGTAACTGTCTGTTATACGGCGAAAAGCGACAAAACATACATGTCGGGTAATGATTGCATCCTATTCATCATAAGAATTGAGATTTTCATCCGGATTATATTACATATTGCATCACCTAACCCTGATGTTCATAGAATGCTGACACTATTTCAGAAAATAACATTAATGAATGCATTTTTATTAATATCATGCGTCTGCTAAGTAACTGTCTGTTATACGGCCAAAAGCGACAAATTACATGTCGGGTAATGATTGCATCCTATTCATCATTAGAATTGAGATTTTCCTCCGGATTATATTACATATTGCATCATCTAAGCCTGATGTTCATAGAATGCTGACACTATTTCAGAAAATAACATTAATGAATGCATTTTTATTAATATCATGCGTCTGCTAAGTAACTGTCTGTTATACGGCGAAAAGCGACAAAACATACATGTCGGGTAATGATTGCATCCTATTCATCATTAGAATTGAGATTTTCATCCGGATTATATTACATATTGCATCATCTAAGCCTGATGTTCATAGAACGCTGACACTATTTCAGAAAATAACATTAATGAATGCATTTTTATTAATATCATGCGTCTGCTAAGTAACTGTCTGTTATACGGCGAAAAGCGACAAAACATACATGTCGGGTAATGATTGCATCCTATTCATCATTAGAATTGAGATTTTCATCTGGATTATATTACATATTGCATCATCTAAGCCTGATGTTCATAGAATGCTGACACTATTTCAGAAAATAACATTAATGAATGCATTTTTATTAATATCATGCGACTGCAAAGTAACTGTCTGTTATACGGCAAAAAGCGACAAAACATACATGTCGGGTAATGATTGCATCCTATTCATCATTAGAATTGAGATTTTCATCCGGATTATATTACATATTGCATCATCTAAGCCTGATGTTCATAGAATGCTGACACTATTTCAGAAAATAACATTAATGAATGCATTTTTATTAATATCATGCGTCTGCTAAGTAACTGTCTGTTATACGGCGAAAAGCGACAAAACATACATGTCGGGTAATGATTGCATCCTATTCATCATTAGAATTGAGATTTTCATCCGGATTATATTACATATTGCATCATCTAAGCCTGATGTTCATAGAATGCTGACACTATTTCAGAAAATAACATTAATGAATGCATTTTTATTAATATCATGCGTCTGCTAAGTAACTGTCTGTTATAAGGCGAAAAGCGACAGAACATACATGTCGGGTAATGATTGCATCCTATTCATCATTAGAATTGAGATTTTCATCCGGATTATATTACATATTGCATCACCTAACCCTGATGTTCATAGAATGCTGACACTATTTCAGAAAATAACATTAATGAATGCATGTTTATTAATATCATGCGTCTGCTAAGTAACTGTCTGTTATACGGCGAAAAGCGACAAAACATACATGTCGGGTAATGATTGCATCCTATTCATCATTAGAATTGAGATTTTCATCCGGATTATATTACATATTGCATCATCTAAGCCTGATGTTCATAGAATGCTGACACTATTTCAGAAAATAACATTAATGAATGCATTTTTATTAATATCATGCGTCTGCTAAGTAACTGTCTGTTATACGGCGAAAAGCGACAAAACATACATGTCGGGTAATGCTTGCATCCTATTCATCATTAGAATTGAGATTTTCATCCGGATTATATTACATATTGCATCATCTAAGCCTGATGTTCATAGAATGCTGACACTATTTCAGAAAATAACATTAATGAATGCATTTTTATTAATATCATGCGTCTGCTAAGTAACTGTCTGTTATACGGCGAAAAGCGACAGAACATACATGTCGGGTAATGATTGCATCCTATTCATCATTAGAATTGAGATTTTCATCCGGATTATATTACATATTGCATCACCTAACCCTGATGTTCATAGAATGCTGACACTATTTCAGAAAATAACATTAATGAATGCATGTTTATTAATATCATGCGTCTGCTAAGTAACTGTCTGTTATACGGCGAAAAGCGACAAAACATACATGTCGGGTAATGATTGCATCCTATTCATCATTAGAATTGAGATTTTCATCCGGATTATATTACATATTGCATCATCTAAGCCTGATGTTCATAGAATGCTGACACTATTTCAGAAAATAACATTAGTGAATGCATTTTTATTAATATCATGCGTCTGCTAAGTAACTGTCTGTTATACGGCGAAAAGCGACAAATTACATGTCGGGTAATGATTGCATCCTATTCATCATTAGAATTGAGATTTTCCTTCGGATTATATTACATATTGCATCATCTAAGCCTGATGTTCATAGAATGCTGACACTATTTCAGAAAATAACATTAATGAATGCATTTTTATTAATATCATGCGTCTGCTAAGTAACTGTCTGTTATACGGCGAAAAGCGACAAAACATACATGTCGGGTAATGATTGCATCCTATTCATCATTAGAATTGAGATTTTCATCCGGATTATATTACATATTGCATCATCTAAGCCTGATGTTCATAGAATGCTGACACTATTTCAGAAAATAACATTAATGAATGCATTTTTATTAATATCATGCGTCTGCTAAGTAACTGTCTGTTATACGGCGAAAAGCGAAAAAACATACATGTCGGGTAATGATGGCATCCTATTCATCATTTGAATTGAGATTTTCATCGGGGATTATATTACATATTGCATCATCTAAGCCTGATGTTCATAGAATATTGACACTATTTCAGAAAATAACATTAATGAATGCATTTTTATTAATATCATGCGTCTGCTAAGTAACTGTCTGTTATACGGCGAAAAGCGACAAAACATACATGTCGGGTAATGATTGCATCCTATTCATCATTAGAATTGAGATTTTCATCCGGATTATATTACATATTGCATCATCTAAGCCTGATGTTCATAGAATGCTGACACTATTTCAGAAAATAACATTAGTGAATGCATTTTTATTAATATCATGCGTCTGCTAAGTAACTGTCTGTTATACGGCGAAAAGCGACAAATTACATGTCGGGTAATGATTGCATCCTATTCATCATTAGAATTGAGATTTTCCTTCGGATTATATTACATATTGCATCATCTAAGCCTGATGTTCATAGAATGCTGACACTATTTCAGAAAATAACATTAATGAATGCATTTTTATTAATATCATGCGTCTGCTAAGTAACTGTCTGTTATACGGCGAAAAGCGACAAAACATACATGTCGGGTAATGATTGCATCCTATTCATCATTAGAATTGAGATTTTCATCCGGATTATATTACATATTGCATCATCTAAGCCTGATGTTCATAGAATGCTGACACTATTTCAGAAAATAACATTAATGAATGCATTTTTATTAATATCATGCGTCTGCTAAGTAACTGTCTGTTATACGGCGAAAAGCGAAAAAACATACATGTCGGGTAATGATGGCATCCTATTCATCATTTGAATTGAGATTTTCATCGGGGATTATATTACATATTGCATCATCTAAGCCTGATGTTCATAGAATATTGACACTATTTCAGAAAATAACATTAATGAATGCATTTTTATTAATATCATGCGTCTGCTAAGTAACTGTCTGTTATACGGCGAAAAGCGACAAAACATACATGTCGAGTAATGATTGCATCCTATTCATCATTAGAATTGAGATTTTCATCCGGATTATATTACATATTGCATCATCTAAGCCTGATGTTCATAGAATGCTGACACTATTTCAGAAAATAACATTAATGAATGCATTTTTATTAATATCATGCGTCTGCTAAGTAACTGTCTGTTATACGGCGAAAAGCGACAAAACATACATGTCGGGTAATGATTGCATCCTATTCATCAATAGAATTGAGATTTTCATCCGGATTATTTTACATATTGCCTCATCTAAGCCTGATGTTCATAGAATGCTGACACTATTTCAGAAAATAACATTAATGAATGCATTTTTATTAATATCATGCGTCTGCTAAGTAACTGTCTGTTATACGGCGAAAAGCGACAAAACATACATGTCGGGTAATGATTGCATCCTATTCATCATTAGAATTGAGATTTTCATCCGGATTATATTACATATTGCATCATCTAAGCCTGATGTTCATAGAATGCTGACACTATTTCAGAAAATAACATTAATGAATGCATTTTTATTAATATCATGCGTCTTCTAAGTAACTGTCTGTTATACGGCGAAAAGCGACAAAACATACATGTCGGGTAATGATTGCATCCTATTCATCATAAGAATTGAGATTTTCATCCGGATTATATTACATATTGCATCACCTAACCCTGATGTTCATAGAATGCTGACACTATTTCAGAAAATAACATTAATGAATGCATTTTTATTAATATCATGCGTCTGCTAAGTAACTGTCTGTTATACGGCGAAAAGCGACAAATTACATGTCGGGTAATGATTGCATCCTATTCATCATTAGAATTGAGATTTTCCTCCGGATTATATTACATATTGCATCATCTAAGCCTGATGTTCATAGAATGCTGACACTATTTCAGAAAATAACATTAATGAATGCATTTTTATTAATATCATGCGTCTGCTAAGTAACTGTCTGTTATACGGCGAAAAGCGACAAAACATACATGTCGGGTAATGATTGCATCCTATTCATCATTAGAATTGAGATTTTCATCCGGATTATATTACATATTGCATCATCTAAGCCTGATGTTCATAGAACGCTGACACTATTTCAGAAAATAACATTAATGAATGCATTTTTATTAATATCATGCGTCTGCTAAGTAACTGTCTGTTATACGGCGAAAAGCGACAAAACATACATGTCGGGTAATGATTGCATCCTATTCATCATTAGAATTGAGATTTTCATCTGGATTATATTACATATTGCATCATCTAAGCCTGATGTTCATAGAATGCTGACACTATTTCAGAAAATAACATTAATGAATGCATTTTTATTAATATCATGCGACTGCAAAGTAACTGTCTGTTATACGGCAAAAAGCGACAAAACATACATGTCGGGTAATGATTGCATCCTATTCATCATTAGAATTGAGATTTTCATCCGGATTATATTACATATTGCATCATCTAAGCCTGATGTTCATAGAATGCTGACACTATTTCAGAAAATAACATTAATGAATGCATTTTTATTAATATCATGCGTCTGCTAAGTAACTGTCTGTTATACGGCGAAAAGCGACAAAACATACATGTCGGGTAATGATTGCATCCTATTCATCATTAGAATTGAGATTTTCATCCGGATTATATTACATATTGCATCATCTAAGCCTGATGTTCATAGAATGCTGACACTATTTCAGAAAATAACATTAATGAATGCATTTTTATTAATATCATGCGTCTGCTAAGTAACTGTCTGTTATAAGGCGAAAAGCGACAGAACATACATGTCGGGTAATGATTGCATCCTATTCATCATTAGAATTGAGATTTTCATCCGGATTATATTACATATTGCATCACCTAACCCTGATGTTCATAGAATGCTGACACTATTTCAGAAAATAACATTAATGAATGCATGTTTATTAATATCATGCGTCTGCTAAGTAACTGTCTGTTATACGGCGAAAAGCGACAAAACATACATGTCGGGTAATGATTGCATCCTATTCATCATTAGAATTGAGATTTTCATCCGGATTATATTACATATTGCATCATCTAAGCCTGATGTTCATAGAATGCTGACACTATTTCAGAAAATAACATTAATGAATGCATTTTTATTAATATCATGCGTCTGCTAAGTAACTGTCTGTTATACGGCGAAAAGCGACAAATTACATGTCGGGTAATGATTGCATCCTATTCATCATTAGAATTGAGATTTTCCTCCGGATTATATTACATATTGCATCATCTAAGCCTGATGTTCATAGAATGCTGACACTATTTCAGAAAATAACATTAATGAATGCATTTTTATTAATATCATGCGTCTGCTAAGTAACTGTCTGTTATACGGCGAAAAGCGACAAAACATACATGTCGGGTAATGATTGCATCCTATTCATCATTAGAATTGAGATTTTCATCCGGATTATATTACATATTGCATCATCTAAGCCTGATGTTCATAGAATGCTGACACTATTTCAGAAAATAACATTAATGAATGCATTTTTATTAATATCATGCGTCTGCTAAGTAACTGTCTGTTATACGGCGAAAAGCGAAAAAACATACATGTCGGGTAATGATGGCATCCTATTCATCATTTGAATTGAGATTTTCATCCGGATTATATTACATATTGCATCATCTAAGCCTGATGTTCATAGAATGTTGACACTATTTCAGAAAATAACATTAATGAATGCATTTTTATTAATATCATGCGTCTGCTAAGTAACTGTCTGTTATACGGCGAAAAGCGACAAAACATACATGTCGAGTAATGATTGCATCCTATTCATCATTAGAATTGAGATTTTCATCCGGATTATATTACATATTGCATCATCTAAGCCTGATGTTCATAGAATGCTGACACTATTTCAGAAAATAACATTAATGAATGCATTTTTATTAATATCATGCGTCTGCTAAGTAACTGTCTGTTATACGGCGAAAAGCGACAAAACATACATGTCGGGTAATGATTGCATCCTATTCATCAATAGAATTGAGATTTTCATCCGGATTATTTTACATATTGCCTCATCTAAGCCTGATGTTCATAGAATGCTGACACTATTTCAGAAAATAACATTAATGAATGCATTTTTATTAATATCATGCGTCTGCTAAGTAACTGTCTGTTATACGGCGAAAAGCGACAAAACATACATGTCGGGTAATGATTGCATCCTATTCATCATTAGAATTGAGATTTTCATCCGGATTATATTACATATTGCATCATCTAAGCCTGATGTTCATAGAATGCTGACACTATTTCAGAAAATAACATTAATGAATGCATTTTTATTAATATCATGCGTCTGCTAAGTAACTGTCTGTTATACGGCGAAAAGCGACAAAACATACATGTCGGGTAATGATTGCATCCTATTCATCATTAGAATTGAGATTTTCATCCGGATTATATTACATATTGCATCATCTAAGTCTGATGTTCATAGAATGCTGACACTATTTCAGAAAATAACATTAATGAATGCATTTTTATTAATATCATGCGTCTGCTAAGTAACTGTCTGTTATACGGCGAAAAGCGACAAAACATACATGTCGGGTAATGATTGCATCCTATTCATCATTAGAATTGAGATTTTCATCCGGATTATATTACATATTGCATCATCTAAGCCTGATGTTCATAGAACGCTGACACTATTTCAGAAAATAACATTAATGAATGCATTTTTATTAATATCATGCGTCTGCTAAGTAACTGTCTGTTATACGGCGAAAAGCGACAAAACATACATGTCGGGTAATGATTGCATCCTATTCATCATTAGAATTGAGATTTTCATCCGGATTATATTACATATTGCATCATCTAAGCCTGATGTTCATAGAATTCTTACACTATTTCAGAAAATAACTTTAATGAATGCATTTTTATTAATATCATGCGTCTGCTAATTAACTGTCTGTTATACGGCGAAAAGCGACAAAACATACATGTCGGGTAATGATTGCATCCTATTCATCATTAGAATTGAGATTTTCATCCGGATTATATTACATATTGCATCATCTAAGCCTGATGTTCATAGAACGCTGACACTATTTCAGAAAATAACATTAATGAATGCATTTTTATTAATATCATGCGTCTGCTAAGTAACTGTCTGTTATACGGCGAAAAGCGACAAAACATACATGTCGGGTAATGATTGCATCCTATTCATCATTAGAATTGAGATTTTCATCCGGATTATATTACATATTGCATCATCTAAGCCTGATGTTCATAGAATGCTGACACTATTTCAGAAAATAACATTAATGAATGCATTTTTATTAATATCATGCGTCTGCTAAGTAACTGTCTGTTATACGGCGAAAAGCGACAAATTACATGTCGGGTAATGATTGCATCCTATTCATCATTAGAATTGAGATTTTCCTCCGGATTATATTACATATTGCATCATCTAAGCCTGATGTTCATAGAATGCTGACACTATTTCAGAAAATAACATTAATGAATGCATTTTTATTAATATCATGCGTCTGCTAAGTAACTGTCTGTTATACGGCGAAAAGCGACAAAACATACATGTCGGGTAATGATTGCATCCTATTCATCATTAGAATTGAGATTTTCATCCGGATTATATTACATATTGCATCATCTAAGCCTGATGTTCATAGAATGCTGACACTATTTCAGAAAATAACATTAATGAATGCATTTTTATTAATATCATGCGTCTGCTAAGTAACTGTCTGTTATACGGCGAAAAGCGACAAATTACATGTCGGGTAATGATTGCATCCTATTCATCATTAGAATTGAGATTTTCCTCCGGATTATATTACATATTGCATCATCTAAGCCTGATGTTCATAGAATGCTGACACTATTTCAGAAAATAACATTAATGAATGCATTTTTATTAATATCATGCGTCTGCTAAGTAACTGTCTGTTATACGGCGAAAAGCGACAAAACATACATGTCGGGTAATGATTGCATCCTATTCATCATTAGAATTGAGATTTTCATCCGGATTATATTACATATTGCATCATCTAAGCCTGATGTTCATAGAATGCTGACACTATTTCAGAAAATAACATTAATGAATGCATTTTTATTAATATCATGCGTCTGCTAAGTAACTGTCTGTTATACGGCGAAAAGCGAAAAAACATACATGTCGGGTAATGATGGCATCCTATTCATCATTTGAATTGAGATTTTCATCCGGATTATATTACATATTGCATCATCTAAGCCTGATGTTCATAGAATGTTGACACTATTTCAGAAAATAACATTAATGAATGCATTTTTATTAATATCATGCGTCTGCTAAGTAACTGTCTGTTATACGGCGAAAAGCGACAAAACATACATGTCGAGTAATGATTGCATCCTATTCATCATTAGAATTGAGATTTTCATCCGGATTATATTACATATTGCATCATCTAAGCCTGATGTTCATAGAATGCTGACACTATTTCAGAAAATAACATTAATGAATGCATTTTTATTAATATCATGCGTCTGCTAAGTAACTGTCTGTTATACGGCGAAAAGCGACAAAACATACATGTCGGGTAATGATTTCATCCTATTCATCAATAGAATTGAGATTTTCATCCGGATTATTTTACATATTGCCTCATCTAAGCCTGATGTTCATAGAATGCTGACACTATTTCAGAAAATAACATTAATGAATGCATTTTTATTAATATCATGCGTCTGCTAAATAACTGTCTGTTATACGGCGAAAAGCGACAAAACATACATGTCGGGTAATGATTGCATCCTATTCATCATTAGAATTGAGATTTTCATCCGGATTATATTACATATTGCATCATCTAAGCCTGATGTTCATAGAATGCTGACACTATTTCAGAAAATAACATTAATGAATGCATTTTTATTAATATCATGCGTCTGCTAAGTAACTGTCTGTTATACGGCGAAAAGCGACAAAACATACATGTCGGGTAATGATTGCATCCTATTCATCATTAGAATTGAGATTTTCATCCGGATTATATTACATATTGCATCATCTAAGTCTGATGTTCATAGAATGCTGACACTATTTCAGAAAATAACATTAATGAATGCATTTTTATTAATATCATGCGTCTGCTAAGTAACTGTCTGTTATACGGCGAAAAGCGACAAAACATACATGTCGGGTAATGATTGCATCCTATTCATCATTAGAATTGAGATTTTCATCCGGATTATATTACATATTGCATCATCTAAGCCTGATGTTCATAGAATTCTTACACTATTTCAGAAAATAACTTTAATGAATGCATTTTTATTAATATCATGCGTCTGCTAATTAACTGTCTGTTATACGGCGAAAAGCGACAAAACATACATGTCGGGTAATGATTGCATCCTATTCATCATTAGAATTGAGATTTTCATCCGGATTATATTACATATTGCATCATCTAAGCCTGATGTTCATAGAACGCTGACACTATTTCAGAAAATAACATTAATGAATGCATTTTTATTAATATCATGCGTCTGCTAAGTAACTGTCTGTTATACGGCGAAAAGCGACAAAACATACATGTCGGGTAATGATTGCATCCTATTCATCATTAGAATTGAGATTTTCATCCGGATTATATTACATATTGCATCATCTAAGCCTGATGTTCATAGAATGCTGACACTATTTCAGAAAATAACATTAATGAATGCATTTTTATTAATATCATGCGTCTGCTAAGTAACTGTCTGTTATACGGCGAAAAGCGAAAAAACATACATGTCGGGTAATGATGGCATCCTATTCATCATTTGAATTGAGATTTTCATCCGGATTA
The DNA here is from genome assembly GCA_964036315.1 of Acanthosepion esculentum. Taxonomy (NCBI): domain Eukaryota; kingdom Metazoa; phylum Mollusca; class Cephalopoda; order Sepiida; family Sepiidae; genus Acanthosepion; species Acanthosepion esculentum. Next base: position 83,021,141 of record OZ038507.1, read on the forward strand.
TATTACATATTGCATCATCTAAGCCTGATGTTCATAGAATGTTGACACTATTTCAGAAAATAACATTAATGAATGCATTTTTATTAATATCATGCGTCTGCTAAGTAACTGTCTGTTATACGGCGAAAAGCGACAAAACATACATGTCGAGTAATGATTGCATCCTATTCATCATTAGAATTGAGATTTTCATCCGGATTATATTACATATTGCATCATCTAAGCCTGATGTTCATAGAATGCTGACACTATTTCAGAAAATAACATTAATGAATGCATTTTTATTAATATCATGCGTCTGCTAAGTAACTGTCTGTTATACGGCGAAAAGCGACAAAACATACATGTCGGGTAATGATTGCATCCTATTCATCAATAGAATTGAGATTTTCATCCGGATTATTTTACATATTGCCTCATCTAAGCCTGATGTTCATAGAATGCTGACACTATTTCAGAAAATAACATTAATGAATGCATTTTTATTAATATCATGCGTCTGCTAAGTAACTGTCTGTTATACGGCGAAAAGCGACAAAACATACATGTCGGGTAATGATTGCATCCTATTCATCATTAGAATTGAGATTTTCATCCGGATTATATTACATATTGCATCATCTAAGCCTGATGTTCATAGAATGCTGACACTATTTCAGAAAATAACATTAATGAATGCATTTTTATTAATATCATGCGTCTGCTAAGTAACTGTCTGTTATACGGCGAAAAGCGACAAAACATACATGTCGGGTAATGATTGCATCCTATTCATCATTAGAATTGAGATTTTCATCCGGATTATATTACATATTGCATCATCTAAGTCTGATGTTCATAGAATGCTGACACTATTTCAGAAAATAACATTAATGAATGCATTTTTATTAATATCATGCGTCTGCTAAGTAACTGTCTGTTATACGGCGAAAAGCGACAAAACATACATGTCGGGTAATGATTGCATCCTATTCATCATTAGAATTGAGATTTTCATCCGGATTATATTACATATTGCATCATCTAAGCCTGATGTTCATAGAATTCTTACACTATTTCAGAAAATAACTTTAATGAATGCATTTTTATTAATATCATGCGTCTGCTAATTAACTGTCTGTTATACGGCGAAAAGCGACAAAACATACATGTCGGGTAATGATTGCATCCTATTCATCATTAGAATTGAGATTTTCATCCGGATTATATTACATATTGCATCATCTAAGCCTGATGTTCATAGAACGCTGACACTATTTCAGAAAATAACATTAATGAATGCATTTTTATTAATATCATGCGTCTGCTAAGTAACTGTCTGTTATACGGCGAAAAGCGACAAAACATACATGTCGGGTAATGATTGCATCCTATTCATCATTAGAATTGAGATTTTCATCCGGATTATATTACATATTGCATCATCTAAGCCTGATGTTCATAGAATGCTGACACTATTTCAGAAAATAACATTAATGAATGCATTTTTATTAATATCATGCGTCTGCTAAGTAACTGTCTGTTATACGGCGAAAAGCGAAAAAACATACATGTCGGGTAATGATGGCATCCTATTCATCATTTGAATTGAGATTTTCATCCGGATTATATTACATATTGCATCATCTAAGCCTGATGTTCATAGAATGTTGACACTATTTCAGAAAATAACATTAATGAATGCATTTTTATTAATATCATGCGTCTGCTAAGTAACTGTCTGTTATACGGCGAAAAGCGACAAAACATACATGTCGAGTAATGATTGCATCCTATTCATCATTAGAATTGAGATTTTCATCCGGATTATATTACATATTGCATCATCTAAGCCTGATGTTCATAGAATGCTGACACTATTTCAGAAAATAACATTAATGAATGCATTTTTATTAATATCATGCGTCTGCTAAGTAACTGTCTGTTATACGGCGAAAAGCGACAAAACATACATGTCGGGTAATGATTGCATCCTATTCATCAATAGAATTGAGATTTTCATCCGGATTATTTTACATATTGCCTCATCTAAGCCTGATGTTCATAGAATGCTGACACTATTTCAGAAAATAACATTAATGAATGCATTTTTATTAATATCATGCGTCTGCTAAGTAACTGTCTGTTATACGGCGAAAAGCGACAAAACATACATGTCGGGTAATGATTGCATCCTATTCATCATTAGAATTGAGATTTTCATCCGGATTATATTACATATTGCATCATCTAAGCCTGATGTTCATAGAATGCTGACACTATTTCAGAAAATAACATTAATGAATGCATTTTTATTAATATCATGCGTCTGCTAAGTAACTGTCTGTTATACGGCGAAAAGCGACAAAACATACATGTCGGGTAATGATTGCATCCTATTCATCATTAGAATTGAGATTTTCATCCGGATTATATTACATATTGCATCATCTAAGTCTGATGTTCATAGAATGCTGACACTATTTCAGAAAATAACATTAATGAATGCATTTTTATTAATATCATGCGTCTGCTAAGTAACTGTCTGTTATACGGCGAAAAGCGACAAAACATACATGTCGGGTAATGATTGCATCCTATTCATCATTAGAATTGAGATTTTCATCCGGATTATATTACATATTGCATCATCTAAGCCTGATGTTCATAGAATTCTTACACTATTTCAGAAAATAACTTTAATGAATGCATTTTTATTAATATCATGCGTCTGCTAATTAACTGTCTGTTATACGGCGAAAAGCGACAAAACATACATGTCGGGTAATGATTGCATCCTATTCATCATTAGAATTGAGATTTTCATCCGGATTATATTACATATTGCATCATCTAAGCCTGATGTTCATAGAACGCTGACACTATTTCAGAAAATAACATTAATGAATGCATTTTTATTAATATCATGCGTCTGCTAAGTAACTGTCTGTTATACGGCGAAAAGCGACAAAACATACATGTCGGGTAATGATTGCATCCTATTCATCATTAGAATTGAGATTTTCATCCGGATTATATTACATATTGCATCATCTAAGCCTGATGTTCATAGAATGCTGACACTATTTCAGAAAATAACATTAATGAATGCATTTTTATTAATATCATGCGTCTGCTAAGTAACTGTCTGTTATACGGCGAAAAGCGACAAATTACATGTCGGGTAATGATTGCATCCTATTCATCATTAGAATTGAGATTTTCCTCCGGATTATATTACATATTGCATCATCTAAGCCTGATGTTCATAGAATGCTGACACTATTTCAGAAAATAACATTAATGAATGCATTTTTATTAATATCATGCGTCTGCTAAGTAACTGTCTGTTATACGGCGAAAAGCGACAAAACATACATGTCGGGTAATGATTGCATCCTATTCATCATTAGAATTGAGATTTTCATCCGGATTATATTACATATTGCATCATCTAAGCCTGATGTTCATAGAATGCTGACACTATTTCAGAAAATAACATTAATGAATGCATTTTTATTAATATCATGCGTCTGCTAAGTAACTGTCTGTTATACGGCGAAAAGCGAAAAAACATACATGTCGGGTAATGATGGCATCCTATTCATCATTTGAATTGAGATTTTCATCCGGATTATATTACATATTGCATCATCTAAGCCTGATGTTCATAGAATGTTGACACTATTTCAGAAAATAACATTAATGAATGCATTTTTATTAATATCATGCGTCTGCTAAGTAACTGTCTGTTATACGGCGAAAAGCGACAAAACATACATGTCGAGTAATGATTGCATCCTATTCATCATTAGAATTGAGATTTTCATCCGGATTATATTACATATTGCATCATCTAAGCCTGATGTTCATAGAATGCTGACACTATTTCAGAAAATAACATTAATGAATGCATTTTTATTAATATCATGCGTCTGCTAAGTAACTGTCTGTTATACGGCGAAAAGCGACAAAACATACATGTCGGGTAATGATTGCATCCTATTCATCAATAGAATTGAGATTTTCATCCGGATTATTTTACATATTGCCTCATCTAAGCCTGATGTTCATAGAATGCTGACACTATTTCAGAAAATAACATTAATGAATGCATTTTTATTAATATCATGCGTCTGCTAAGTAACTGTCTGTTATACGGCGAAAAGCGACAAAACATACATGTCGGGTAATGATTGCATCCTATTCATCATTAGAATTGAGATTTTCATCCGGATTATATTACATATTGCATCATCTAAGCCTGATGTTCATAGAATGCTGACACTATTTCAGAAAATAACATTAATGAATGCATTTTTATTAATATCATGCGTCTGCTAAGTAACTGTCTGTTATACGGCGAAAAGCGACAAAACATACATGTCGGGTAATGATTGCATCCTATTCATCATTAGAATTGAGATTTTCATCCGGATTATATTACATATTGCATCATCTAAGTCTGATGTTCATAGAATGCTGACACTATTTCAGAAAATAACATTAATGAATGCATTTTTATTAATATCATGCGTCTGCTAAGTAACTGTCTGTTATACGGCGAAAAGCGACAAAACATACATGTCGGGTAATGATTGCATCCTATTCATCATTAGAATTGAGATTTTCATCCGGATTATATTACATATTGCATCATCTAAGCCTGATGTTCATAGAATTCTTACACTATTTCAGAAAATAACTTTAATGAATGCATTTTTATTAATATCATGCGTCTGCTAATTAACTGTCTGTTATACGGCGAAAAGCGACAAAACATACATGTCGGGTAATGATTGCATCCTATTCATCATTAGAATTGAGATTTTCATCCGGATTATATTACATATTGCATCATCTAAGCCTGATGTTCATAGAACGCTGACACTATTTCAGAAAATAACATTAATGAATGCATTTTTATTAATATCATGCGTCTGCTAAGTAACTGTCTGTTATACGGCGAAAAGCGACAAAACATACATGTCGGGTAATGATTGCATCCTATTCATCATTAGAATTGAGATTTTCATCCGGATTATATTACATATTGCATCATCTAAGCCTGATGTTCATAGAATGCTGACACTATTTCAGAAAATAACATTAATGAATGCATTTTTATTAATATCATGCGTCTGCTAAGTAACTGTCTGTTATACGGCGAAAAGCGAAAAAACATACATGTCGGGTAATGATGGCATCCTATTCATCATTTGAATTGAGATTTTCATCCGGATTATATTACATATTGCATCATCTAAGCCTGATGTTCATAGAATGTTGACACTATTTCAGAAAATAACATTAATGAATGCATTTTTATTAATATCATGCGTCTGCTAAGTAACTGTCTGTTATACGGCGAAAAGCGACAAAACATACATGTCGAGTAATGATTGCATCCTATTCATCATTAGAATTGAGATTTTCATCCGGATTATATTACATATTGCATCATCTAAGCCTGATGTTCATAGAATGCTGACACTATTTCAGAAAATAACATTAATGAATGCATTTTTATTAATATCATGCGTCTGCTAAGTAACTGTCTGTTATACGGCGAAAAGCGACAAAACATACATGTCGGGTAATGATTGCATCCTATTCATCAATAGAATTGAGATTTTCATCCGGATTATTTTACATATTGCCTCATCTAAGCCTGATGTTCATAGAATGCTGACACTATTTCAGAAAATAACATTAATGAATGCATTTTTATTAATATCATGCGTCTGCTAAGTAACTGTCTGTTATACGGCGAAAAGCGACAAAACATACATGTCGGGTAATGATTGCATCCTATTCATCATTAGAATTGAGATTTTCATCCGGATTATATTACATATTGCATCATCTAAGCCTGATGTTCATAGAATGCTGACACTATTTCAGAAAATAACATTAATGAATGCATTTTTATTAATATCATGCGTCTGCTAAGTAACTGTCTGTTATACGGCGAAAAGCGACAAAACATACATGTCGGGTAATGATTGCATCCTATTCATCATTAGAATTGAGATTTTCATCCGGATTATATTACATATTGCATCATCTAAGTCTGATGTTCATAGAATGCTGACACTATTTCAGAAAATAACATTAATGAATGCATTTTTATTAATATCATGCGTCTGCTAAGTAACTGTCTGTTATACGGCGAAAAGCGACAAAACATACATGTCGGGTAATGATTGCATCCTATTCATCATTAGAATTGAGATTTTCATCCGGATTATATTACATATTGCATCATCTAAGCCTGATGTTCATAGAATTCTTACACTATTTCAGAAAATAACTTTAATGAATGCATTTTTATTAATATCATGCGTCTGCTAATTAACTGTCTGTTATACGGCGAAAAGCGACAAAACATACATGTCGGGTAATGATTGCATCCTATTCATCATTAGAATTGAGATTTTCATCCGGATTATATTACATATTGCATCATCTAAGCCTGATGTTCATAGAACGCTGACACTATTTCAGAAAATAACATTAATGAATGCATTTTTATTAATATCATGCGTCTGCTAAGTAACTGTCTGTTATACGGCGAAAAGCGACAAAACATACATGTCGGGTAATGATTGCATCCTATTCATCATTAGAATTGAGATTTTCATCCGGATTATATTACATATTGCATCATCTAAGCCTGATGTTCATAGAATGCTGACACTATTTCAGAAAATAACATTAATGAATGCATTTTTATTAATATCATGCGTCTGCTAAGTAACTGTCTGTTATACGGCGAAAAGCGACAAATTACATGTCGGGTAATGATTGCATCCTATTCATCATTAGAATTGAGATTTTCCTCCGGATTATATTACATATTGCATCATCTAAGCCTGATGTTCATAGAATGCTGACACTATTTCAGAAAATAACATTAATGAATGCATTTTTATTAATATCATGCGTCTGCTAAGTAACTGTCTGTTATACGGCGAAAAGCGACAAAACATACATGTCGGGTAATGATTGCATCCTATTCATCATTAGAATTGAGATTTTCATCCGGATTATATTACATATTGCATCATCTAAGCCTGATGTTCATAGAATGCTGACACTATTTCAGAAAATAACATTAATGAATGCATTTTTATTAATATCATGCGTCTGCTAAGTAACTGTCTGTTATACGGCGAAAAGCGAAAAAACATACATGTCGGGTAATGATGGCATCCTATTCATCATTTGAATTGAGATTTTCATCCGGATTATATTACATATTGCATCATCTAAGCCTGATGTTCATAGAATGTTGACACTATTTCAGAAAATAACATTAATGAATGCATTTTTATTAATATCATGCGTCTGCTAAGTAACTGTCTGTTATACGGCGAAAAGCGACAAAACATACATGTCGAGTAATGATTGCATCCTATTCATCATTAGAATTGAGATTTTCATCCGGATTATATTACATATTGCATCATCTAAGCAGCCTGATGTTCATAGAATGCTGACACTATTTCAGAAAATAACATTAATGAATGCATTTCTATTAATATCATGCGTCTGCTAAGTAACTGTCTGTTATACGGCGAAATGCGACAAATCATACATGTCGGGTAATCATCGCATCCTATTCATCATTAGAATTGTGATATTCATCCGGATTATATTACATATTTCATCATCTAAGCCTGATGTTCATAGAGTGCTGACACTATTTCAGAAAATAACATTAATGAATGCATTTTTATTAATATCAAGCGTCTCTTAAGTATCTGTCTGTTATACGGTGAAAAGCGACAAAACATACATATCGGGTAATGATCGCATCCTATTCATCATTAGAATTCAATTTTTCATCCGTATTGTATTACATATTGCATCATCTAATCCTGACGTTCATAGAATGCTGAAATTATTTAGAAAATAACATTAATGAATGCATTTTTATTTAAATCAAGCGTCTGCTAAGTAACTGTCTGTTATACGGCGAAAAGTGACAAAACATACATTTCGGGTATGATCGCATCCTATTCATCATTAGAATTCAGTTTTTTATCCGGGTTTAAATTACATATTGAATCATCTAAGCCTGATGTTCATAGAATGTTGTCACTAGTTTCAGAAAATAACATTAATGAATGCATTTTTATTAATATCAAGCGTCTGCTAAGTAACTGTCTTTTATACGGCGAAAAGCGTCAAAACATGCATGTCGGGTAATGATCGCATCCAATTCATCATTAGAATTCAGATTTTCATCCGGATTATATTACATATTGCATCATCTAAGCCTGATGTTCATAGAATGCTGAAATTATTTAGAAAATAACATTAATGAATGCATTTTTATTAATATCAAGCGTCTGCTAAGTAACTGTCTTTTATACGTCGAAAAGCGACAAAACATACATGTCGGGTAATCATCGCATCCTATTCATCATTAGAATTCTGATTTTCATCCGGATTATATTATATATTGCACATCTAAGCCTGATGTTCATAGAATATAGACACTGTTTCAGAAAATATCATTAATGAATGCATTTTTATTAATATCAAGCGTCTGCTAAGTAACTGTCTGTTATACGGCGAAAAGCGACAAATTATACATGTCGGGTATGATTGCATCCTATTCATATTTAGAATTCAGTTTTTTATCCAGATTATATTACATATTGCATCATCTAAGCCTGGTGTTCATAGAATTGTGAGACTACTTTCAGAAAATAACATTAATGAATGCATTTTTATTGATATCAAGCGTCTGCTATGTAGCTGTCTGTTATACGGCGAAAAGTGACAAAACATACAACTTGGGTATGATCGCATCCTATTCATCATTAGAATTCAGATTTTCGTCCTGATTATATTGCATATTGCATCATCTAAGCCTGATGTTCATAGAATGATGACACAATTTCAGAAAATAACATTAATGAATGCATTTTTATCAATATCAAGCGTCTGCTAAATAACTGTGTGTTATACGGCGAAATGCGACAAAACATACATGTCGTGTATGATCGCATACTATTCTTCATTAGAATTCAGTTTTTTATCCAGATTATATTACATATTGCATCATCTAAGCCTGATTTTCATAGAATAGTGACACTATTTCAGAAAATAACACAACTCCCCATACCGTTGAATTTCGCCTCAACTCTATTCAATGTGTCGATAAAACTTTTGTAATTATGGATAAGGTAAGAAATTCCCGACAATTGGACACCAATATTTTGTGGATTCTATAAAAAGGAAAAAGTAGAAATACAATCTTATTGTGCACACTGGAATTCGGACGCTGTAAATTGTCAGACGACATACCGCACACATGGTGAAAGTTCTACTTTTTACTATATGAGCAAATGAAAAATCCCTGTAAACATAGACAAATCAAATAATTGCACACAATTTGATACCCATTTTGAAAATATTTCTTTTACTGGAAAATTTATAAACAAGTTAATTATGACTGATTACCCAGTTTAAGTCCGCATGACAATTTCCGCAATTGAGCTAACACAAGTCTACATACCGTTGAATTTCGCCTCGAGTCTATTAAAGGTGTCGAAAAAACTTTGTAATTATGGATAAGGCTGGAAATTTCCGACAATTGGCCACCAATATTTTGTGGATTCTATGAAAAGGAAAAATTAGAAATGCAGTCTTACTGTGCACACTGGAATTCGGAAGCTGTAAATTGTCAGACGACATACCGCGCACATGCTGAAAGGTGTACTTTTTACTATCATAAAAAATAAAATATCCCTGTAAACATAGACAAATCAAATAATTTCACAAAATTTGATAACAATTTTGAAAATATTTCTTTTACTGGGAAAAAGGTATAAACTAGTGAAATATGACTGATTTCACAGTTTAGGGCCGCGTGACAATTTCTGCAAATGAGCTAACACAAGTCCCCATACAGTTGAATTTCGACTCGACTCTAATCAAGGTGTCGAAAAAACATTTGTAATTATGGATAAGGCAAGAAATTCTCGACAATTGGACACCAATATTTTGTGGATTGTATAAAAAGGCAAAATTACAAATGCATTCTTATTGTGCACACTGGAATTCGTACGCTGTAAATTGTCAGACGACATACCGCGCACATGGTGAAAGCTGTACTTTTTACTATCTGACCAAATGAAAAATCCCTGGAGACATAGAAAATCAAATAATTAAACACAATTTGATACCCCTTTTGAAAATATTACTTTTTCTGGAAAAAAATTATAAACAAGTGAAATATGACTGATTTCCCAGTTTAGGGCCGCATGACATTTTACGCAAATGAGCTAACACAAGTCCACATACCGTTGAATTACGACTCGACTCTAATCAAGGTGTCGAAAAACTTTGGTAATTAGGGATAAGGGAATAAATTCCCGACAATTGGACAGCAATATTTTGTGGATTCTATAAAAAGGCCAAATTAGAAATGCAGTCTTATTGTGCACACTGGAATTCGGACGCTGTAAATTGTCAGACGACATACCGCGCACATGGTGAAAGCTGTACTTTTTACTATCTGAGCAAATGAAAAATCCCTGTAAGCATAGACAAATCAAATAATTGCACACGATTTGATACCCATTTTGAAAATATTTCTTTTACTGGAAAAAGTTATAAACAAGTGAAATATGACTGATTTCCCAGTTTAGGGCCGCATGACAATTTCCGCAAATGAGCTAATACAAGTCCCCATACCGTTGAATTTCGCCTCGACTCTATTCAACGTGTCGAAAAAACTTTTGTATTTATGGATAAGGCACGAAATTCCCGACAATTGGACAACAATATTTTGTGGATTAGATAAAAATGAAAAATTAGAAATGCAGTCTTATTGTGCACACTGGAATTCGGACGCTGTAAATTGTCAGACGACATACCGCGCACATGGGGAAAGCTGTACTTTTTACTATCTGACCAAATGAAACATCCCTGTAAACATAGACAAATCAAATAATTGTACACAATTTGTTACCCATTTTGAAAATATTTCTTTTACTGGAAAAAAGTTATGAACAGGTGAATTATGACTGATTTCCGATTTTAGGGTCGCATGACAATTTCCGCAAATGAAATAACACAAGTCCCCATACCGTTGAATTTCGCCTCAAATCTATTAAAGGTGTCGAGAAAACTTTTGTAATTATGGATAAGGCAAGAAATTCGCGACAATTGGACACCAATATTTTGTGGATTCGATGAAAATGAAAAATTAGAAATGCAGTATTATTGTGCACACTGGAATTCAGACGCTGTTAATTGTCAGACGACATACCACGCACATGGTGAAAGCTGTACTTTTTACTATCTGACCAAATGAAAAATCCCTGTAAAAGTAGACAAATCAAATAATTGCACACAATTTGATACCAATTTTGAAAATATTTCTTTTACTGGAAAAAAGTTATAAACAATTGAAATATGTCTGATTTCCTAGTTTAGGCCTGCATGAAAATTTCCGCAAATGAGCTAACACAAGACCCCATACCGTTGAATTTCGACTCGTCTCTAATCAAGGTGTCGAAAAAACTTTTCTAATTATGGATAAGGCAAGAAATTCCAGACAATTGGAAAACAATATTTTGTGGATTCTATAAAAAGGCAAAATTAGAAATGCAGTCTTATTGTGCACACTGGAATTCGGAGGCTGTAAATCGTCAGACGACATACCGCGCAGATGGTGAAAGCTGTACTTTTTACTATCTCACCATATGAAAAATCACTGTAGACATAGAACAACCAAATAATTGCACACAATTTGATACCCATTTTCAAAATATTTCTTTTACTGGAAAAAAGTTATAAACAAGTGAGATATGACTTATTTCCCAGTTTAGGGCCGCATGAGAATTTCCGCAAATGAGCTAACATAAGTCCCCATACCGTTGAATTTCGACTCGACTCTAATAATGTGTCGAAAAAACTTTCGTAATTATGGATAAGGCAAGAAATTTCCGACAATTGCACACCAATATTTTGTGGTTTCTATAAAAAGGAAAAATTTGAATTGCAGTCTTATTGTGAACACTGGAATTCGGACGCTGTAAATTGTCAGACGACATACCGCGCACATGGTGAAAGCTGTACTTTTTACTATCTGACCAAATGAAAATCCCGGTATACATAGACAAATCATATATTTGCACACAATTTGATACCCATTTTGAAAATATTTCTTTTACTGGAAAAAAGTTATAAACAAGTGAAATATGAATGTTTTCCCAGTTTAGGGCCGCATGACAATTTCCGCAAATGAGCTAACACAAGTCCCCATAGCGTTGAATTTCGCCTTGACTCTATTCAAGGTGTCGAAAAAACTTTTGTATTTATGGATAATGTAAGACATTCCCGACAATTGGACACCAATATTTTGTGGATTCTATAAAAAGGAAAAATTACAAATGCAGTCTTATTGTGCAGACTGGAATTCGGACGCTGTAAATTGTCAGACAACATATCGCGCACATGGTGAAAGCTGTACTTTTTACTATCTGAGTAAATGAAAAGTCCCTGTATACATAGACAAATCAAATAATTGCACACAATTTGATACCCATTTTGAAAATATTTCTATTATTGGAAAAAAGTTATAAACAAGTGAAATATGACTGATTTCCCAGTTTAGGGCCGCATGACAATTTCCGCAAATGAGCTAACACAAGTCCCCATACCTTTGAATTTCGACTCGACTCTAATCAAGGTGTCGAAAAAACTTCTGTAATTATGGATAAGGCAAGATATTCCAGAGAATTGGACAGCAATATTTTGTGGATTCTATAAAAAGGCAAAATTAGAAATGCAGTCTTATTGCGCACACTGGAATTCGGACGCTGTAAATTGTCAGACGACATACCGCGCACATGGTGAAAGCTGTACTTTTTACTATCTGACCAAATGAAAAATCCCTGGAGACATGGACCAACCAAATAATTGCACACAATTTGATACCCATTCTGAAAATATTTCTTTTACTGGAAGAAAGTTATAAACAAGTGAATTATGACTGATTACCCAGTTTAGGTCCGCATGACAATTTCCGCAAATGAGCTAACACTAGTCCCCATACCGTTGAATTTCGCCTCGACTCTATTCAAGGTGTCGAAAAAACTTTTGTAATTATGGATAAGGTAAGAAGTTCCCGACAATTGGACACCAATATTTTGTGGATTCTATAAAAAGGAAAAATTACAAATGCAGTCATATTGTGCACACTGGAATTCGGACGCTGTAAATTGTCAGAGAACATACCGCGCACATGGTGAAAGCTGTACTTATGTATAAGGTAAGAAATTCCGGACAATGGGACACCAACAGATCAGAGGCCATGCTGCTGGAGGTAGTCTAAAATCTTACATTAGAAGCTCAAATATGGACCGGAAACCAACAGATCAGAGGTCATGCTGCTGGTCGTAGTTTATCTTTTTATATTAGACGCTCAAATATGCACCAGAAACCAACAGATCAGAATCATGGCTGCTGGACGTAGTGTATCATCTTACACAAGACGCTCAAATATGGACCGGAAGCTAACAGCTCAGAGGCCATGCCGCTGGACGTAGTCTAAGATCTTACATTGGAGGCTCAAATATGGATCGGAAACCAACAGATCAGAGGCCATGCTGCTGGACGTAGTTTATCTTTTTACATTAGACGCTCAAATATGCACCAGAAACCAAGAGATCAGAAACAGGGCTGCTAGACGTAGTGTATCACCTTACACAAGACGCTCAAATATGGACCGGAATCTAACAGGTCAGTGGCCATGCTGCTGGACGTATTCAAAAATATTACATTAGACGCTCAAATGTGGACCGTAAACCAACAGATCAGAAGCCATGCTGCTGGTCGTAGATTATCTTTTAACATTGGACGCACAAATATGCACCAGAAACCAACAGATCAGAAACATGGCTGCTGGACGTAGTGTATCATGTTACACAAGACGCTCAAATATGGACCGGAAGGCAACAGGTCAGAGGCCATGCTGCTGGACGAAGTCTAAAATCTTACATTGGACGCTCAAATATGGACCGGAAACCAACAGATCAGAAGCCATGCTGCTGGACGTAGTTTATCTTTATACGTTAGACGCTCAAATATTCACCAGAAACCAACAGATCAGAAACAGGGCTGCTGGACGTAGTGTATCATCAAACACATGATGCTCAAATATGGCCCGGAAGCCAACAGGTCAGTGGCCATGCTGCTGTACGTAGTCTAACATCTTACATTAGACGCTTAAATGTGGACAAGAAACCAACAGATCTGAGGCCATGCTGCTGGACGTAGTTTATCTTTTTACATTAGACGCTCAAGTATGCAACAGAAACCAACAGATCAGAAACAGGGCTGCTGGATGTAGTGTATAATCTTACACAAGACGCTCAAATATGGACCGGAAACCAACAGATCAGAGGCCATGCTGCTGGACGTAGGTTAACTTTTTATATTAGACGCTCAAATATGCACCAGAAACCAAGAGATCAGAATCATGGCTGCTGGGCGTAGTGTATCATCTTGCCAGAGTTGCTCAAATATGGACCGGAAGCCAACAGGTAAGAGGCCATGCTGCTGGACGTAGTCTAAAATCTGATATTAGACGCTGAAATATGGACCGTAAACCAACAGATCAGAGGCCATGCTTCTAGACGTAGTTTATATTTTACATTAGACGCTCAAATATGCACCAGAAACCAAGAGATCACAAACAGGGCTGCTGGACGTAGTGTATCATCTTACACAAGACGCTCAAATATGGACCGTAAGTCAACAGGTCAGAGGCCATGCTGCTGGACGTAGTCTAACATCTTACATTAGACGCTTAAATGTGGACCGGAAACCAACAGATCTGAGGACATGCTGCTGGACGTAGTTTATCTTTTTACATTAGACGCTCAAGTATGCAACAGAAACCAACAGATCAGAAACAGGGCTGCTGGATGTAGTGTATCATCTTACACAAGACGCACAAATATGGACCGGAAGCCAACAGGTCAGAGGCCATGCTGCTGGACGTAGTCTAAAATCTTACATTAGATGCTCAAATATGCACAAGAAAGCAATAGATCAGAATCATGGCTGCTGGACGTAGTGTATCATCTTACACAAGAAGCTCAATTATGGAACGGAAACCAACAGGTCGGAGGCCATGCTGCTGGACGTAGACGAAAATCTTATAATAGAATCACAAATATGGACAGGAAACCAACAGATCAGAGGTCATGCTGCTGGACGTAGTTTACCTTTTTACATTGGACGCTCAAATAAGCACCAGAATCCAATAGATCAGAATCATGGCTGCTGGTCGTACAGTATCATCTTACACAAGACGTTCAAATATGGACCGGAAGCTAACAGGTCAGAGGCCATGCTGCACAACGTAGTCTAAAATCCTACATTAGACGCTCAAGTATGGACCGGAAACCAACAGATCAGATGTCATGCTGCTAGACGTAGTTTATCTTTTTAAATTAGATTCTCAAATATGCACCAGAAACCAACAGATCAGAATCATGGCTGCTGGACGTAGTGTATCACCTTACACAAGACGCTCAAATATGGACCGGAAGCTAACAGGTCAGTGGCCATGCTGCTGGACGTATTCAAAAATATTACATTAGACGCTCAAATGTGGACCGTAAACCAACAGATCAGAAGCCAGGCTGCTGGGCGTAGTCTAACTTTTTACATTAGACGCTCAAATATGCACCAGAAACCAACAGATCAGAATCATGGCTGCTGGACGTAGTGTATCATCTTAAACCAGTCGCTCAAATATGGACCGTAAGCCAACGGGTAAGAGGCCATGCTGCTGTACGTAGTCTAAAATCTTACATTAGAAGCTCAAATATGGACCGGAAACCAACAGATCAGAGGCCATGCTGCTAGACGTAGGTTATCTTTTTATATTGGACGCTCAAATATGCACCAGAAACCAACAGATCAGAATCATGGCTGCTGGACGTAGTGTATCATCTTGCCCAAGTCGCTCAAATATGGACCGGAAACCAACAGGTAAGAGGCCATGCTGCTGGTCGTAGTCTAAGATCTTACATTAGTTGCTCAAATATGGACCGAAAACCAACAGATCAGAGGCCATGCTTCTAGACGTAGTTTATATTTTACATTAGACGCTCAAATATGCATCAGAAACCAAGAGATCACAAACAGGGCTGCTGGACGTAGTGTATCATCTTACACAAGTCGCTTAAATATGGACCGTAAGCCAACAGGTCAGAGGCCATGCTGCAGAACGTAGTCTAACATCTTACATTAGACGCTTAAATGTGGACCGGAGACCAACTGATCTGAGGCCATGCTGCTGGACGTAGTTTATCTTTTTACATTAGACGCTCAAGTATGCAACAGAAACCAACAGATCAGAAACAGGGCTGCTGGATGTAGTGTATCATCTTACACAAGACGCTCAAATATGGACCGGAAACCAACAGATCAGAAACCATGCTGCTGGACGTAGTCCAAAATCTTACATTAGACGCTCAAATATTGACCGGAAACCAACAGATCAGAGGCCATGCTGCTGGGCGTAGTTTATGTTTTTACATTAGATGCTCAAATATGCCCCAGAACCAACAGATCAGAATCATGGCTGCTGGACGTATTGTATCAGCTTACACAAGACGCTCAAATATGGACCAGAAGCCAACAGGTCAGAGGCCACGCTGCTGGACGTAGTCTAAAATCTTACATTAGACGCTCAAATATGCACAAGAAACCAATAGATCAGAATCATGGCAGCTGGACGTAGTGTATCATCTTAAACAAGAAGCTCAAATATGGAACGGAAGCCAACAGGTCGGAGGCCATGCTGCTGGACGTAGACGAAAATCTTATATAAGACGCACAAATATGGACAGGAAACCAACTGATCAGAAGTCATGCTGATGGACGTAGTTTACCTTTTTACATTGGACGCTCAAATAAGCACCAGATTCCAACAGATCAGAATCATGGCTGCTGGTCGTACAGTATCATCTTACACAAGACGCTCAAATATGGACCGGAAGCTAGCAGGTCAGAGGCCATGCTGCACGACGTAGTCTAAAATCTTACATTAGACGCTCAAATATGGACCGGAAACCAAGCGATCAGAGGTCATGCTGCTGGACGTAGTCTAAAATCTTACATTAGACGCTCAAATATGGACCGTAAACCAACAGATCAGAGGCCATGCTTCTAGAAGTAGTTTATATTTTACATTAGACGCTCAAATATGCACCAGAAACCAAGAGATCACAAACAGGGCTGCTGGACGTAGTGTATCATCTTACACAAGTCGCTCAAATATGGACCGTAAGCCAACAGGTCAGAGGCCATGCTGCTGGACGTAGTCTAACATGTTACATTAGACGCTTAAATGTGGACCGGAAACCAACTGATCTGAGGCCATGCTGCTGGACGTAGTTTATCTTTTTACATTAGACGCTCAAGTATGCAACAGAAACCAACAGATCAGAAACAGGGCTGCTGGATGTAGTGTATCATCTTACACAAGACGCTCAAATATGGACCGGAAACCAACAGATCAGAAGCCATGCTGCTGGGCGTTGTCTAAAATCTTACATTAGACGCTCAAATATGCACAAGAAACCAATAGATCAGCATCATGGCTGCTGGACGTAGTGTATCATCTTACACAAGAAGCTCAAATATGGAACGGAAGCCAACAGGTCGGAGGCCATGCTGCTGGGCGTAGACGAAAATCTTATATTAGACGCACAAATATGGACCGGAAACCAATAGATCAGAGGCCATGCTGCTGGGCGTAGTTTATCTTTTTACATTAGACGCTCAAATATGCACCAGAAACCAACAGATCAGAATCATGGCTGCTGGATGTAGTGTATCATCTTACACAAGACGCTAAAATAAGGACCGGAAACCAACAGATCAGAAGCCATGCTGCTGGACGTAGTCTAAAATCTTACATTAGACGCTCAAATATGGACCGGAAACCAACAGATCAGCGGCCATGCTGCTGGTCGTATTTATCTTTCTATATTAGACGCTCAAATATGCACAAGAAACCAATAGATCAGAATCATGGCTGCTGGACGTAGTGTATCATCTTACACAAGACGCTCAAATATGGAACGGGAGCCAACAGGTCGGAGGCCATGCTGCTGGACGTAATCTAAAATCTTATATTAGACGCCCAAATGTGGACAGGAAACCAAAAGGTCAGAGGCCATGCTGCTGGGCGTAGTCTATGATCTTACATTAGACGCTCAAATATGGACCGGAAACCAACAGATCATAGGCTATGCTGTTGGACGTAGTTTATCTTTTTACATTAGACGCTCAAATATGCACCAGAAACCAACAGATCAGAATCATGGCTGCTGGACGTACAGTATCATCTTACACAAGACGCTGAAATATGGACCGGAAGCTAACAGGTCAGAGGCCATGCTGCACGACGTAGTCTAAAATCTTACATTAGACTCTCAAATATGGACCGGAAACCAACAGATGAGAGGCCATGCTGATGGACGTAGTTTATCTTTTTACATTAGACGCTCAAATATGCACCAGAAACCACGAGATCAGAATCATGGCTACTGGACGTAGTGCATCATATTACACAAGACGCTCAAATATGGACGGGAAGCCAACAAGTCAGAGGCCATGCTGCTGGACGTAGTCTATGATCATACATTAGACGCTCAAATATGGACCGGAAACCAACAGATCATAGGCTATGCTGCTGGACGTAGTTTATCTTTTTATATTAGACGCTCAAATATGCAACAGAAACCAAGAGATCAGAAAAAGGGCTGCTGGATGTAGTGTATCATCTTACACAAGACGCTCAAATATGGACCGGAAACCAACAGATCAGAAGCCATGCTGCTGGACGTAGTCTAAAATCTTACATTAGACGCTCAAATATGGACTGGAAACCAACAGATCAGCGGCCATGCTGCTGGACGTATTTATCTTTCTACATTAGACGCTCAAATATGCACAAGAAACCAATAGATCAGAATCATGGCTGCTGGACGTAGTGTATCATCTTACACAAGACGTTCAAATATGGAACAGAAGCCAACAGGTCGCAGGCCATGCTGCTGGACGTAGTCTAAAATCTTATATTAGACGCACAAATATGGACAGGAAACCAACAGATGATAGGCCATGCTGATGGACATAGTTTATCTTTTTAAATTGGACGCTCAAATAAGCACCAGAAAGTAGTGTATCATCTTACACAAGACGCTCAAATATGGACCGGAGGCCAACAGTTCAGAAGCCATGCTGCTGGACGTATTCTAATATCTTATATAAGAGGACATGCTGCTGGGCGTAGTTTATCTTTTTACATTAGACGCTCAAATATACACAAGAAACCAAGAGATCAGAATCATGGCTGCTGGTCCTAGTGTATCATCTTACACAAGACGCTCAAATATGGAGCGGAAGCCAACAGGTCGGAGGCCATGCTGCTGGGCGTAGTCTAAAATCTTACATTAGAAGCTAAAATATGGACAGGAAACCAACAGATCATAGTCCATGCTGCTGGTCCTAGTTTATCTTTATACATTAGACGCACAAATATGCACTAGAAACCAACAGATCAGAATCATGGCTGCTGGAAGTACTGTATCATCTTACAAAAGACGCTCAAATATGGACCGGAAACCAACAGATAAGAGGCCATGCTGCTGGTCGTAGTTAATCTTTTTACATTAGACGCTCAAATATGCACCAGAAGCAAGACATCAGAATCATGGATACTGGACGTAGTGTATCATCTTACACAAGACGCTCAAATATGGAACTGAAGCCAACAGGTCAGAGGCCATGCTGCTGGTCGTAGTTTATCTTTCTACATTAGACGCTCAAATATGCATCAGAAACCAAGAGATCAGAAACAGGGCTGCTGGACGTAGTGTACCATCTGATACAAGACGTAAAAAATGGACCGGAAGCCAACTGGTAAGAGGCCATGCTGCTGGACGTAGTCTAAAATCTTACATTAGAGGCTCAAATATGGACTTGAAACCAACAGATCAGAGGCCAAGCTGCTGGACGTAGTTTAGCTTTTTACATTAGACGCTCAAATATGCAACAGAAACCAACAGATCAGAATCCCGGCTGCTGAACGTAGTGTATCATCTTACACAAGACGCTCAAATATGGACCGGAAGCCAACAGGTCAGAGGCCATGCTGCTGGACGTAGTCTAAAATCTTACATTAGACGCTCAAATATGGATGGGAAACCAACAGATAAGAGGCCATACAGCTGGGCGTAGTTTATCTTTTTACATTAGACGCTCAAATATGCACCAGAACCAACAGATCAGAATCATGGCTGCTGGACGTAGTGTACCAAATTACACAAGACGCTCAAATATGGACAGGAAGCAAAAAGGTAAGAGGTCATGCTGCTGGACGTAGTCTAAAATCTTACATTAGACGCTCAAATATGGACCGGAAACCAACATATCAGAAGCCATGCTGCTGGACGTAGTTTATCTTTTTACATTAGACGCTCAAATATGCACCAGAAACCAAGATATCAGAAACAGGGCTGCGTGACGTAGTGTATCATCTTACAAAAGACGCACAAATATGGACCGAAAGCCAACAGGTCAGAGGTCATGCTGCTGGGCGTAATCTAATGTCTTACATTAGACGCTCAAATATGGACCGGAAGCAAACAGATCAGAGGCCATGCTGCTGGACGTAGTTTATCTTTTTACATTAGACGCTCAAATATGCACCAGAAACCAAGAGGTCAGGAACAGGGCTGCTGGACGTAGTGTATCATCTTACAAAAGAGGCACAAATATGGACCGGAAGCCAACAGGTCTGAAGTCATGCTGCTGGACATAGTCTAAAATCTTACATTAGACGCTCAAATATGGATGGGAAACCAACAGATCAGAGGCCATGCTGCTAGGCGTAGTTTATCTTTTTACATTAGACGCTCAAATATGCACCAGAAACCAAGAAATCAGAAACAGGCCTCTGGACCTAGTGTATCATCTTACACAGGACGCTCAAATATGGACCGGAAGCCGACAGGTCTGACGCCATGCTGCTAGACGTGGTCTAAAATCTTACACAAGACTCTCAAATATTGACCGGAAGCCATCCCATTTTGAAAATATTTCATTTACCGCAAAATTTCTTGAATAGAGTCGACGTGAAATTCAACGGTATGGGGACTAGTCTTAGCTCATTTGATCATTTGGTTTCCGGTCAATATTTGAGCGTCTAATGTAAGATTTTAGACTACGTCCAGCAGCATTGCCTCTGACTTGTTGGCTTCCGGTCATATTTGTGCATCTTTTGTAAGATGATACACTACGTCCAGAAGCCATGATTCTGATCTCTTTGTTTCTGGTACATATTTGCGCTTCTAATATAAAAAGATAGACTACGTCCAGCAGCATGGCCTCTGATCTGTTGTTTTCCCGTCCATATTTGAGCGTCAAATGTAAGATTTGAGACTACGACCGGCAGAATAACCTCTGACCTATTGGCTTCTGGTCCATATTTGAGCGTCTCGTGTAAGATGATACACTACGTCCAGCAGCCCTGTTTCTGATCTGTTGGTTTCTGGTGCATATTTGAGCGTCTAATGTAAAAAGATAAACTACGCCCAGCAGCATGGCCTCTGATCTGTTGGTTTCCGTGCCATATTTGAGAGTGTATTGTAAGATTTTAGATTACGTCTAGCAGCATGGCCTCTGACCTGTTGGCTTCCGGTCCATATTTGAGCGTCTTGTGTGAGATGATACAGTACGTCCAGCAGCCATGATTCTGATCTGTTGGTTCTGGTGCATATTTGAGCGTCTAATGCAAAAAGATAAACTACGTCCAGCAGCATGGCCTCTGATCTCTTGGTTTCCCATCCATATTTGAGCGTCTAATGTAAGATATTAGACTACGTCCAGCAGCATGGCCACTTACCAGTTGGCTTCCGGTCCATATTTGAGCGTCTTGTATCAGATGATACACTACATCCAGCAGCCCTGTTTCTGATCTCTTGGTTTCTGGTGCATATTTGAGCGTCTAATGTAGAAAGATAAATTACGTCCAGCAGCATGGCCTCTGATCTGTTGGTTTCCGGTTCTTTTTGGAGCGTCTAATGTAAGATTTTAGACTACGACCAGCAGCATGACCTCTGAGCTTTTGGCTTCCGGTCCATATTTGAGCGTCTTGTGTAAGATGATACACTACGTCCAGCAGCCATGATTCTGATGTCTTGCTTCTGGTGCATATTAGAGCGTCTAATGTAAAAAGTTAAACTACGTCCAGCAGAATGGCCTCTGATCGGTTGGTTTCCGGTCCATATTTGAGCGTCTAATGTAAGATTTTAGACTACGTCCTGCAGCATGGCCTCTGACCTGTTAGCTTCCGGTCCATATTTGAGCGTCTTGTGTAAGAAGGTACACTACGTCCAGCAGCCATGATTCTGATCTGTTGGTTTCTGGTGCATATTTGAGCGTCTACTGGAAAAAGTTAAACTACGCCCAGCAGCATGGACTCTGATCTGTTGGTTTCCGGTCCATATTTGTGCGTCCAATGTATGATCTTCGTCTACGTCCAGCAGCATGGCCTCTGATCTGTTGGTTTCCGGTCAATCTTTGAGCGTCTAATGTAAGATTTTAGACTACGTCCAGCAGAATGCCCTCTGACCTGTTTGCTTCCGGTCCATATTTGAGCGTCTTGTGTAAGGTGATACACTACGTCCAGCAGCCATTATTCTGATCTGTTGGTTTCTGGTGCATATTTGAGCGTCTCATGTAAAAAGATAAAATACGTCCATCAGCATGGCCTCTCATCTGTTGGTTTCCGGTCCATATTTGAGCGTCTAATGTAAGATTTTAGACTGCGTCATGCAGCATGGGCTCCGACTTGTTGGCTTCCGTTCCATATTTGAGCGCCTTGTGTAAGATGATACACTACGTCCAGCAGCAATGATTCTGATCTGTTGGTTTCTGGTGCATATTTGAGCGTCTAATGTAAAAAGATAAACTACTTCCATCAGCATGGCCTCTAATCTGTTGGTTTCCGGTCCATATTTGAGCGTCTCATGTAAGATTTTAGACTACGGCAAGCAGCATGGCCTGTGACCTGTTGGCTTCCGGTCCATATTTGAGCGTCTTGTGTAAGATGATACTGTACGTCCAGCAGCCATGATTCTGAAATGTTAGTTTCTGGTGCTTATTTGAGCGTCCAATGTAAAAAGGTAAACTTCGCCCAGCAGCATGGACTCTGATCTGTTGGTTTCCTGTCCATATTTGAGCGTCTAATATAAGATTTTAGACTACGTCCAGCAGCATGTCCTCCGACCTGTTGGCTACCGTTCCATATTTCAACGCCTTTTGTAAGATGATACACTACGTCCAGCAGCCATGATTCTGATCTGTTGGTTTCTGGTGCATATTTGAGCGTCTAATGTAGAAAGATATACTACGTCCAGCAGCATGGCCTCTGATCTGTTGGTTTCCGGTCCATATTTGAGCGTCTTGTGTAGGATGATACACTACGTCCAGCAGCCATGATTCTGATCTGTTGGTTTCAGGTGCATATTTGATAGTCTAATGTAAAAAGATAAACTACGTCCATCAGTATGGCCTCTGATCTGTTGGATTCCGGTCTATATTTGGGCGTCTAATGTAACCTTTTAGACTACATCCAGCAGCATGGCCTCTGACCTGTTAGCTTACGGTCCATATTTGAGCGTTTTTTGAAAGATCATACACTACGTCTAGCAGCCATGTTTCTGATCTCTTGGTTTCTGGTGCATATTTGAACGTCTAATGTAAAAAGATAAACTACGCCCAGCAGCATGGCCTCTGACCTGTTGGCTTCCGGTCCATATTTGTGCGTCTTGTGTAAGATGATACACTACGTCCAGCAGCCATGATTCTGATCTGTTGGTGTCTGGTGCATATTTGAGCGTCTAATGTAAAAAGATAAACTACGTCCATCAGTATGGCCTCTGATCTGTTGGTTTCCGGTCCATATTTGAGCGTCTAATGTAAGATTTTAGCCTACGCCCAGCAGCATGGCCTCTGACCTCTTGGCTTCCGGTCCATATTTTAGCGTCTTGTGTAAGATTATTCACAACGTCCAGCAGCCCTGTTTCTGATCTCTTGGTTTCAGGTGCATATTTGAGCGTCTAATGTATAAAGATAAACTACGTCCAGCAGTATGGCCTCTGATCTGTTGGATTCCGGTCTATATTTGGGAGTCTAATGTAACCTTTTAGACTACGTCCAGCAGCATGGCCTCTGACATGTTGGCTTCCGGTCCATATTTGAATGTCTTCTGTAAGATGATACACTACGTCCAGCAGACCTGTTTCTGATCTCTTGGATTCTGGTGCATATTTGAGCGTTTAATGTAAAAAGATAAACTACGTCCAATAGCATGGCTTCTGATCTGTTTGTTTCCGGTCCATATTTGAGCGTCTAATGTAAGATTTTAGACAACGTCCAGCAGCATGGCCTTTGACCTGTTGGCTTCCGGTCCATATTTGAGCGTCTTGTGTAAGATGATACACTACGTCCAGCAGCCCTGTTTCTGATCTCTTGGGTTCTGGTGGATATTTGAGCCTCTAATTTAAAAATATAAACTACGTCCATCAGCATGGCCTCTCATCTGTTGGTTTCCGGTCCATATTTTCCCGTCTAATGTAAGATTTTAGACTACGCCCAGCAGTATGGCCTCTGACCTGTTGGCTTCCGGTCCATATTTGAGCGTCTTGTGTAAGATGATACACTACGTCCAGCAGCCATCATTCTGATCTGTTGGTGTCTGGTGCATATTTGAGTGTCTAATGTAAAAAGATAAACTACGTACAGCAGCAGGGATTCTGATGTGTTGGTTTCCGGTCCATATTTGAGCGTCTAATGTAAGATTTTAGACTACGCCCAGGAGCATGGCCTGTGACCGGTTGGCTTCTGTCCATATTTGAGCATCTTGTGTAAGATGATACACTACGTCCAGCAACCATGATTCTGATCTGTTTGTTCTGGTGCATATTTGAGCGTCTAATGTAAAAAGATAAACTACGTCCAGCAGCATGGCCTCTGATCGGTTGGTTTCCGGTCCATATTTGAGCGTCTAATGTAAGATTTTACACTACGTCATGCAGCATGGCCTCCGACCTGTTGGCTTCCGTTCCATATTTGTGCGCCTTGTGTAAGATGACACTCTACGGCCATGATTCTGATCTGTTGGTTTCTGGTGCATATTTGAGCGTCTAATGTACAAAGATATACTACATCAAGCAGCATGGCTTCTGCTCTGTTGGTTTCCGGTCCATATTTGAGCGTCTAATGTAAGATTTTAGTCTACGTCCAGCAGCATGACTTCTGACATATTGGCTTCCGGTCCATATTTGAGCGTATTGTGTAAGATGATACACTACGTCTAGCAGCCATGATTCTGATCTGTTGGTTTCTGGTGCATATTTGAGCGTCTAATGTAAAAAAATAAACCACGTCCTGCAGTTGGGCCTCTGATCTGTTGGTTTCCGGTCCATATTTGAGCGTATAATGGAAGATTTTAGACTACGGCCAGCAGCATGGCTTCTGACCTGTTAGTTTCCGATCCATATTTGAGCGTCTTGTGTAAGATCGTACACTACGTCTAACAGCCATGGTTCTGATCTGTTGGTTTCTGGTGCATATTTGAGCGTCTAATGTAAAAAAATCAACCACGTCCTGCAGCATGGCCTCTGATCTGTTGGTTTCCGGTCCATATTTGAGCGTCTAATGTAAGATTTTACACTACGTCCAGCAGTATGGCCTCTGACCTGTTGGCTTCCTGTCTATATTTGAGCGTCTTGTGTAGGATGATATACTACGTCCAGCAGCCATGATTCTGATCTGTTGGTTTCAGGTGCATATTTGATAGTCTAATGTAAAAAGATAAACTACGTCCATCAGTATGGCCTCTGATCTGTTGGATTCCGGTCTATATTTGGGCGTCTAATGTAACCTTTTAGACTACGTCCAGCAGCATGGCCTCTGACCTGTTAGCTTACGGTCCATATTTGAACGTCTTTTGAAAGATCATACACTACGTCTAGCAGCCATGTTTCTGATCTCTTGGTTTCTGGTGCATATTTGAACGTCTAATGTAAAAAGATAAACTACGCCCAGCAGCATGGCCTCTGACCTGTTGGCTTCCGGTCCATATTCGTGCGTCTTGTGTAAGATGATACACTACGTCCAGCAGCCATGATTCTGACCTGTTGGTGTCTGGTGCATATTTGAGCGTCTAATGTAAAAAGATAAACTACGTCCATCAGTATGGCCTCTGATCTGTTGGTTTCCGGTCCATATTTGAGCGTCTAATGTAAGATTTTAGACTACGCCCAGCAGCATGGCCTCTGACCTCTTGGCTTCCGGTCCATATTTGAGCGTCTTGTGTAAGATTATTCACAACGTCCAGCAGCCCTGTTTCTTATCTCTTGGTTTCTGGTGCATATTTGAGCGTCTAATGTATAAAGATAAACTACGTCCAGCAGTATGGCCTCTGATCTGTTGGATTCCGGTCTATATTTGGGAGTCTAATGTAACCTTTTAGACTACTTCCAGCAGCATGGCCTCTGACCTGTTGGCTTCCGGTTCATATTTGAATGTCTTCTGTAAGATGATACACTACGTCCAGCAGACCTGTTTCTGATCTCTTGGATTCTGGTGCATATTTGAGCGTTTAATGTAAAAAGATAAACTACGTCCAATAGCATGGCTTCTGATCTGTTTGTTTCCGGTCCATATTTGAGCGTCTAATGTAAGATTTTAGACAACGCCCAGCAGCATGGCCTTTGACCTGTTGGCTTCCGGTCCATATTTGAGCGTCTTGTGTAAGATGATACAATACGTCCAGCAGCCATGATTCTGATCTTTTTGTGTCTGGTGCATATTTGATCGTCTAATGTAAAAAGATAAACTACGTCCAGCAGTATGGCCTCTGATATGTTGGTTTCTGGTCCATATTTGAGCAAATAATGTAAGATTTTAGACTACGTCCAGCCGCATGGACTCTTACCTCTTGACTTCCGGTCCATATTTGAGTATCTTGTGTAAGATGATACACAACGTCCAGCAGCCCTGTTTCTGATCTCTTGGTTTCTGGTGCATATTTGAGCGTCTAATGTAAAAAGATAAACTACGTCCAGTAGCATGGCTTCTGATCTGTTGGTTTCCGGTCCTTATTTGAGCGTCTAATGTAAGATTTTAGACTACGTCCAGCAGCATGGCCTCTGACCTGTTGTCTTCCGGTCCATATTTGAGCGTTTCTGTAAGATGATACACTACGTCCACCAGCCCTGTTTCCGATCTCTTTGTTTCTGGTGCATATTTGAGCGTCTACTGTAAAAAGATAAACTACGTCCAGCAGCATGGCCTCTGATCTGTTGGTTTCCAGTCCATATTTGAGCGTCTAATGTAAGATTTTACACTACGTCCAGCAGCATGGCCTCTGACCTCTTGGCTTCCGGTCCATATTTGATCGTCTTGTGTATGATGATAAACAACGTCCAGCAGCCCTGTTTCTGATCTCTTGGTTTGTGGTGCATATTTAAGCGTCTAATGTAAAAGGTAAACTACGTCCAGTAGCATGGCTTCTGATCTGTTTGTTTCCGGTCTATATTTGAGCGTCTAATGTAAGATTTTAGACTAAGTCTAGCAGCATGGCCTCTGACCTGTTGGCTTCCGGTCCATATTTGAGCGTCTTGTGTAAGCTGATACACTACGTCCAGCAGCCCTGTTTCTGATCTCTTGGTTTCTGGTGCATATTTGAGCGTTTAATGTAAAAAGATAAAATACGTCCAGCAGCATGGCCTCTGATCTGTTGGATTCATGCCCATATTTGTGCGTCTAATGTAAGATTTTAGACTACGTCCAGCCGCATGGCCTCTGACCCGTTGGCTTCCGGTCCATATTTGAGCATCTTGTGTAAGATGATACACTATGTCCAGCAGCCGTGATTCTGATCTTTTGGCTTCTGGTGGATATTTGAGCCTCTAATATAAAAAGATAAAATACGTCCGGGTGCATGGCCTGCGATCTGTTGGTTTCCAGTCCATATTTGAGCGTCTAATGTAAGCTTTTAGACTACGTCCAGCCGCATGGACTCTGACGTGTTGGCTTCCGGTCCATATTTGAGCATTTTGTGTAAGATGATACACTACGTCCAGCAGCCCTGTCTCTCATCTCTTGGTTTCTGGTTCATATTTGAGCGTCTAATGTAAAAAGATAAACTACTTCCAGCAGCATGGCCTCTGATCTTTTGGTTTCCGGTCCATATTTGAGCCTCTAATGTAAGATATTACATGACGTCCAGCAGCATGGCCTCTGACCTGTTGGCTTCCGGTCCATATTTGTGCGACTTGTGTAAGATGATACACTACGTCCAGCAACCATGATTCTGATCTGTTGGTGTCTGGTGCATATTTTAGCGTCTAATGTAAAAAGATAAACTACTTCATGCAGCATGGCCTCGTATCTGTTGGTTTCCGGTCTATATTTGAGCGTCTAATGTAAGATTTTAGACTACGTCCAGCAGCATGGCCTCTGACCTCTTGGTTTCCGGTCCATATTTGAGTGTCTTGTGTAAGATGATACACTACGTCCAGCAGCCCTGTTTCTGACCTCTTTGTTCCTGATGCATATTAAAGCGTCTAATGTAAAAAGATAAACTACGCCCAGCAGCAGAGCCTCTGATCTGTTGGTTTCCGGCCCATATTTGAGCGTCTAATTTAAGATTTTAGACTGCGTCCAGCAGCATAGCCTCTGACCTGTTGGCTTCCGGTCCATATTTGAGCGTCTTGTGTGAGATGATACACTACGTCCAGCAGTCAACAATTCTGATCTGTTTGTTCTGGTGCATATTTGAGCCTCTAATGTAAAAAGATAATCTAAGTCCAGCAGCATGGCATATGAACTGTTGGTTTCTGGTCCATATTTGTGCGTCTAATGTAAGATTTAGGACTACGTCCAGCAGCATGGCCTCTGACCTGATGACTTCCGGTCCATATTTGAGCGTCTTGTGTAAGATGATACACTACGTCCAGCAGCCCTGTTACTGATCTATTGGTTTCTGTTGCATATTTGAGCGTCTAATGTAAAAAGATAAACTACGTCCAGCAGCATAGCCTCTGATCTGTTGGTTTCCAGTCCATATTTGAGCGTCTAATGTAAGATTTTCAACTACGTCCAGCAGCATGGCCTCTGACCTGTTGGCTTCCGGTCCTTATTTGAGCGTCTTGTGTAAGATGATACACTACATCCAGCAGCACTGTTTCTGATCTCTTGGTTTCTCGTGCATATTTGAGCGTCTAATGTAAAAAGATAAACTACGTTCAGCAGCATGGCCTCTGATCTGTTGGTTTCCGGTCCATATTTGTGAGTCTAATGTAAGATTTTAGACTACGTCCAGCCGCATGGCCTCTGACCTGTTGGCTTCCGGTCCATATTTGAGCATCTTATGTAAGATGATACACTACGTCCAGCAGCCCTGTTTCTCATCTCTTGGTTTCTGGTGCATATTTTAGCGTCTAATATAAAAAGATAAACTACCCGCAGCAGCATGGCCTCTCATCTGTTGGTTTCCAGTCCATATTTTAGCGTCTAATGTAAGATTTTACACTACGTCCAGTAGTATGGCCTCTGACCTGTTGGCTTCTGTTCCATAATTGAGCGTCTTGTGTAAGATGATTCACTACGTCCAGCAGCCATGATTCCGTGCTATTGGTTTCTGGTGCATATTTTAGCGTCTAATGTAAAAAGATAAACTACCTCCAGCAGCATGGCTTCTGATCTGTTGGTTTCCGGTCAATATTTGAGCGTCTAATGTAAGATTTTAGACTACGTACAGCAGCATGGCCTCTGAACTCTTGGCTTCCGGTCTATATTTTAGCGTCTTCTGTAAGATGATACACTACTTCCAGCAGACCTGTTTCTGATCTCTTGGTTTCTGGTGCATATTTGTGCGTCTTATTTAAAAAGATAAACTACGTCCAGCAGCATGGCCTCTGATCTGTTGGTTTCCGGTCCATATTTGAGCGTCTAAAGTTACGACACGCACCCAGGAGACTATACCAGAAAGACCCATGCAGACGACCCCCAGTCCCAGAAAGTCACATGCAGAAGACACCCCACCCAGGAGACAGTCCCAGAAAGTCCCACGCAGACGAGCCCCAGTCCAAGAAAGTCCCACACAGACGACCCCCAGACAGGAGAGTGTCCCAGCAAGTCCCACGCAGACGACCCCAAGCCCCAGCAAGTCCCATGCCGACGACCCCCCACCCACGAGACAGTCCAAGAAAGACCCACGCAGACGATTCCCAGTCCAAGAATGTCCCAAGCAGACGACCCCCCACCCAGGAGAGAGTCACAGAAAGACCCACGCAGACGGCCCCCAGTCCCAGAAAGTCCCACACAGACGACCCACAGTCCTAGAAAGTCCCACGCAGACGACCCCCCACCCAGGAGACAGTCCCAGAAAGTCCTACGTTGACAACCCACAGTCCCTGAAAGTCCCACGCAGACGACCCCCAGTCCCAGAGAGTCCCACGCAGACGACCCCCCACCCAGGAGACAGTCCCAGAAAGTCACACGCAGACGACCCCCAGTCCAAGAAAGTCCCAAAAAGAAGGCCCCCCATCCAGGAGACAGTCCCAGGAACTCCCACGCGGACGACCCCCAATCCCAGAAAGTCCCACGCAGACGACTCCCAGTCCTACAAAGTCCTACGCAGACGACACCCACCCAGGAGACAGTCCCAGAAAGTTCCACGGAGACGACCCCCAGTCCCACAAAGTCCCAAGCGGATGACCCCCAGTCCCAGAAAGTCCCACGCAGACGAACCCCACCCAGGAGACAGTCTCAGAAAGTCGCACGCAGACGACTCCCAGTCCCAGAAATTCCCATGCAGACAACCCCCCACCCAGGAGACAGTCCCAAATATCCCACGCAGTCGACCCCCACCCACGAGACAGTCCCAGAAAGTCCCACGCAGACGACCCCCAGTCCAAGAAAGTCCTACGCAGACGACCCCCCACCAAGGAGACAGTCCCAGAACGTCCCACGCAGACGACCTCCAGTCCCAGAAAGTCCCACGCAGACGACACACCACCAAGGAGACATTCCCAGAAAGACCCACGCAGACGACCGCCACTCCCAGAAAGTCCCACGCAGACGGCCCCCAGTCCCAGAAAGTCCCACCCAGACGAACCACAATACCAGAAAGTCCCACGCAGACGACCCCCCACCATGGAGACAGTCCCAGATATCCCACGCAGACGACACCCTACCCAGGAGACAGTCCCAGCAAGTCGCACGCAGACGACACCCCACCAGGAGACAGTCTCAGAAAGTCCGACGCAGACTACCCCACACTCAGGAGAGATGCCTAGATAGACCCACGCAGATGACCCCAACCCAGGAGACACTCCCAGAAAATCCCACGCAGACGCCACCCACCCAGGAGACAGTCCCAGAAAGTTCCACGGAGACGACCCCCAGTCCCACAAAGTCCCACGCGGATGACCCCCAGTCCCAGAAAGTCCCACGCAGACGAACCCCACCCAGGAGACAATCTCAGAAAGTCGCACGCAGACGACTCCCAGTCCCAGAAATTCCCATGCAGACAACCCCCCACGCAGAAGACAGTCGCAAATATCCCACGCAGTCGACCCCCCACCCAGGAGACAGTCCCAGAAAGTCCCACGCAGACGACCCCCAGTCCAAGAAAGTGCTACGCAGACGAAGCCCCACCAAGGAGACAGTCCCAGAACGTCCCACGCAGACGACCCCCCACCCAGGTGACAGTCCCAGAAAGTCTCACGCAGAAGAACCCCCACCCCACAAGCAATCCCAGGCTGCTACAAAACGACATCTCATGACTCTTTTTTTAAAAGTGCCTTACAATCAATCTCAGCCTGCTACAAGCCGAATACGCCTGGCTCTTTCGTGAAACTGCCTTTCAAGCAATCTCAGGCCGCTACAAATCGACATATGCTGGCTCTTTTGTTACAACTGCCTTACAAGCAATCTCAGGCTGCAGAAATATGAATTATCCTGGCTTTTGTGCGAATTGCCTTACAAGCAATCCCAGGCGGCTACGAGCCGATTTCTCCTGGCCGTTTTATGGCAACTGCCTTTCAAGAAATCTCAGGCTGCTTCAAGCCGAATTCTCATTGCGCTTTTGTGACAACTGCCTTACAAGCAATGTCAGGCGGCTACGAGCCGACTTCTCTTGGCGCTTTTGTGAAAACTGCCTTACAAGTAATCTCAGGCTGCTACAAGCCGAATTCACCTGACTCTTTTGTGACAACTGCCTTACAAGCAATTTCAGGCTGCCGCTTGTCCAATTCTCCTGACTTTTTGTGCCAATTGCATTACAAGCAATCCCAGGCTGCTACGAACCGATTTCTCCTGGCTCGTTTGTGGCATCTGCCTTACAAGCATTCTCAGGCTGCAGCAATATGAATTCGCCTGGTTTTTTGTGCGAATTGCCTTACAAGCAATAACAGGCGGCTACGAGCCGATTTCTCCTGGCTCTTTTGTGGCAACTGCATTACAAGAAATCTCAGGCTGCTTCAAGCCGATTTCTCCTGGCGCTTTTGTGACAACTGCCTTACAAGCAATGTCAGGCTGCTACGAGCCGATTTCTCTTGGCTCTTTTGTGCAAACTGCCTAACAAGCAATGTCAGGCTGCTACGAGCCGACTTCTCCTGGCTCTTTTGTGGCAACTGCCTTACAAGAAATCTCAGGCTGTACAAGCCGAATTCTCCTGGCGCTTTTGTGACAACTGCCTTACAAGCAATGTTAGGCTTCTACGAGCCGACTTCTCTTGGCTCTTTTGTGAAAACTGCCTTACATGTAATATCAAGCCGCTACAAATCGACATCTCCTGTCTCTTTTTTGACAACTCCATTACAAGCAATCTCAGGCTGCCGCCAGGACAGTTCTCCTGACTTTTTGTACCAATTGTCTTAAAAGCAATCCCAGGCGGCTACGTGCTGATTTCTCCTGGCACTTTTGTGAAAACTGCCTTACAAGCAATCTCAGGCTGCAGCTAGTCCAATTCTCCTGATTTTTTGTGCCAATTGCCTTAAAAGCAATCCCATGCTGCTACGAACCCAATTCTCCTGGCTCATTTGTGGCATCTGCCTTACAAGCATTCTCAGGCTGCAGCAATATGAATTCTCCTGGCTTTTTGTGCAAATTGCCTTACAAGCAATCCCAGGCAGCTATGAGCCGATTTCTCTTGGCTCTTTTGTGAAAACTGCCTTACAAGTAATCTCAGGCTGCTACAAGCCGAAATATCCTGGCGCTTTTATGACAACTGCCTTACAAGCAATGTCAGGCTGCTACGAGCCGACGTCTCTTGGCTCTTTTGTGAAAACTTCCTTACAAGTAATATCAGGCCGTTACAAATATACATCTCCTGTCTCTTTTGTGACAACTGCCTTACAAGCCATCTCAGCCTGCTACAAGATGAATACGCCTGGCTCTTTTGTGAAACTGCCTTGCAAGCAATCTCAGGCCGATACAAATCGACATCTCCTGTCTTTTTTGTGACAACTGCCTTACAAGCAATATCAGGCTGCCGCTAGCCCAATTCTCCTGACTTTTTGTGATAACTGCCTTACAAGCAATCTCAGGCTGCTACAAGCCGAATTCACCTGGCTCTATTGTGACAACTGCCTTACAAGCAATCTCAGGCTGCAACAATCCCCATTCTCCTGGCTTTTTGTACAATTGCCTTACAAGCAATCCCAGGCGGCTACGAATCGATTTCTCCTGGCTCATTTGTGGCAACTGTCTTACAAGCAATATCAGGCTGCTGCAAGCCGAATCCTCCTGGCTCTTTTGTGCAAATTGCCTTACAAGCAATCCCTGGCGTCTACGACCCGACTTCTCTAGGCTCTTTTGTGAAAACTGCCTTAAAAGCAATCTCATGCTGCTACAAAACGACATCTCCTGTTACTTTTTTTTAAAAACTGCCTTACAAGCAATCTCAGGCCGCTACAAATCGACATATCCTGACTCTTTTGTGACAACTACCTTACAAGCAATCTTAGGCTGCCGCCAGTCCAATTCTCCTGACTTTTTGTGCCAATTGCCTTACAAGCACTCCCAGGCTGTTACGAACCGATTTCTCCTGGCTCATTTGTGGCATCTGCCTTACAAGCATCCTCAGGCTGCAGCAATATGAATTATCGTAGCTTTTACTGCGAATTGCCTTACAAGCAATCCCAAGCGGCTACGAGCCGATTCTCAAAGCGCTTTTGTGACAACTGCCTTACAAGCAATGTCAGGCTGCTACGAGCCGACTTCCGTTGGCTTTTTGTGGAAACAGCCTTACAAGTAATATCAGGCTGCTACAAAACGACATCTCATGTCTCTTTTGTGAAACTGTCTTACAAGCAATCTCAGGCCGCTACAAACCGAATACGCCTGGCACTTTTGTGAAACTGCCTTGCAAGCAATCTCAGGCCGCTACAAATTGACATCTCCTGCCTCTTTTGTGACAACTGCCTTACAAGCAATCTCAGGCTGCCGCTAGGACAGTTCTCCTGACTTTTTGTACCAATTGCATTAAAAGTAATCCCGGACGGCTACGTGCCTGTTTCTCCTGGCTCTTTTGTGGTAACTGCCTTACAAGCAATCCCAGGCGGCTACGAGCCGATTTCTCCTGGCTCATTTTTGGCAACTGCCTTACAAGCAATCTCAGTCTGCTGCAAGCCGAATACTCCTGGCTCTTTTGTGCAAATTGCCTTACAAGTAATCCCAGGCGTCTAAGAGCTGACTTCTCTTGTCTCTTTTGTGAAAACTGCATTAAAAGATATCTCAGGCTGCTACAAAACGACATCACCTGTCTCTTTTCTTAAAAACTGCCTTACAAGCAATCTCAGACTGCTACAAGCCGAATACGCCTGGCTCATTTGTGGCATCTGCCATACAAGCATTCTCAGGCTAAAGCAATATGAATTCTTGCTTTTTGTGCGATTTGACTTACAAGCAATCCCAGGCGGCTACGAGCCGATTTCTTATGCCTCTTCTATAAGACGAATTCTCCTGGCGCTTTTGTGACAACCGCCTTACAAGCAATGTCAGGCTGCTACGAGCCGACGTCTCTTGGCTCTTTTCTGAAAACAGCCTTAAAAGAAATCTCAGGCTGCTACAAAACGACATCTCCTGTCTCTTTTGTGAAACTGCCTTACAAGCAATCTCAGGCTGCTACAAGCCGAATTCTCCTGGCACTTTTGTGACAATTGCCTTACAAGCTATCCCAGACGGCTCCGAGCCAATTTCTCTTGGCCCGTTTGTGGCAACTGCCTTACAAGTATTCCTTGGCTGCTACAAGCCGTATTCTCCTGGCGCTTTTGTGACAACTGCCTTACAAGTAATATCAGGCCGCTACAAATCGACATCTCCTGTCTCTTTTGTGAAAACTGCCTTACAAGCCATTTCAGGCTGCCGCCAGGACAGTTCTCCTGACTTTTTTTCCAATTGCCTTAAAAGCAATCCCAGGCGGCTACGTGCCGATTTTTCCTGGCTCTTTTGTGGGAACTGCCTTACAAGCAATCTCAGGCTGCTACAAGCCGAATTCTCCTGGTTCTATTGTGACAACTGCCTTACAAGCAATCTCATGTTGCAGCAATCCCAATTCTCCTATCTTTTTTGCCAATTGCCTTACAAGCAATCCCAGGCGGCTACGAGCCGATTTCGCCTGGCGCTTTTGTGCAAATTGCCTTACAAGCAATCCCAGGCGTCTACGAGCTGACTTCTCTTGTCCCTTTTTTAGAAAACTGCCTTAAAAGCAATCTCAGGCTGCTACAAAACGACATCTCCTGTCTCTTTTTTTTTAAAGTGCCTTACAATCAATCTCTGCCTGCAACAAACCGAATACGCCTGGCTCTTTTTTGAAACTGCCTTACAAGCAATCTCAGGCCGCTACAAATCGACATATTTTGTGACAACTGTAGCAGCTCTTTTGTGACAACTGCCTTACAAGCAATGTCAGGTTGCTGCTAGTCAAATTCTCCTGATTCTTTGGGCCAATTGATTAACAAGCAATCCCAGGCTGCTACAAATCGACATATCCTGGCTATTTTGTGACAACTGCCTTACAAGCAATCTCAGGCATCCGCTAGTCCAATTAACCTGATTTTTGTGCCACTTGCCTTACAAGCAAGCCAAGGCGGCTACGAACCGATTTCTCGTGGCTCATTTGTGGCATCTGCCTTACAAGCATTCTCAGGTTGCAGCAATATGAATTCACCTGGCTTTTTGTGCGAATTGCCTTACAAGCAATCCCAGGCGGTTACAAGCCGATTTCTCCTGGCGCTTTTGTGACAACTGCCTGACAAGCAATGTCAGGCAGATACAAGCCGACTTCTCTTGGCTCTTTTGTGAAAACTGCCTTACAAGTAATATCAGTCCGCTACAAATCGACATCTCCTGTCTCATTTGTGACAACTGTTTACAAGCAATCTCAGGCTGCAGCCAGGACAGTTCTCCTGACGTTTTGTGCCAATTGCATTAAAAGCAATCCCAGGCGGCTACATGCCGATTTCTCCTGGCCCTTTTGTGGTAGCTGCATTACAGGCAATCTCAGGCTGCTACAAGTCGAATTCTCCTGGTTCTGTTGTGACAACTGGCTTAAAAGATTGCTTGTAAGGCAGTTTCACAAAAGAGACATGAGATGTCGATTTGTAGCAGCCTGATATTACTTGTAAGGCAATTTTCACAAAAGAGCCAAGAGAAGTCGGCTTGTAGCATTCTGATATTGCTTGTAAGGCAGTTGTCACAAAAGCGCCAGGAAAATTCGGCTTGTAGCAGCCTGAGATTTCTTGTAAGGCAGTTGCAACAAAAGGGCCAGGAGAAATCGGCTCGTAGCCGCCTGGGATTGCTTGTAAGGCAATTCGCACAAAAAGTTAGGAGAATTCATATTGCTGCAGCCTGAGAATGCTTGTAAGGCAGATGCCCCAAATGAAACAGAGAAATCGCTTCGTAGTAACCATGGATTGCTTGTAAGGCAATTGGCACAAAAAGTCAGGAGAATTAGACTAGCGGAAAGCCTGAGATTGATTGTAAGGCAGTTGTCACAAAAGAGCCAGGATTTGTCGATTTGTAGCGGCCTGAGATTGCTTTTAAGGCAGTTTCACAAAAGAGCCGGGCGTATTCGGCTTGTAGCAGGCTGAGATTGCTTGTAAGTCTGTTTAAAAAAAAGAGACAGGTGATGTCGTTTTGTAGCAGCCTGAGATTGCTTTTAAGGCCGTTTTCACAAAAGAGACAAGAGAAGTCGGCTCGTAGATGCCTGGGATTGCTTGTAAGGCAATTTGCACAAAAGTGCCAGGAGAATTCGGCTTGCAGCAGCCTGAGATTGCTTGTAAGGGAGTTGTCACAATAGAACCCGGAGAATTCGGCTTATAGCAGTCTGAGATTGCTTGTAAGGCAGTTACCACAAAAAAAAACAGGAAAAGTCGGTACGTAGCTGCCTGGGATTGCTTTTTCGGCAATTGGCACAAAAAGTCAGGAGAACAGTCCTGGCGGCAGCCTGAGATTGCTTGTAAGGCAGTTGTCAAAAAAGAGGCAGGAGATGTCGATTTGTAACGACCTGAGATTGCTGGCAAGGCAGTTTCACAAAAGTGCCAGGCGTATTCGTCTTGTAGCGGCCTGAGATTGCTTGTAAGGCAGTTTCACAAAGAGACAGGAGATGTCGTTTTGTAGCAGCCTGATATTACTTGTAAGGCAGTTTCACAAAAGAGCCAAAAGAAGTCGGCTCGTAGCAGCCTGACATTGCTTGTAAGGCAGTTGTCACAAAAGCGCCAGAAGAATTCTGCTTGTAGCAGCCTGAGATTTCTTGTAAGGCAGTTGCCACAAAAGGGCCAGGAGAAATCGGCTCGTAGCCGCCTGGGATTGCTTATAAGGCAATTCGCACAAAAAGCCAGGAGAATTCATATTGCTGCAGCCTGAGAATGCTTGTAAGGCAGATGCCACAAATGAGCCAGGAGAAATCGCTTCGTAGCAGTCTGGGATTGCATATAAGGCAATTGGCACAAAAAGTCAGGAGAATTGGACTAGCGGCAGCCTGAGATTGCTTGTAAGGCAGTTCTCACAAAAGAGCCAGGATGTATCGATTTGTAGCGGCCTGAGATTGCTTGTAAAGCAGTTTTACAAAAGAGCCAGGCGTATTCGGATTGTAGCAGGCTGAGATTGATTGTAAGGCAGTTTTTAAAAAAGAGACAGGAGATGTCGTTTTGTAGCAGCCTGAGATTGCTTTTAAGGCAGTTTTCACAAAAGCGACAAGCGAAGTCGGCTCGTAGACGCCTGGGATTGCTTGTAAGGCAATTTGCGCAAAGGAGCCAGGAGAATTCGGCATGCATCAGCCTGAGATTGCTTGTAAGGCAGTTGCCACAAATGAGCCAGGAGAAATCGGCTGGTAGCCGCCTGGGATTGCTTGTAAAGCAATTGGCACAAAAAGCTAGGAGAATTGGGATTGCTGCAGCCTGAGATGACTTGTAAGGCTGTTGTCACAATAGAACCAGGAGAATTAGGCTTGTAGCAGCTTGGGATTGCTTGTAAGGCAGTTACCACAAAAGAGACAGAAGAAATCGGCACGTAGACGCCTGGGATTACTTTTAAGTCAATTGGCACAAAAAGTCAGGAGAACTGTCCTGGCGGCAGCCTGAGCTTGCTTGAAAGGCAGTTGTCACAAAAGCGCAAGGAGAATTCGGCTTGCAGCAGCCTGAGATTACTTGTAAGGCAGTTTTCACATAAGAGCCAAGAGAAGTCGGCACGTAGCCGCCTGGGATTTCTTTTAAGGCAGTTGTCACAAAAGCGCCAGGAGAATTCGGCTTGAAGCAGCCTGAGATTTCTTGTAAGGCAGTTGCCACAAAAGAGCCAGAAGATGTCGATTTGTAGCAGCCTGGGATTGCTTGTAAGGCAATTTGCACAAAAGAGCCAGCAGAATTCGTCTTGCAGCAGTCTGAGATTGCTTGTAAGGCAGTTGTCACAAAAGAGACAGGAGATTTCGATTTGTAGCGGCCTGAGATTGCTTGCAAGGCAGTTTCACAAAAGAGCCAGGCGTATTCTGCTTGTAGCAGCCTGTCTCCTGGGTGGGGGGTCGTCTGCGTGGGACTTTCTGGGTCTGGGGGTCGTCTGCGTGGGACATTCTGGGACTGTCTCCTGTGTGGGGGGTCGTCTTCGTCGGATATCTGGGACTGTCTCCTGGGTGGGGGTCGTCTGAGTGGGACTTTCTGGGTCTGGGGGTCGTCTGCGAGGGACATTCTGGGACTGTCTCCTTGGTGGGGGGTCGTCTGCGTGGGATATCTGGGACTGTCTCCTGGATGGGGGATCGTCTGCGTGGGACTTTCTGGGTCTGGGGGTCGTCTGCGTGGGACTTTCTGGGATTGTCTCCTGGGTGGGGTGCCGTCTGCGTGGTATTTTCTGGGACTGTCTCCTGGGTGGGGGGTCCTCTTCGTGGGACTTTCTGGGACTGGGGGACATCTGCGTGGGACATTCTGGGACTGGGGGTCGTCTCCGTGGGACTTTCTGGGACTGTCTCCTGGGTGGGGTGTCGTCTGTAGGGACTCTCTGGGACTGTTTCCTGGGTGGGGGTCGTCTGCGTGGGACTTTCTGGGACTGGGGGTCGTCTCCGTGGGACTTTCTGGTTCTGTCTCCTGGGTGGGAGTCGTCTGCGTGGAACTTTCTTGGACTGGGGTCGTCTGCGTTGGACATTCTGGGACTGTCTCCTGGGTGGGGGTCGTCTCTTTCGGACATTCTGGGACTGGGGGTCGCCTGCGTGGGACTTTCTGGGACTGGGGGTCGACTGTGTGGGAATTCCTAAGACTGGGAGTCGTCTGCGTGGGACTTTCTGGGACTGTCTCATGGGTGGGGATTCGTCTGCGTGGGACTTTCTGGGACTAGGGGTCGTCTGCGTGGGACTTTCTGTGACTGGGGGGCGTCTGCGTGGGACTTTCTGGGATTGGGTGTCGTCTGCGTGGGACTTTCTGGGAAATGTCTGCTTGTGGGGGGTCGTCTGCGTGGGACTTTGTGGGACTGGGTTTCGTCTGCGTGGGACTTTCTTGGTCTGGGGGTCGTCTGCTTTGGACTTTCTGGGTCTGTCTCCTGGGTCGGGGTCGTCAGCCTGGGTTTTTCTGGGACTGGGGGTCGTCTGCGTGGGAGTTTCTGGGACTGTCTCCTGGGTGGGGGGGTCGTCTGTTTGGGACATTCTGGGACTGTCTCCTGGGTGGGGGGTCGTCTCAGTGGGACTTTCTGGGACAGGGGGTCGTCTCCGTGGGACTTTCTGGGACTGTCTCCTGGGTGGAGGGTCGTCTGCGTGGGACTTTCTGGGACTGGGGGTCGTCTATGTTGGACTTTCTTGGATTGTCTCCTGGGTGGGGGTCGTCTGCGTTGGACTTTCTGGGACTGGGTGTCGTCTGCGTGGGACTTTCTGGGACTGTCTCCTGGGTGGGGTGTCGTCAGCGTGGGACTTTCTGGGACTGGGGGTCGTCTGCGTGGGTCTTTCTATGACTGGGGGTCATCTGCGTGGGACTTTCTGGGACTGTCTGCTTGTTGGGGGGTCGTCTACGTGGGACTTTCTGGGACTGGGTTCGTCTGCGTGGGACTTTCTATGACTGGAGGTCGTCTGCGTCGGACTTTCTGGGACTGTCTCCTGGGAGGCGGCTCGTCTGTGTGGGACTTTCTTGGACTGGGGGTCGTCTGCGTGGGACTTTCTGGGACTGTCTCCTGGGTCGGGGGTCGTCTGTTTTGGACATTCTGGGACTGTCTCCTGGGTGGGGTTTGTCTGCGTGGGACTTTCTGTTACAGGGGTCGTCTCCGTGGGACTTTCTGGGATTGTCGCCTGGATGGGGGGCTCGTCTGTTTGGGACTTTCTGGGACTGTATCCTGGTTGGGGGGTCGTCGGCGTGGGACCTTCTGGGACTGGGTGTCATCTGCGTGGGACTTTCTTTTTCTGGGGGTCGTCTTCGTGGACTTTCTGGGACTGTCTCCTGTCTGGTGGGTCGTCTACGTGGGACTTTCTGGGACTGTCTCCTAGGTGGGGTTTCGTCTGCGAGGGACTTTCTGTGACTGTCTCCTTGGTGTTGGCCGACTGCGTGGGACTTTCTGGGAATGGGTGTCGTCTGCATGGGACATTATGGGACTGTCTCCTGGGTGGGGTTTCGTCTGCGTGGGACTTTCTGTGACTGTCTCCTGGGTGTTGGCCATCTGCGTGGGACTTTCTGGGACTGGGTGTCCTCTGCGTCGGACTTTGTGGGACTGTCTCCTGGGTGGGGGGTCGTCTGCGTGGGACTTTCTGGGACTGTGGGTTGTCAACGTGGGACTTTCTGGGACTGTCTCCTGGGTGTGGGTCGTCTGCGTGGGACGTTGTGGGACTGTCTCCTGGATGGGCGGTCGTCTGCATGGGACTTTCTGGGACTGGGGGTCGTCTCCGTATGACTTTCTGGGACTGTCTCCTGGGTGGGGGCGTCGTCTGTTTGGGTTTTTCTGGGACTGTTTCCTGGGTGGGGGGTCGTCTGCGTGGGACTTTCTTGGACTGTGACTCGTCTGCGTGGGACTTTCTGGGATTGGGCGTCTTCTGCGTGGGACTTTCTGGGACTGTCTCCTGTCTGGGGGGTCGTCTCGTGGGACTTTCTGGGACTGGGGTTCGTCTGCGTGGGCCTTTCTGGGACTGTCTCCTTGGTGGGGATCGTCTGCGTGGGACTTTCTGGGACTGGGTGTCGTCCCCGTGCGACTTTCTGGGACTGTCTCATAGGTGGGGGTTCGTCTGCGTGGGACTTTCTGGGACTGGGTGTCGTCCGCTTGGGACTTTCTGGGACTGTCTCCTGGGTGGGGGGTCGTCTGGGTGGGACTTTCTGGGACTGTCTCCTGGGTGGGTGTTCGTATGCGTGGGATTTTCTGGGACTGGCGGTCGTCTGCGTGGGACTTGTTGGGACACTCTCCTGTCTGGGGGTCGTCTGCGTGTGACCTTCTTGGACTGGGGGTCGTCTGCGTGGGACTTTCTGGGACTGTCTCCTGGGTGGGGGTCGTCTGCGTGGAACTTTCTTGGACTGGGGTCGGATGCGTCGGACATTCTGGGACTGTCTCCTTGGTGGGGGTCGTCTGTTTCGGACATTCTGGGACTGGGGGTCGTCTGCGTGGGACTTTCTGGGACTGGGGGTCGACTGTGTGGGAATTTCTAAGACTGGGAGTCGTCTGCGTGGGACTTTCTGGGACTGTCTCCTGAGTGGGTGTCGTCTGCGCGAGATTTTGTGGGACTGGGTGTCGTCTGCGTGGGTCTTTCTGGGACTGGGGTTCGTCTGCGTGGGACTTTATGTGACTGTCTCCTGTGTGGGGTGTCGACTGCGTAGGACTTTCTGGGACTGTCTCATGTGTGGGGGTTCGTCTGCGTGGGACTTTCTGGGACTAGGGTTCGTCTGCGTGGGACTTTCTGTGACTGGGGGGCGTCTGCGTGGGACTTTCTGGGATTGGGTGTCGTCTGCGTGGGACTTTCTGGGAAATGTCTGCTGGGTGGGGGGTCGTCTGCGTGGGACTTTGTGGGACTGGGTTTCGTCTGCGTGGGACTTTCTTGGACTGGGGGTCGTCTGCTTTGGACTTTCTGGGACTGTCTTCAGGGTGGGGGTCGTCTGCCTGGGTTTTTCCGTGTCTGGGGGTCGTCTGCGTGGGACTTTCTGGGATTGTCTCCTGGGTGGGGTGTCGTCTGCGTGGGATTTTCTGGGACTGTCTCCTGGGTGGGGGGTCGTCTTCGTGGGACTTTCTGGGACTGGGGTTCGTCTGCGTGGGACATTCTGGGACTGGGGGTCGTCTCCGTGGGACTTTCTGGGACTGTCTCCTGGGTGGGGATCTTCTACGTGGGACTTCTGCGACTGGAGGTCGTCTGCGTGGGACTTTCTATGACTGGGGGTCGTCTGCGTCGGACTTTCTGGGACTGTCTCCTGGGTGGGGTGTCGTCTGTAGGGACTCTCTGGGACTGTTTCCTGGGTGGGGGTCGTCTGCGTGGGACTTTCTGGGACTGGGGGTCTTCTCCGTGGGACTTTCTGGTTCTGTCTCATGGGTGGGGGTCGTCTGCGTGGAACTTTCTTGGACTGGGGTCGTCTGCGTTGGACATTCTGGGACTGTCTCCTGGGTGGGGGTCGTCTGTTTCGGACATTCTGGGACTGGGGGTCGCCTGCGTGGGACTTTCTGGGACTGGGGGTCGACTGTGTGGGAATTCCTAAGACTGGGAGTCGTCTGCGTGGGACTTTCTGGGACTGTCTCATGGGTGGGGGTTCGTCTGCGTGGGACTTTCTGGGATTAGCGATCGTCTGCGTGGGACTTTCTGTGACTGGGGGGCGTCTGCGTGGGACTTTCTGGGATTGGGTGTCGTCTGCGTGGGACTTTCTGGGAAATGTCTGCTGGGTGGGGGGTCGTCTGCGTGGGACTTTGTGGGACTGGGTTTCGTCTGCGTTGGACTTTCTTGGACTGGGGGTCGTCTGCTTTAGACTTTCTGTGTCTGTCTCCTGGGTGGGGGTCGTCAGCCTGGGTTTTTCTGGGACTGGGGTTCGTCTGCGTGGGACTTTCTGGGACTGTCTCCTGGGTGGGGGGTCGTCTGTTTGGGACAATCTGGGACTGTCTCCTGGGTGGGGGGTCGTCTCAGTGGGACTTTCTTGGACTGGGGGTCGTCTGCTTTGGACTTTCTGGGACTGTCTCCTGGGTGGGGGTCGTCTGCCTGGGTTTTTCTGGGTCTGGGGGTCGTCTGCGTGGGACTTTCTGGGATTGTCTCCTGGGTGGGGTGTCGTCTGCGTGGTATTTTCTGGGACTGTCTCCTGGGTGGGGGGTCGTCTTCGTGGGACTTTCTGGGACTGGGGGTCGTCTGCGTGGGACATTCTGGGACTGGGGGTCGTCTCCGTGGGACTTTCTGGGACTGTCTCCTGGGTGGGGATCTTCTACGTGGGACTTCTGCGACTGGAGGTCGTCTGCGTGGGACTTTCTATGACTGGGGGTCGTCTGCGTCGGACTTTCTGGGACTGTCTCCTGGGTGGGGTGTCGTCTGTAGGGACTCTCTGGGACTGTTTCCTGGGTGGGGGTCGTCTGCGTGGGACTTTCTGGGACTGGGGGTCTTCTCCGTGGGACTTTCTGGTTCTGTCTCATGGGTGGGGGTCGTCTGCGTGGAACTTTCTTGGACTGGGGTCGTCTGCGTTGGACATGCTGGGACTGTCTCCTGGGTGGGGGTCGTCTGTTTCGGACATTCTGGGACTGGGGGTCGCC
The DNA here is from genome assembly GCA_964036315.1 of Acanthosepion esculentum. Classification (NCBI taxonomy): domain Eukaryota; kingdom Metazoa; phylum Mollusca; class Cephalopoda; order Sepiida; family Sepiidae; genus Acanthosepion; species Acanthosepion esculentum. The sequence continues at coordinate 83,065,415 of OZ038507.1, forward strand.
TGCGTGGGACCTTCTGGGACTGGGGGTCGTCTGTGTGGGAATTCCTAAGACTGGGAGTCGTCTGCGTGGGACTTTCTGGGACTGTCTCATGGGTGGGGGTTCGTCTGCGTGGGACTTTCTGGGATTGGGTGTCGTCTGCGTGGGACTTTCTGGGAAATGTCTGCTGGGTGGGGGGTCGTCTGCGTGGGACTTTGTGGGACTGGGTTTCGTCTGCGTGGGACTTTCTTGGACTGGGGGTCGTCTGCTTTGGACTTTCTGGGACTGTCTCCAGGGTGGGGGTCGTCTGCCTGGGTTTTTCCGGGTCTGGGGGTCGTCTGCGTGGGACTTTCTGGGATTGTCTCCTGGGTGGGGTGTCGTCTGCGTGGGATTTTCTGGGACTGTCTCCTGGGTGGGGGGTCGTCTTCGTGGGACTTTCTGGGACTGGGGTTCGTCTGCGTGGGACATTCTGGGACTGGGGGTCGTCTCCGTGGGACTTTCTGGGACTGTCTCCTGGGTGGGGATCTTCTACGTGGGACTTCTGCGACTGGAGGTCGTCTGCGTGGGACTTTCTATGACTGGGGGTCGTCTGCGTCGGACTTTCTGGGACTGTCTCCTGGGTGGGGTGTCGTCTGTAGGGACTCTCTGGGACTGTTTCCTGGGTGGGGGTCGTCTGCGTGGGACTTTCTGGGACTGGGGGTCTTCTCCGTGGGACTTTCTGGTTCTGTCTCATGGGTGGGGGTCGTCTGCGTGGAACTTTCTTGGACTGGGGTCGTCTGCGTTGGACATTCTGGGACTGTCTCCTGGGTGGGGGTCGCCTGTTTCGGACATTCTGGGACTGGGGGTCGCCTGCGTGGGACTTTCTGGGACTGGGGGTCGACTGTGTGGGAATTCCTAAGACTGGGAGTCGTCTGCGTGGGACTTTCTGGGACTGTCTCATGGGTGGGGGTTCGTCTGCGTGGGACTTTCTGGGATTAGCGGTCGTCTGCGTGGGACTTTCTGTGACTGGGGGGCGTCTGCGTGGGACTTTCTGGGATTGGGTGTCGTCTGCGTGGGACTTTCTGGGAAATGTCTGCTGGGTGGGGGGTCGTCTGCGTGGGACTTTGTGGGACTGGGTTTCGTCTGCGTTGGACTTTCTTGGACTGGGGGTCGTCTGCTTTAGACTTTCTGTGTCTGTCTCCTGGGTGGGGGTCGTCAGCCTGGGTTTTTCTGGGACTGGGGTTCGTCTGCGTGGGACTTTCTGGGACTGTCTCCTGGGTGGGGGGTCGTCTGTTTGGGACAATCTGGGACTGTCTCCTGGGTGGGGGGTCGTCTCAGTGGGACTTTCTTGGACTGGGGGTCGTCTGCTTTGGACTTTCTGGGACTGTCTCCTGGGTGGGGGTCGTCTGCCTGGGTTTTTCTGGGTCTGGGGGTCGTCTGCGTGGGACTTTCTGGGATTGTCTCCTGGGTGGGGTGTCGTCTGCGTGGTATTTTCTGGGACTGTCTCCTGGGTGGGGGGTCGTCTTCGTGGGACTTTCTGGGACTGGGGGTCGTCTGCGTGGGACATTCTGGGACTGGGGGTCGTCTCCGTGGGACTTTCTGGGACTGTCTCCTGGGTGGGGATCTTCTACGTGGGACTTCTGCGACTGGAGGTCGTCTGCGTGGGACTTTCTATGACTGGGGGTCGTCTGCGTCGGACTTTCTGGGACTGTCTCCTGGGTGGGGTGTCGTCTGTAGGGACTCTCTGGGACTGTTTCCTGGGTGGGGGTCGTCTGCGTGGGACTTTCTGGGACTGGGGGTCTTCTCCGTGGGACTTTCTGGTTCTGTCTCATGGGTGGGGGTCGTCTGCGTGGAACTTTCTTGGACTGGGGTCGTCTGCGTTGGACATGCTGGGACTGTCTCCTGGGTGGGGGTCGTCTGTTTCGGACATTCTGGGACTGGGGGTCGCCTGCGTGGGACCTTCTGGGACTGGGGGTCGTCTGTGTGGGAATTCCTAAGACTGGGAGTCGTCTGCGTGGGACTTTCTGGGACTGTCTCATGGGTGGGGGTTCGTCTGCGTGGGACTTTCTGGGACTAGGGGTCGTCTGCGTGGGACTTTCTGTGACTGGGGGGCGTCTGCGTGGGACTTTCTGGGATTGGGTGTCGTCTGCGTGGGACTTTCTGGGAAATGTCTGCTGGGTGGGGGGTCGTCTGCGTGGGACTTTGTGGGACTGGGTTTCGTCTGCGTGGGACTTTCTTGGACTGGGGGTCGTCTGCTTTGGACTTTCTGTGTCTGTCTCCTGGGTGGGGGTCGTCAGCCTGGGTTTTTCTGGGACTGGGGTTCGTCTGCGTGGGACTTTCTGGGACTGTCTCCTGGGTGGGGGGTCGTCTGTTTGGTACATTCTGGGACTGTCTCCTGGGTGGGGGGTCGTCTCAGTGGGACTTTCTGGGACAGGGGGTCGTCTCCGTGGGACTTTCTGGGACTGTCTCCTGGGTGGAGGGTCGTCTGCGTGGGACTTTCTGGGACTGGGGGTCGTCTGCGTGGGACTTTCTGGGACTGGGGGTCGTCTATGTTGGACTTTCTTGGATTGTCTCCTGGGTGGGGGTCGTCTGCGTTGGACTTTCTGGGACTGGGTGTCGTCTGCGTGGGACTTTCTGGGACTGTCTCCTGGGTGGGGGGTCGTCTACGTGGGACTTTCTGGGACTGGGTTCGTCTGCGTGGGACTTTCTATGACTGGAGTTCGTCTGCGTCGGACTTTCTGGGACTGTCTCCTGGGTGGGGGGTCGTCTGTGTGGGACTTTCTTGGACTGGGGGTCGTCTGCGTGGGACTTTCTGGGACTGTCTCCTGGGTGGGGGGTCGTCTGTTTGGGACTTCCTGGGACTGTATCCTGGTTGGGGGGTCGTCGGCGTGGCACCTTCTGGGACTGGGTGTCATCTGCGTGGGACTTTCTTTTTCTGGGGGTCGTCTTCGTGGACTTTCTGGGACTGTCTCCTGTCTGGTGGGTCGTCTACGTGGGATTTCTGGGACTGTCTCCTGGGTGGGGTTTCGTCTGCGAGGGACTTTCTGTGACTGTCTCCTTGATGTTGGCCGACTGCGTGGGACTTTCTGGGAATGGGTGTCGTCTGCATGGGACATTATGGGACTGTCTCCTGGGTGGGGTTTCGTCTGCATGGGACTTTCTGTGACTGTCTCCTGGGTGTTGGCCGTCTGCGTGGGACTTTCTGGGACTGGGTGTCCTCTGCGTCGGACTTTGTGGGACTGTCTCCTGGGTGGGGGTCGTCTGCGTGGGACTTTCTGTGACTGTGGGTTGTCAACGTGGGACTTTCTGGGACTGTCTCCTGGGTGTGGGTCGTCTGCGTGGGACGTTGTGGGACTGTCTCCTGGATGGGTGGTCGTCTGCATGGGACTTTCTGGGACTGGGGGTCGTCTCCGTATGACTTTCTGGGACTGTCTCCTGGGTGGGGGCGTCGTCTGTTTGGGTTTTTCTGGGACTGTTTCCTGGGTGGGGGGTCGTCTGCGTGGGACTTTCTTGGACTGTGACTCGTCTGCGTGGGACTTTCTGGGATTGGGCGTCTTCTGCGTGGGACTTTCTGGGACTGTCTCCTGTCTGGGGGGTCGTCTCGTGGGACTTTCTGGGACTGGGGTTCGTCTGCGTGGGCCTTTCTGGGACTGTCTCCTTGGTGGGGGGTCGTCTGCGTGGGACTTTCTGGGACTGGGTGTCGTCCCCGTGCGACTTTCTGGGACTGTCTCCTGGGTGGGGGTTCGTCTGCGTGGGACTTTCTGGGACTGGGTGTCGTCTGCGTGGGACTTTCTGGGACTGTCTCCTGGGTGGGTGTTCGTATGCGTGGGATTTTCTGGGACTGGCGGTCGTCTGCGTGGGACTTGTTGGGACACTCTCCTGTCTGGGGGTCGTCTGCGTGTGACCTTCTTGGACTGGGGGTCGTCTGCGTGGGACTTTCTGGGACTGGGGTCGGATGCGTCGGACATTCTGGGACTGTCTCCTTGGTGGGGGTCGTCTGTTTCGGACATTCTGGGACTGGGGGTCGTCTGCGTGGGACTTTCTGGGACTGGGGGTCGACTGTGTGGGAATTTCTAAGACTGGGAGTCGTCTGCGTGGGACTTTCTGGGACTGTCTCCTGGGTGGGTGTCGTCTGCGCGAGATTTTTTGGGACTGGGGGTCGTCTGCGTGGGTCTTTCTGGGACTGGGGGTCATCTGCGTGGGACTTTATGTGACTGTCTCCTGTGTGGGGTGTCGACTGCGTAGGACTTTCTGGGACTGTCTCATGGGTGGGGGTTCGTCTGCGTGGGACTTTCTGGGACTAGGGTTCGTCTGCGTCGGACTTTCTGTGACTGGGGGGCGTCTGCGTGGGACTTTCTGGGATTGGGTGTCGTCTGCGTGGGACTTTCTGGGAAATGTCTGCTGGGTGGGGGGTCGTCTGCGTGGGACTTTGTGGGACTGGGTTTCGTCTGCGTGGGACTTTCTTGGACTGGGTGTCGTCTGCTTTGGACTTTCTGGGACTGGGTGTCGTCTGCGTGGGACTTTCTGGGACTGTCTCCTGGGGGGGGGTGTCGTCTGTTTGGGACTTTCTGGGACTGTCTCCTGGTTGGGGGGTCGTCGGCGTGGGACCTTCTGGGACTGGGTGTCATCTGCGTGGGACTTTCTTTTTCTGGGGGTCGTCAGCGTCGACTTTCTGGGACTGTCTCCTGTCTGGTGGGTCGTCTACGTTGGACTTTCTGGGACTGTCTCCTGGGTGGGGTTTCGTCTGCGAGGGACTTTCTGTGACTGTCTCCTTGGTGTTGGCCGACTGCGTGGGACTTTCTGGGAATGGGTGTCGTCTGCATGGGACTTTATGTGACTGTCTCCTGGGTGTTGGCCGTCTGCGTGGGACTTTCTGGGACTGGGTCTCTTCTGTGTCGGACTTTGTGGGACTGTCTCCTGGGTGGGGGGTCGTCTGAGTGGGTCTTTCTGGGACTGTGTGTTGTCAACGTGGGACTTTCTGGGACTGTCTCCTGGGTGTGGGTCGTCTGCGTGGGACGTTGTGGGACTGTCTCCTGGGTGGGCGGTCGTCTGCATGGGACTTTCTGGGACTGGGGTCGTCTGCGTATGACTTTCTGGGACTGTCTCCTTGGTGGGGGGTCGTCTGCGAGGGACTTTATGGGACTGTGGGTCGTCTGCGTGTGAATTTCTGGGACTGTCTCCTGGGTGGGGGTTCGTCTGTTTGGGTTTTTCTGGGACGGTTTCCTGGGTCGGGGGTCGTCTGCGTGGGACTTTCTTGGACTGTGACTCGTCTGCGTTGGACTTTCTGGGATTGGGCGTCTTCTGCGTGGGACATTCTGGGACTGTCTCCTGTCTGGGGGTCGTCTCGTGGGACTTTCTGGGACTGGGGTTCGTCTGCGTGGGCCTTTCTGGGACTGTCTCCTGGGTGGGGGGTCGTCTGCGTGGGACTTTCTGGGACTGGGTGTCGTCCCCGTGGGACTTTCTGGGACTGTCTCCTGGGTGGGGGTTCGTCTGCGTGGGACTTTCTGGGACTGGGTGTCGTCCGCGTGGGACTTTCTGGGACTGTCACCTGGGTGGGGGGTCGTCTGCGTGGGACTTTCTGGGATTGTGGGTCGTCTGGGTGGGACTTTCTGGGACTGGGGGTCGTATGCGTGGAAGTTTCTGGGACTGTCTCCTGGGTGGGGGGGTCGTCTGCGTGGGACATTCTGGGACTGTCTCCTGACTTTGGGGTCGTCTGCGTGGGACTTTCTGGGACTGGGGTTCGTCTGCGTGGGAATTTCTGGGACTGGGGGTCATCATTGTGGGACTTTCTGGAACTGTCTCCTGGGCGGGGGGTCGTCTGCGTGGGATATCTGTGACTGTGGGTCGTCTGCGTGGGACTTTCTCTGACTGTCTCCTGGGTGGGGGGTTGTCTGTTTGGGTCTTTCTGGGACTGTCTCCTGGGTGAGGGGTCGTCTGCGTGGGACATTCGGGGACTGGGGGTCGTCTGCGTGGGAATTTCTGGGACTGGGGGTCGTCTGCGTGGGACTTTCTGGTACTGTCTCCTGGGTGTGGGGTCGTCTGCGTTGGATTTTCTGGGACTGGGCGTCTTCTGCGTGGGACTTTCTGGGACTGTCTCCTGTCTGGGGGGTCGTCTGCGTGTCACTTTCTGGTACTGTCTCCTGGGTGGGGGGTCGTCTGCGTTAGACTTTCTGGGACTGGGCGTCTTCTGCGTGGGACTTTCTGGGACTGTCTCCTGTCTGGGGGTCGTCTGCGTGGGCCTTTCTGGGACTATCTCCTGGGTGGGGGTTCGTCTGCGTGGGACTTTCTGGGACTGGGTGTCGTCCCCGTGGGACTTTCTGGGACTATCTTTTGGGTGGGGGTTCGTCTGCGTGGGACTTTCTGGTACTGGGTGTCGTCCGCGTGGGACTTTCTGGGACCCTCTCCTGGGTGGGGATCGTCTTCGTGGGTTTTTCTGGGACTGGGGGTCGTCTGCGTGGGACTTTCTTGGACTGGGGGTCGCATGCGTGGGACTTTCTGGGACTGTCTCCTTGGTAGGGTGTCGTCTGCGTGGGTCTTTCTTGGACTGGGGGTCGTCTGCGTGGGACTTTCTTGGACTGGGGGTCGTCTGCGTGGGACTTTCTGGGACAGGGGATCGTCTGCGTAGGACTTTCTGGGAATGTGGGTCGTCTGCGTGGGACTTTTTTGGACTGTCTCCTGGGTGGGGGGTCGTCTGCGTGCGATATCTGGGACTGTCTCCTGGGTGGGGGGTCCTCTGCATGGGACTTTCTGGGACTGGGGATCGTCTGCGTGGAATTTTCTGGGACTGTCTCCTGGGTGGGCGCTCGTCTGCGTGGGACTTTCTGGGTCTGTCTCCTGGGTGGGGGGTCGTCTGCATGGAACTTTCTGGGACTGGGGTTCGTCTGCGTGGGTCTTTCTGGGAGTGTCTCCTGGGTGGGGGGTCGTCTGCGTTGGACTTTCTGGGACTGTGGGTCGTCTGCGTGGGACTTTCTGGGACTGGGGGTCGTCTGCGTGGGACTTTCTTGGACTGTCTCCTGGGTGGGCGGTCGTCTGCGTGGGACTTTCTGTGACTGGGGGTCGTCTGCGTGGGACTTTCTGGGACAGGGGGTCGTCTGCGTGGGACTTTCTGGGAATGTGGTTCTTCTGCGTGGGACTTTTTTGGACTGTCTCCTGGGTGGGGGGTCGTCTGCGTGCGATATCTGGGACTATCTCCTGGGTGGGGGGTCCTCTGCATGGGACTTTCTGGGACTGGGGATCGTCTGCGTGGAACTTTCTGGGACTGTCTCCTGGGTGGGGGCTCGTCTGCGTGGGACTTTCTGGGACTGTCTCCTGGTCGGGGGGTCGTCTGCATGGGACTTTCTGGGACTGGGGTTCGTCTTCGTGGGTCTTTCAGGGACTGTCTCCTGGGTGGCGGGGTCGTCTGTGTAGGAATTTCTGGGAATGTGGGTCGTCTGCGTTGGACTTTCTGGGACTGGGGTTCGTCTGCGTGGGACTTTCTTGGACTGTCTCCTGGTTGGGTAGTCGTCTGCGTGGGACTTTCTCGGACTGGGGGTCGTCTGCGTGTGTCTTTCTTGGACTGTCTCCTGGGTGGGCGGTCGTCTGCTTGAGACTTTCTGGGAGTGGGGGTCGTTTGCGTGGGACTTTCTGGGACTGTCTCCTGGGTGGGGGGTCGTCTGCGTGGGACTTTCTGTGACTGGGGGTCGTCTGCGTGGGACTTTCTGTGACTGGGGGTCGTCTACTTGGGACTTTCTTGGAGTGGGGGTCTTCTGCGCGGGACTTTCTGGGAATGTCTCCTGGGTGGGGGTCGTCTGCGTGGGACTTTCTGGGACTGTGGGTCGTTTGCGTGGGAATTTCTGTGACCCTCTCCTGTGTGGTGGGTCGTCTGCGTGGGACTTTCTGGGACAGTCTCCTGGGTGGGGATAGTCTGCGTGGGTTTTTCTGGGACTGGGGGTCGTATGCGTGGGACTTTCTGGGACTGTCTCCTTGGTAGGGTGTCGTCTGCGTGGGACTTTCTGGGACTGGGGGTCGTCTGCCTGGGCTTTCTGGGACTGGGGTTCGTCTGCGTGGGACTTTCTGGGACTGGGGGCCGTCTGCGTGGGACTTTCTGGTACTGTCTCCTGGGAGGGGGGCACGTCTGCGTGGGATTTTCTGTGACTAGGTGTCGTCTGCGTGGGATTTTCTGTGACTAGGTGTCGTCTGCGTGGGACTTTCTGGGACTGTCTCCTGGGTGGCGGTCGTCTGCATGGGACTTTCTTAGACTGGGGGTCGTCTTCGTGGGACTTTCTGGTACTGTCTCCTGGGTGGGGGGCACGTCTGCGTGGGATTTTCTGTGACTAGGTGTCGTCTGCGTGGGACTTTCTTGGACTGGGGATCGTCTGCGTGGGACTTTCTGGGACGGTCTCCTGGGTGGGGGTCGTCTGCGTGGGACTTTCTGGGACTGGAGGTCGTCTGCGTGGGACGTTCGTGGACTGGGGGCCTCTGCGTGTGACTTTCTGGGAGTGGAGGTCGTCTGCGTGGGACTTTCTGGGACTGTCTCCTGGGTGGGGGGTCGTCTGTTTGGGACTTTCTGAGAACTGTCTCCTGGGTGGGGGCTCGTCTGCGTGGGACATTCTGGGACGGGGTGTAGTCTACCTGGGACGTTCTGGGACTATCTCCTGGGTGGGGGGTCGTCTGCGTGGGACTTTCTGGGACTGTCTCCTGGGTGGGGGTCGTCTGCATGGGACTTTCTCGGACTGGGGGTCTTCTGCGTGGGACTTTTTGGGACTGGGGGTCGTCTGCGTGGGACTTTCTGGGACTGTCTCCTGTGTGGGGGGTCGTCTGCGTGGGACATTCTGGGACTAGGGGTCGTCTGCGTGGGACCTTCTGGGACTCGGGGTCGTCTGCGTGGGACTTTCTGGGACTATCTCCTGGGTGGGGGGTCGTCTGCGTGGGACTTTCTGGGACTGAGGGTCGTCTGCGTGGGACTTTCTGGGACTGTCTCCTGGGTGGGGTGTCTTCTGCGTGGAACTTTCTGGGACTGGGGGTCGTCTGCGTGGGACTTTCTGGGTCTGTCTCCTGGGTGAGGGGTCATCTGCGAGGGACTTTCTGGGTCTGTCTCACAAAAGAGACAGGAGATGTCGATTTGTAGTGGCCTGAGATTGCTTGCAAGGCAGTTTCACAAAAGAGCCAGGCGTATTCGGCTTGTAGCAGCCTGAGATTGCTTGTAAGGCAGTTACCACAAAAGAGCCAGGAGAAATCGGCACGTAGCCGCCTGGGATTGCTTTTAAGGCAATTGGCACAAAAAGTCAGGAGGACAGTGCTGGCGGCAGCCTGAGATTGCTTGTAAAGCAGTTTTCACAAAAGAGACAGGAGATGTCGATTTGTAGTGGCCTGAGATTGCTTGCAAAGCAGTTTCACAAAAGAGCCAGGCGTATTCGGCTTGTAGCAGCCTGAGAGTGCTTGTAAGGCAGTTACCACAAAAGAGCCAGGAGAAATCGGCACGTAGCCGCCTGGGATTGCTTGTATGGCAATTGGCACAAAAAATCAGGAGAATTGGACTACCGGATGTCTGAGATTGCTTGTAAGGCAGTTGTCAACAAAGAGACAGGAGATGTCGATTTGTAGCGGCCTGAGATAGCTTTCAAGGCAGTTTCACAAAAGACCCAGTCGTATTGGGCTTGTAGCGGCCTGAGATTGCTTGTAAGTTAGTTGTCACAACAGCGCCAGGAGAATTCGGCTTGTAGCAGCCGGAGATTACTTGCAAGGCAGTTTTCACAAAAGAGCCAAGAGAAGTCGCCTCGTAGCAGCCTGACATTGATTGTAAGGCAGTTGTAATAAAAGCACCAGGAGAATTCGACTTGTAGCGGCCTGAGATTTTTTGTAAGGCAGTTGCCACAAAAGCGCCAGGAGAAATCGGCTCATAGCCGCCTGGGATTGCTTGTAAGGCAATTCGCACAAAAAGCCAGGAGAATTCATATTGCTGCAGCCTGAGAATGCTTTTAAGGCAGATGCCACAAATGAGCCAGGAGAAATCGGTTCGTCGCAGCCTGGGATTGGTTGTAAGGCAATTAGCACAAAAATCAGGAGAATTGGACTAGCGACAGCCTGAGATTGCTTGTAAGGCAGTTGTCACAAAAGATCCAGTATATGTCGATTTGTAGCGGCCTGTGTTTGCTTGTAAGGCAGTTTCACAAAATTGCCAGGCGTATTCGGCTTGTAGCAGGCTGAGATTGCAACTAAGGCAGTTTTTATAAAAAGAGACAGGAGATGACGTTTTGTAGCAATCTGAGATTGCTTTTAAGGCAGTTTTTACAAAAGAGACAAGAGAAGTCGGCTCGTAGACGCCTGGGATTGATTGTAAGGCAATTTGCAAAAAATAGCCAGGAGAATTCGTCTTGCAGCAGCCTGAGATTTCTTGTAAGGCAGTTGCCACAAATGAGCCAGGCGAAATCGGCTCGTAGCCGCCTGGGATTGCTTGTAAGGCAATTGGCACAAAATGCTAGGGGAATTGGGATTGCTGCAGCCTGAGATTGCTTGTAAGGCAGTTGTCACAATAGAACTAAAAGAATTCGGCATGTAGCGGCCTGGGAATGCTTGTAAGGCAGTTACCACAAAAGAGCAAGGAGAAATCGGCACGTAGCCGCCTGGGATTGCTTTTAAGGCAATTGGCACAGAAAATCAGGAGAACTGTCCCGGCGGCAGCCTGAGATTGCTTGTAAGGCAGTTGTCACAAAAGAGACAGGATATGTCGATTTGTAGCGGCCTGATATTATTGTAAGGCAGTTTTCACAAAAGAGCCAAGAGAATTCGGCTCGTATCAGCCTGACATTGCTTTTAAGGCAGTTGTCACAAAAGCGCCAGGAGAATTCGGCTTGTAGCAGCCTGAGATTTCTTGTAAGGCATTTGCCACAAAAGGGCCAAAAGAAATCGGCTCGTAGCCGCCTTGGAGTGCTTGTAAGGCAATTTGCACAAAAAGCCAGGAGAATTCATATTGCTGCAGCCTGAGAATGCTTGTAAGGCAGATGCCAAAAATGAGCCGGGAGAAATCGCTTCGTAGCAGCCTGGGATTGCTTGTAAGGCAGTTGTCACAAAATTCCAGGATATGTCGATTTGTAGCGGCCCTGAGATTGCTTGTAAGGCAGTTTCACAAAAGAGCCAGGCGTATTCGGCTTGTAACAGGCTGAGATTGCTTGTAAGGCAGATACCACAAAAGAGCCAGGAGAAAACGGCACGTGGCCGCCTGGGATTGCTTTTAAAACAATTGGCACAAAAAGTCAGGAGAATATGGCTGGATCCAGCCTGAGATTGCTTGTAAGGCAGTTGTCACAAAAGAGCCAGAAGATGTCGATTTGTAACGGCCGCAGTTTGATTGCAAGGCAGTTTCACAAAAGAGTCAAGAGAAGTCGGCTCGTAGCAGTCTGACATTGCTTGTAAGGCAGTTTTCACAAAGGGCCAGGAGAATGCGGATTGTTGCAGACTGAGATTGCTTGTAAGGCAGTTGCTGCAAAAGAGCCAGGAGAAATCGTCTCGTAGCCGCCAGGGATGGCTTGTAAGACAATTGGCCCAAAAAGCCAGGAGAATTGGGCTTGTAGTAGCCTCAGAATGCTTGTAAGGCAGATGCCACAAATGAGCCACGAGGAATCGGCACGTAGCAGCCTGGGATTTCTTGTAAGGCAATTGGCACAAAAAGTCAGGAGAATTGGACTAGTGGCAACCTGAGATTGCTTGTAATCCCAGGCTGTTACGAGCCAATTTCTCCTGGCTCAATTGTGGCATATGCCTTACAAGCATTCTCAGGCTGCTACAAGCCAAATTCTTTTGGCTTTGTGTGCCAATTGCCTTACAAGCACTCTCAGGCGGCTACGAGCCGACTTCTTTTGTTTTTTTTCTGAAAACTGCCTTACACGAAATCTCCGCCTGATGCCACAAATGAGCCAGGAGAAATCGGCTCGTAGCAGCCTGCCATGCTTGTAAGGAAGTTGCCACAAAAGAGCCAGGAGAAATCGGGTCGTAGCCGCCTGGGATTGCTTTTAAGTCAATTGGCAAAAAAAACCCAAGAGGATTGGGATTGCTGCAGCCTGAGATTGCTTGTAAAGCAGTTGTCACAATAGAGCCAGGAGAATTCGGCTTGTAGCAGCCTGAGATTGCTTGTAAGGCAGTTACAACAAAAGCCCAGGAGTAATCAGCACGTAGCCGCCTGGGATTGCTTTTAAAACAATTGGCACAAAATGTCAGGAGAATTTTGCTGACGGCAGCCTGTGGTTGCTTGTAATGCAGTTGTCACAAAAGAGCCAGGCGTATTCGGCCTTAGCAGCCTGAGATTGCTTGTAAGGCAATTCGCATAGAAAGCCAGGAGAATTCATATTGCTGCAGCTTGAGATTGCTTGTAAGGCAGGTGTCACAAAAGAGCCAGGAAAATTCGGCTTGTAGTAGCCGGAGAATTCTTGTAAGGCAGTTGCCAGAAAAGAGCCAGGAGAAATTGGCTCGTAGCAGCCTGTGATTGCTTGTAAGGCAGTTTCACAAAAGAGACAGGCGAATTCGGCTTGTAGCTGCCTGAGATTTCTTGAAAGGCAGTTTTCACAAAAGAGCCAAGAGAAGTCGGATCGTAGCCGCCTGACATTGCTTTTAAGGCAGTTGTAACAAAAGAGCCAGGAGAAATCGGCTCTTAGCCCCCTGGGATTGCTTGTAAGGAAATTGGCACAAAAAGCCAGGAGAAGTGGGATTGCTGCAGCCTGAGATTGCTTTTCTGGCAGTTCTCACAATAGAGCCAGGATTATCAGCTTGAGATTGCTTATAAGGCAGTTACCACAAAACAGCCAGGAGAAATCGTCACGTAGCCGCCTGGGATTGCTTTTTTAAGGCAATTGGCAAAAAAAGTAATTGGCCTAGCAGCAGCCTGATATTGCTTGTAAGACAGTTCGCACAAAAGAGACAGTAGATGTCGATTTGTAGTGGCCTGAGATTGCTTGCAAGGCAGTTTCACAAAAGAGACAGGCGTATTCATCTTGTTACAGGCTGAGATTGCTTGAAAGGCAGTTTTCACAAAAGAGCCATGAGAAGTCGGCTCGTAGCATCCTGATTTTGCTTGTAAGGCAGTTGTCTCAAGAGAGCCAGAAGAATTCGGCTTGTAGCAGCCTGAGATTGCTTGTAAGGCAGTTGCCACAAAAGAGCCAGGAGAAATCGGCTCGTGGCCGCCTGGGATTGCTTGTAAGGCAATTGGCACAAAAAACCAGGAGAATTGGGATTGCTGCTGCCTGAGATTGCTTGTAAGGCAGTTTTCACAAAAGAGACAGGAGATGTCGTTTTGTAGCAGTCTGACATTTCTTGTAAGGCAGTTTTCACAAAAGAGCCAGGAGAATTCGGCTTGTAGCAGCCTGAGTTTGCTTTTAAGACAGTTGCCACAAAAGAGCCAGGAGAAATCGCCTCGTAGTTGCCTGGGATTGCTTGTAAGCCAATTGGCACAAAAAGCCAAAAGAGTTGGGGTTGCTGCAGCCTGAGATGGCTTGTAAGGCAGTTTTCACAAACGAACCAAGAAAAGTCGGCTCGTAGCAGCCTGAAATTGCTTGTAAGGCAGTTGCCAAAAAAGAGCCAGGAGAAATCGGCTTGTAGCAGCCTGAGTTTGCTTGTAAGCCACTTGTCATAGAAGAGCCAGGCGTAGTCGGCCCGTAGCATCCTGAGATTGCATGTAAGGCAGTTCTCACAAATGACCCAAGAGAATTCGTCTTGTAGAGGCCTGATATTGCTTGTAAGGCAGTTGCCACAAAAGAGCCAGGTGAAATACGCTCGTAGCATCCTGGGATTACTTGTAAGGCAATTGGCAAAAAAAGCCAGGAGAATTGGGCTTGCTGCAGCCTGAGATTGCTTGTAAGGCAGTTGCCACAAAAGAGAAAGGCGTAGTCAGCTTGTAGTAGCCTGAGATTTCTTGTAAGGCAGTTGTCACAAAAGAGCCAGGATATCGATTTGTTGCAGCCGTAGATTGCTTGTAAGGCATTTGTCATAGAAGATCCAGGCATAGTCGGCTCGTAGCAGCCTGAGATTGCTTGGAAGTAAGTTGGCACAAAAGAGGCAGGAGAAATCGGCTTGTAGCAGCCTGAGATACTTTGTAAGACAGTTTTCACAAATAGCCCGGAGAATTCGGCCGATAGCAGCGTGAGATTGCTTGTAAGGGATTTGTCAAAAAGAGTCAGCAGGTGTAAGTTTGTAGAAGCCGGAGATTGCGTGTAAAGCCAGGGGAAACGGGCTCGTAGCTGCGTGGAATTGCTTGTAATGAAATTGGTACAAAAATCCAAGAGAATTGGGCTTTCTGATGTGATTGCATGTAAGGCAGTTGCTACAAAAGAGCCAGGCGTATTCGGCTTGTAGAAGCCTGAGATTGCTTGTAAGGCAGTTTACACAAGAGAGCCAAGAGAAGTCGGCTCGGAGCTTCCTGACATTGCTTGTAAGGCAGTTGTCACAAAAGAGCCAGGAGAATTCGGCTTGTAGCAGCCTGAGATTGCTTGTAAGGCAGTTGCCACAAAAGAGCCAGTAGAAATCCGCTAGTAGCAGCCTGGGATGGCTTGTAAGGCAATTGGCACAAAAGAGCCAGGAGATCGGCTCGTAGCAGCCTGAGATTGCTTGTAAGGCAGTTCTCATAGAAGAGCCAGGCTCGTAGAAGCCTGAGATTGCTTGGAAGGCAGTTGGCAGAATAGAGGCAGGAGAAATCGGCTTGTAGCAACCTGAGATACTTTGTAAGACAGTTTTCACAAATTGCCCGATGAAGTCGGCCCATAGCAGCCTGAGATTGTTGTAAGGCAGTTTTCACAAATGAGCCAGGATATGTCGTTTTGTAGCAGTCGCCACAAAAGAGCCTTGAGAAATCGGCTCGTAGCAGCCTGGGATTATTTTGTAAGGCAATTAGCAAAAAAGCCAGGAACATTGGGCTTGCTGCAGCCTGAGATTGCTTGTAAGGCAGTTGTCACGAAAGAGCCAGGAGATCGATTTTTTAGCAGCCTGAGATTGCTTTTAATGCAGTTGTCTTAAAAGTGCCAGCAGGTGTAGGCTTGTAGAAGAATGAGATTGCTTGTAAGGCAATTTTCACAAATCTCCAAGGAGAACCGGCTCGTAGAATCCTAAGATTGCGTGTAAGGCACTTTCCACAAAAAGCCAGGAGAAATGGGCTCGTAGCAGCCTGAGATTGCTTGAAAGGCAGGTGTCACAAAAGAGCCAGGCGTATTGAGATTGTAGCAGCCTGAGATTGCTTGTAAGGCTGTTTTCATAATATGAGCCAGGATAATTGGGCTTGCTGCAGCCTGAGATTCGTTGTAAGGCAGTTGTCACAACAAGCCAGGAGAAATTGTGAAAATTAGAAAAGCAGTCTTATTGTGCACACTGGAATTCGGACGCTGTAAATTGTCAGACGACATACCGCGCACACGGTGAAAGCTGTACTTTTTACTATCTGACCAAATGAAAAATCCTTGTATACAGAGACAAACCAAATAATTGCACACAATTTGATACCCATTTAGAAAAAATTTCTTTTGCTGGAAAAAAGTTATAAACAAGTGAAATATGACTGATTTCCCATTTTAGGGCCGCAAGACAATTTCCGCAAATGAGCTAACACAAGTCACCATACCGTTGTATTTCGACTCGACTCTAATCAAGGTGTCGAAAAAACTTTTGTAATTATGGATAAGGCAAGAAATTCACGACAATTGGACAGCAAGATTTTGTGGATTGTATAAAAAGGAAAAATTAGAAATGCATTCTTTTTGTGACACACTCGAATTCGGAGGCTGTAAATTGTCAGACGACATACCGCGCACATGGTGAAAGCTTTACTTTTTACTATCTGAGCAAATGAAAAATCCCTGTATACATAGACTAATCAAATAATTGCACACAATTTGATAACCATTTTGAAAATATTTCTTTTACTGGAAAAAAGTTATAAACAAGTGAAATATGACTGATTTCCCAGTTTAGTGCCGCATGACAATTTCCGCAAATGAGGTAACACAAGTCCCCATACCTTTGAATTTCGCCTCGACTCTAATCAAGGTGTCGAAAAAACTTTAGTAATTATGAATAAGGCAAGAGATTCCCGAAAATTGGACAGCAATATTTTGTGGATTCTATAAAAAGGAAAAATTAGAAATGGAGTCTTATTGTGCACAATGGAATTCGGACGCTGTAAATTGTCAGACGACATCCCGCGCACCTGGTGAAAGCTGTACTTTTTACTATCTGACGAAATTAAAAATCCCTGTATACATGGACAAACCAAATAATTGCACACAATTTGTTACCCATTTTGAAAATATTTCTTTTACCGGAAAAAAGTTATAACCAAGTGAATTATGACTGATTTCCCAGTTTAGGGCCGCATGACAATTTCTGCAAATGAGCTAACAAGGGTCCCCATACCGTTGAATTTCGACTAGATTCTAATCAAGGTGGCGAAAAAACTTTTGTAATTATGTATAAGGCAAGAAATTCTCGACAATTGGACAGCAATATTTTGTGGATTCTATTAAAAAGAAGAATTACAAATGCATTCTTATTGTGCACACTGGAATTCGGACGCTGTAAATTGTCAGACGACATACCGCGCACATGGTGAAAGCTGTACTTTTTACTATCTGACCAAATGAAAAATCCCTGTAAACATAGACAAATCAAATAATTGCACACAATTTGTTACCCATTTTGAAAATATTTCTTTTACTGGAAAAAAGTTATAAAAAAGTGAAATATGACTGATTTCCCAGTTTAGGGCCGCATGACAATTTCCGTAAAAGAGCTAACACAAGTCCCCATACCGTTGAATTTCGACTCGACTCCAATCAATGTGTCAAAAAAACTTTTGTAATTATGGAGAAGGCAAGAAATTCCCGACAGTTGGAGACTAATATTTGGTGGATTCGATAAAAAGCAAAATTAGAAATGCAGTATTATTGGGCACACTGGAATTCGGACGCTGTAAATTGTCAGACGACATACCGCGCACATTCTTGAAAGCTGTACTTTTTACTATCTGACCAAATGAAAAATCCCTGTAAATATAGACAAATCAAATAATTGCACACAATTTGATACCCATTTTGAAAATATTTCTTTTACTGGAAAAAAGTAATAATCAAGTGAATTATGAGTGATTTCCCAGTTTAGGGCCGCATGACAACTTCCGCAAATGAGCTAACAAAAGTACACATACCGTTGAATTTCGCCTCGACTTTATTCAATGTGTCGAAAAAACATTCGTAATTATGGATAAAGCAAGAAATTCCGGACAATTGGTCACCAATATTTTGTGGATTCTATAAAAAGGAAAAATTAGAAATGCAGTCTTATGGTGCACACTAGAATTCGGACGCTGTAAATTGTCAGACGACAATCTGCGCACATGGTGAAAGCTTTACTTTTTACTATCTGAGCAAATGAAAAATCCCTGTATACATAGACTAATCAAATAATTGCACACAATTTGATAACCATTTTGAAAATATTTCTTTTACTGGAAAAAAGTTATAAACAAGTGAAATATGACTGATTTCCCAGTTTAGTGCCGCATGACAATTTCCGCAAATGAGGTAACACAAGTCCCCATAACTTTGAATTTCGCCTCGACTCTAATCAAGGTGTCGAAAAAACTTTAGTAATTATGAATAAGGCAAGAGATTCCCGAAAATTGGACAGCAATATTTTGTGGATTCTATAAAAAGGAAAAATTAGAAATGGAGTCTTATTGTGCACAATGGAATTCGGACGCTGTAAATTGTCAGACGACATCCCGCGCACCTGGTGAAAGCTGTACTTTTTACTATCTGACGAAATTAAAAATCCCTGTATACATGGACAAACCAAATAATTGCACACAATTTGTTACCCATTTTGAAAATATTTCTTTTACCGGAAAAAAGTTATAACCAAGTGAATTATGACTGATTTCCCAGTTTAGGGCCGCATGACAATTTCTGCAAATGAGCTAACAAGGGTCCCCATACCGTTGAATTTCGACTAGATTCTAATCAAGGTGGCGAAAAAACTTTTGTAATTATGTATAAGGCAAGAAATTCTCGACAATTGGACAGCAATATTTTGTGGATTCTATTAAAAAGAAGAATTACAAATGCATTCTTATTGTGCACACTGGAATTCGGACGCTGTAAATTGTCAGACGACATACCGCGCACATGGTGAAAGCTGTACTTTTTACTATCTGACCAAATGAAAAATCCCTGTAAACATAGACAAATCAAATAATTGCACACAATTTGTTACCCATTTTGAAAATATTTCTTTTACTGGAAAAAAGTTATAAAAAAGTGAAATATGACTGATTTCCCAGTTTAGGGCCGCATGACAATTTCCGTAAAAGAGCTAACACAAGTCCCCATACCGTTGAATTTCGACTCGACTCCAATCAATGTGTCAAAAAAACTTTTGTAATTATGGAGAAGGCAAGAAATTCCCGACAGTTGGAGACTAATATTTGGTGGATTCGATAAAAAGCAAAATTAGAAATGCAGTATTATTGGGCACACTGGAATTCGGACGCTGTAAATTGTCAGACGACATACCGCGCACATTCTTGAAAGCTGTACTTTTTACTATCTGACCAAATGAAAAATCCCTGTAAATATAGACAAATCAAATAATTGCACACAATTTGATACCCATTTTGAAAATATTTCTTTTACTGGAAAAAAGTAATAATCAAGTGAATTATGAGTGATTTCCCAGTTTAGGGCCGCATGACAACTTCCGCAAATGAGCTAACAAAAGTACACATACCGTTGAATTTCGCCTCGACTTTATTCAATGTGTCGAAAAAACATTCGTAATTATGGATAAAGCAAGAAATTCCGGACAATTGGTCACCAATATTTTGTGGATTCTATAAAAAGGAAAAATTAGAAATGCAGTCTTATGGTGCACACTAGAATTCGGACGCTGTAAATTGTCAGACGACAATCTGCGCACATGGTGAAAGCTTTACTTTTTACTATCTGAGCAAATGAAAAATCCCTGTATACATAGACTAATCAAATAATTGCACACAATTTGATAACCATTTTGAAAATATTTCTTTTACTGGAAAAAAGTTATAAACAAGTGAAATATGACTGATTTCCCAGTTTAGTGCCGCATGACAATTTCCGCAAATGAGGTAACACAAGTCCCCATACCTTTGAATTTCGCCTCGACTCTAATCAAGGTGTCGAAAAAACTTTAGTAATTATGAATAAGGCAAGAGATTCCCGAAAATTGGACAGCAATATTTTGTGGATTCTATAAAAAGGAAAAATTAGAAATGGAGTCTTATTGTGCACAATGGAATTCGGACGCTGTAAATTGTCAGACGACATCCCGCGCACCTGGTGAAAGCTGTACTTTTTACTATCTGACGAAATTAAAAATCCCTGTATACATGGACAAACCAAATAATTGCACACAATTTGTTACCCATTTTGAAAATATTTCTTTTACCGGAAAAAAGTTATAACCAAGTGAATTATGACTGATTTCCCAGTTTAGGGCCGCATGACAATTTCTGCAAATGAGCTAACAAGGGTCCCCATACCGTTGAATTTCGACTAGATTCTAATCAAGGTGGCGAAAAAACTTTTGTAATTATGTATAAGGCAAGAAATTCTCGACAATTGGACAGCAATATTTTGTGGATTCTATTAAAAAGAAGAATTACAAATGCATTCTTATTGTGCACACTGGAATTCGGACGCTGTAAATTGTCAGACGACATACCGCGCACATGGTGAAAGCTGTACTTTTTACTATCTGACCAAATGAAAAATCCCTGTAAACATAGACAAATCAAATAATTGCACACAATTTGTTACCCATTTTGAAAATATTTCTTTTACTGGAAAAAAGTTATAAAAAAGTGAAATATGACTGATTTCCCAGTTTAGGGCCGCATGACAATTTCCGTAAAAGAGCTAACACAAGTCCCCATACCGTTGAATTTCGACTCGACTCCAATCAATGTGTCAAAAAAACTTTTGTAATTATGGAGAAGGCAAGAAATTCCCGACAGTTGGAGACTAATATTTGGTGGATTCGATAAAAAGCAAAATTAGAAATGCAGTATTATTGGGCACACTGGAATTCGGACGCTGTAAATTGTCAGACGACATACCGCGCACATTCTTGAAAGCTGTACTTTTTACTATCTGACCAAATGAAAAATCCCTGTAAATATAGACAAATCAAATAATTGCACACAATTTGATACCCATTTTGAAAATATTTCTTTTACTGGAAAAAAGTAATAATCAAGTGAATTATGAGTGATTTCCCAGTTTAGGGCCGCATGACAACTTCCGCAAATGAGCTAACAAAAGTACACATACCGTTGAATTTCGCCTCGACTTTATTCAATGTGTCGAAAAAACATTCGTAATTATGGATAAAGCAAGAAATTCCGGACAATTGGTCACCAATATTTTGTGGATTCTATAAAAAGGAAAAATTAGAAATGCAGTCTTATGGTGCACACTAGAATTCGGACGCTGTAAATTGTCAGACGACAATCTGCGCACATGGTGAAAGCTGTACTTTTTACTATCTGACGAAATGAAAAATCCCTGTAAACATAGACAAATCACATACTTGCACACAATTTGATACCCATTTTGAAAATATTTCTTTGGCTGGAATAAAGTTATAAACAAGTGAAATATGACTGATTTCCCAGTTTAGGGCCGCATGACACTTTCCGCAAATGAGCTAACACAAGCTACCATACCGTTGAATTTCTCCTCGACTCTATTCAAGGTGTCGAAAAAACTTTTGTAATTATGGGTAAGGCAAGAAATTCCCGACAATTGGACACCAATATTTTGTGGATTTTATGAAAATGAAAAATTAGAAATGCAGTCTTATTGTGCACACTGGAATTCGGACGCTGTAAATTGTCAGACGACATACCGCGCACATGGTGAAAGCTGTACTTTTTACTATCTGGCCAAATGAAAAATCCCTGTAAACATCGTCAAATGTAATAATTGCACACAATTTGATACCCATTTTGAAAATATTTCTTTTACTGGAAAAAGTTATAAACAAGTGAACTATGACTGATTTCCCAGTTTAGGGCCGCATGACAATTTCCGCAAATGAACTAACACAATTCCACATTCCGTTGAATTTCGACTCGACACTAATCAAGGTGTGAAAAAAACTTTTGTAATTATGGATAAGGCAAGAAATTCGCGACAATTGGAGACTAATATTTTGTGGATTCTATAAAAACGAAAAATTAGAAATGCAGTATTATTGTGCACACTGGAATTCGGACGCTGTAAATTGTCAGACGACATACCGCGCACCTGGTGAAAACTGTACTTTTTACTATCTGACCAAATGAAAAATCCCTGTACACAAAGACCAAACTGGGTATCAAATTCTGTGCAAATACTTGGTTGGTCTATGTATACAGGGATTTTTCATTTGGTTAGATAGTAAAATGTACAGATTTCAACATGTGCGCGGTATGTCGTCTGACAATTTACAGCGTGCGAATTCCAGTGTGCACAATAACACTGCATTTCTAATTTTTCATTTTTATAGAATCCACAAAATATTGGTGTCCAATTGTCGGGAATTTCTAGCCTTATCCATAATTACAAAAGTTTTTAAGACACCTTGAATAGAATCGAGGCGAAATTCAACGGTATGGGGGCTAATGCTAGCTCATTTGCAGCAATTGTCATGCGGACCAAACTGGGTAATCAGTCATATATCACTTTGTTTATATCTTTTTCCAGTGAAAGAAATATTTTCAAAATGGGTATCAAATTGTGTGCAATTATGTGATTTGTCTATGTTTACAGGGATTTTTCATTTGCTCAGATAGTAAAAAGTACAGCTTTCACCATGAGCGCGGTATGTCATCTGATAATTTACAGCGTCCGAATTGCAGTCTGCACAATAAGACTGCATTTCTAATTTTCCCTTTTTATAGAATCCGCAATATATTGGTGTCCAACTGTCGGGAATTTCTTGCCTTATCCATAATTACAAAAGTGTTTTCGACACCTTGATTAGAGTCGAGTCGAAATTCAATGGAATGGGGACTTGTGTTAGCAAATTTGCCGAAATTGTCATGCGGCCCTAAACTGGGAAATCTCTCATATTTCACTTCTTTATAACGTTTTTCCAGTAAAAGAAATATTTTCAAAATGGGTATCAAATTGTGTGCAATTATTTGGTTGGTCTATATATACAGGGATTTTTCATTTGGTAAGATAGTAAAAAGTACAGCTTTCACTATGTGCGCGTTATGTCGTCTGACAATTTACAGCATGCGAATTCCAGTGTGCACAATAACACTGCATTTCTAATTTTTCATTTTTATAGAATCCACAAAATATTGGTGTCCAATTGTCGGGAATTTCTAGCCTTATCCATAATTACAAAAGTTTTTAAGACACCTTGAATAGAATCGAGGCGAAATTCAACGGTATGGGGGCTAATGGTAGCTCATTTGCAGCAATTGTCATGCGGACCAAAACTGGGTAATCAGTCATATATCACTTTGTTTATATCTTTTTCCAGTGAAAGAAATATTTTCAAAATGGGTATCAAATTGTGTGCAATTATGTGATTTGTCTATGTTTACAGGGATTTTTCATTTGCTCAGATAGTAAAAAGTACAGCTTTCACCATGTGCGCGGTATGTCATCTGATAATTTACAGCGTCCGAATTGCAGTCTGCACAATAAGACTGCATTTCTAATTTTTCCTTTTTATAGAATCCACAATATATTGGTGTCCAACTGTCGGGAATTTCTTGCCTTATCCATAATTACAAAAGTGTTTTCGACACCTTGATTAGAGTCGAGTCGAAATTCAATGGAATGGGGACTTGTGTTAGCAAATTTGCCGAAATTGTCATGCGGCCCTAAACTGGGAAATCTGTCATATTTCACTTCTTTATAACTTTTTTCCAGTAAAAGAAATATTTTCAAAATGGGTATCAAATTGTGTGCAATTATTTGGTTGGTCTATATATACAGGGATTTTTCATTTGGTAAGATAGTAAAAAGTACAGCTTTCACCATGTGCGCGTTATGTCGTCTGACAATTTACAGCGTCCGAATTCCAGTGTGCACAATAAGACTGCATGTCTAATTTTTCCTTTTTATAGAATCCACAATATATTGCTGTCCAATTGTCGAGAATTTCTAGCCTTATCCATAATTACAAAGTTTTTTCGACACCTTGAAGAGAGTCGAGGCGAAATTCAACGGTATGTGGACTTGTGTTAACTCATTTGCAGAAATTGTCATGCGGACCTGAACTGGGTAATCAGCCATATTTCACTTGTTTATAACTTTTTTCCAGTAAAAGAAATATTTGCAAAATGGGTACCACATTCTCTACAATTGTTTGGTTGGTCTATGTATACAGGGATTTTCTATTTGGGCAGATAGTAAAAAGTACAGCTTTCCATATGTGCGCGGTATGTCGTCTGACAATTTACAGCGTCCGAATTCCAGTGTTCACAATAAGACTGCATTTCTAATTTTTCTTTTTTTTCGAATCCACAAAATATTGGGGTCCCATTGTGGGGAATTTCTTGCATTATCCATAAGTGCAAAAGTTTTCTCAACACCTTGATTAGAGTCGAGGCGAAATTCAACGGTATGTGGACTTGTGTTAGCTCATTTGCGGGAATTGTCATGCGGACCTAAACTGGGAAATCAGTCATATTTCACTTGTGTATAACTTTTTTCCAGTAACAGAAATATTTTCAAAATGGGTATCAAATTGAGTACAATTATTTGATTTGTCTATGTATACAGGAATTTTTCATTTGGTCTGATAGTAAAAAGTACAGCTTTCACCATGTGCGCGGTATGTCGTCTGACAGTTTACAGCGTCCGAATTCTAGTGTGCACAATAAGAATGCATTTCTAATTTTTCTTTTTATAGTATCCACAAAATATTTGTATCCAATTGTCGGGAATTTCTTGCCTTATCCATAATTACAAAAGTTTTTTCGACACCTTGATTAGTGTCGAGTCGAAATTCAACGGAATGTGGAATTGTGTTAGTTCATTTGCGGAAATTGTCATGCGGCCCTAAACTGGGAAATCAGTCATATTTCACTTGTTTATAACTTTTTTCCAGTAAAAGAAATATTTTCAAAATGGGTATGAAATTGTGTGCAATTATTTGGTTGGTCTATATATACAGGGATTTTTCATTTGTTCAAATAGTAAAAAGTACAGCATTCACTATGTGCGCGGTTTGTCGTCTGAAAATTTACAGCGTCCGAATTCCAGTGGGCACAATAAGACTGCATTTCTAATTTTTCCTTTTTATCGAATCCACAAAATATTGGTGTCCAATTGTCGAGAATTTCTTTTCGACACCTTAATTAGAGTCGATTCGAAATTCAACGGTATGGGGACTTGTGTTAGATCATTTGCGGAAATTGTCATGCGGACCTAAACGGTCCACATTTGAGCGTCTTTGTAGATTCCGTCCAGCAGCAGGGACCTGTTGGCTTCCGGTCCATATTTGAGCGTCTTGTGTAAGATGATACACTACGTCCAGCATCCCTGTTTCTGATCACTTGGTTTCTGGTGCATATTTGAGTTTCTAATATAAAAAGATAAACTACGTCCAGCAGCATGGCCTCTGATCTGTTGGTTTCCGGTCCATATTTGAGCCACTAATCTAAGATTTTAGACTACGTCCAGCAGCATGTCCTCTGACTTGTTGGCTTCCGGTCCATATTTGAGCGTCTTGTGTAAGATGATACACTACGTTTAGCAGCCCTGTTTCTGATCTCTTGGTTTCTGGTGCATATTTGAACGTCTAATGTAAAAAGATAAATTACGTCCAGCAGCATGGCCTCTGACTTGTTGGCTTCCGGTCCATATTTGAGCGTCTTGTGTAAGATGATACACTACGTTTAGCAGCCCTGTTTCTGATCTGTTGGTTTCCGGTCCATATTTGAGCGTCTAATGTAAATTTTAGACTACGTCCAGCAGCATGGCCTCTGACCAGGTGGCTTCCGGTCCATATTTGAGCGTCTTGTGTAAGATGATACACTACGTCCAGCTGCAATGATTCTGATCTGTTGGATTCTGGTGCATATTTTAAGCGTCTAATGTAAAAAGTTAATCTACGTCCAGCAGCATGGCCTCTGATTTGTAGGTTTCCGGTCCATATTTGAGCGTCTAATGTAAGATTTTAGACTACCTCCAGCAGTATGGCCTCTGACTTGTTGGCTTCCGGTCCATATTTGAGCGTTTTGTGTAAGATGATACACTACGTCCAGCAGCCATGATTCTGATCTGTTGGTTTCTGGTGCATATTTGAGCGTCTAATGTAAAAAGATAAACTACGACCAGCAGCATGGCCACTTATCTGTTGCTTTCCGGTCCATATTTGAGCGTCTAATGTAAGATTTTAGAGTACATCCGGCAGCATGGCCTCTGACCTGTAGGATTCCGGTCCATATTTGAGCGTCTTGTGTAAGATGATACACTACGTCCAGCAGACATGATTCTGATCTGTTGGTTTCTGTACATATTTGAGCGTCTAATGTAAAAATATAAACTACGTCCAGCAGCATGGCCTCTGATCTGTTGGTTTCCCGTCCATATTTGAGCGTCTAATGTAAGATTTTAGAATACGTCCAGCAGCATGGCATCTGACCTGTTGGCTTCCGGTCCATATTTGAGCGACTTGTGTAAGATGATACACTACGACCAGCAGCCCTGTTTCTGATCTCATGTTTTCTGCTGCATATTTGAGCGTCTAATGTAAAAAGATAAACTACGTCAGGCAGCATGGCCTCGGACCTGTTGGCTTCCGGTCCATATTTGAGCGTCTTGTGTAAGATGATACACTACGTCCAGCAGCCATGATTCTGATCTGTTGGTTTCTGGTGCATATTTGAGGGTCTGATGTAAAAAGATAAACTACGTCCAGCAGGATGGCCTCTGATCTGTTGGTTTCCGGTCCATATTTGAGCGTCTAATGTAAGATTTGAGACTACGTCCAGCTGCATTGCCTCTGACTTGTTGGCTACCGGTCCATATCTGAGCGTCTTGTGTAAGATGATACACTACGTCCAGCAGCCATGATTCTGATCTCTTGGTTTCTGGTACATATTTGAGCGTCTAATGTAAAAAGATTAACTACGTCCAGCAGCATGGCCCCTGTGCTGTTGTTTTCCGGTCCATATTTGAGCGTCTAATGTAAGAGTTTAGACTACGCCCAGCAGCATGACCTCGGACCTGTTGTGTTCCGGTCCATATTTGAGCGTCTTGTGTAAGATTATACACTACGTCCAGTAGCCATGATTCTGATCACTTGGTTTCTGGTGCATATTTGAGAGACTAATGTAAAAAGATAAACTACGTCCAGCAGCATGGCCTCTGATATGTTGGTTTCCGGTCCATATTTGAGCGTCTAATTTAAGGTTTAGACTACGTCTAACAGCATGGCCTCTGACCTGTTGGCTTCCGGTCCATATTTGAGCTTCTTGTGTAAGATGATACACTACGTCCAGCAGCAACGATTCTGATCTGTTGGTTTCTGGTGCATATTTGAGCGTCTAATGTAAAAAAATAAACTACGTCCAGCAGCATGGCCTCTGATCTGTTGGTTTCCGGTCCATATTTGAGCGTCTAATGTAAGATATTATAATACGTCTAGCAGCATGGCCTCCGACCTGTTGGCTTCCGGTCCATATTTGAGCGTCTTGTGTAAGATTATACACTACGTCCAGCAGCCCTGTTTCTGATCTCTTGGTTTCTTGTGCATATTTGAGCGTCTAATGTAAAAAGATAAATTACGTCCAGCAGCATGGCGTCTCATCTGTTGGTTTCCGGTCCATATTTGAGCGTCTAATGTAAGATTTTTGACTACGTCCTGCAGCATGGCCTCTGAACTGTTGGCTTCCGGTCCATATTCGAGGGTCTTGTGTAAGATTATACTGTACGTCCAGCAGACATGATTCTGATCTGTTGGTTTCTGGTGCATATTTGAGCGTCTAATGTAAAAAGATAAACTACGTACAGCAGCAGGGATTCTGATGTGTTGGTTTCCGGTCCATATTTGAGCGTCCAATGTAAGATTTTAGACTACGTGAGGCAGCATGGCCTCTGATCTGTTGGTGTCCAATTGTCGGGAATTACTTACCTTATCCATAATTACAAAGGTTTTTTCGACACCTTGAATAGAGTCGAGGTGAAATTTAACGGTATGGGGACTAGTGTTAGCTCATTTGCGGAAATTGTCATGCGGACCTAAACTGGGTAATCTGTCATATTTCACTTGTATATAACTTTTTTCCAGGAAAAGAAATATTTACAAAATGAGTATCAAATTGTGTGCAATTATTTGATTGTTTATGTAGACAGTGATATTTCATTTGTTCAGATAGTAAAAGTACAGCTTTCACCATGTACGCGGTATGTCGTCTAACAATTGATAGCGTCCGAATTCCAGTGTGCACAATAAGACTGCATTTCTAATTTTACTTATTTATAGAATCCACAAAATATTGCTGTCCATTTGTCGGGAATTTCTTGATTTATCCATAATTACAAAAGTTTTTTCGACACCTTCATTAAAGTCCAGTCGAAATTCAACGGTATGGGGACTTGTGTTAGCTCATTTGCGGAAATTGTCATGCGGCCCTAAACTGGGAA
This sequence comes from Acanthosepion esculentum, assembly GCA_964036315.1. Lineage (NCBI taxonomy): Eukaryota > Metazoa > Mollusca > Cephalopoda > Sepiida > Sepiidae > Acanthosepion > Acanthosepion esculentum. The sequence continues at coordinate 83,093,011 of OZ038507.1, forward strand.
ATCAGTCATATTTCACTTGTTTATAACTTTGTCCAGTAAAAGAAATATTTCAAAATGGGTATCAAATTGTGAGCAATTATTTGATTTGTCTATGTATACAAGGATTTTTCATTTGCTCAGATAGTAAAAAGTACAGCATTCACCATGTGCGCGGTATGTCGTCTGACAATTTACATTGTCCGAATTCCAGTGTGCACAATAAGAATGCATTTCTAATTTTTCCATTTTATAGAATCCACAAAATATTCGTGTCCAATTGTCGAGAATTTCTTGCCTTATCCATAATTACAAAAGTTTTTTCGACACCTTGAATAGAGTCGAGGCAAAATTCAACGGTATGGAGACTTGTGTTAGCTCATTTCCGGAAATTGTCATGCGGACTTAAACTGGGTAATCAGTCATATTTCACCTGTTTATAACTTTTTTCCAGTAAAAGAAATATTTTCAAAATGGGTATCAAATTGTTTGCAATTATTTGATTTGTCTATGTATACAGGGATTTTTCATTTGGTCAGAATGTAAAAAGTACTGCTTTCACCATGTGCGCGGTATGTCGTCTGACAATTTACAGCGTCCGAATTCCAGTGAGCACAATACGATTGCATTTGTAATTTTCCTTTTTATATAATCCACAAAATATTGGTGTCCAAATGTTGGGAATTTCTTACCTTATCCCTAATTACAAAAGTTTGTTCGACACCTTTAATGAAGTCGAGGCGAAAATCAACGGTATGGGGACTTGTTTTAGCTCATTTGCAGAAATTGTCATGCGGCCCTAAACTGGGAAATCAGTCATATTTCACTTGTTTATAAATTTTCCAGTCAAAGAAATATTTTCCAAATGGCTATCAAATTGTGTGCAGTTATTTGATTTGTCTATGATTACAGGAATTTTTCATTTGCTCAGATAGCAAAAAGTACAACTTTCTCCATGTTCGCGGTATGTCGTCTGACAATTTACAGCGTCCGAATTCCAGTGTGCACAATAAGACTGTATTTCTAATATTTCCATTTTATAGAATCCACAAAATATTGGTGAACAATTGTCGGGAATTTCTTGCCGTATCCATAATTACAAACGTTTTTTCGACACCTTGAATAGAGTCGAAGCGAAATTCAACGGTATGGGGACTTGTGTTAGCTCATTTGCTGAAATTGTCATGCGGACCTAAACTGGGTAATCAGTCATAATTCACTTGTTCATAAATTTTAAATATCTTCAAAATGGGTATCAAATTGTGTGCAATTATTTGGTTGGTCTATGTATACAAAGATTTTTCATTTGGTCAGATAGTAAAAAGTACAGCTTTCACCAGATGCGCGGTATGTCGTCTGACAATTTACAGCGTCCGTTTCCAGTGTGCACAATAAGACTGCAATTCTAATTTTTTTTTTATAGAATCCACAAAATATTGCTGTCCAATTTTCGGGAATATCTTGCCTTATTCATAATTACAAAAGGTTTTCGACACTTTGATTAGAGTCGAGTCGAAATTCAAAGGTATGGGGACTTGTGTTAGCTCATTTCCGGAAATTGTCATGCGGCCCTAAACTGGGAAATCAGTTAAAATTCACTTGTTCATAACTTTTTTCCTGTAAAAGGAATATTTTTAAAATGGGTATCAAATTGTGTGCAATTATTTGATTTGTCTATGTATACAGGGATTTTTCATTTACTCAGATAGTAAAAAGTACAGCATTCACCATGTGCCCGGTATGTCGTCTGACAATTTACAGCGTCCGAATTTTTTCCTTTTTATAGAATCCACAAAATATTGGTGTCCAATTGTCGGAAATTTCTTGCCTTATCCATAATTACAAGATTATTTTCGACACCTTGATTAGAATCTAGTCGAAATTCAACGGTATGGGGACTAGTGTTAGCTCATTTGCGAAAATTGTCATGCGGAACTAAACTGGGTAATCATTCATAATTCACTTGTTTATAACTTTTTCCAGTAAAGAAATATTTTCAAAATGGGTATCAAATTGAGTGCAATTAATTGGCTGGTCTATGTATACAGGGATTTTTCATTTGCTCAGATAGTAAAAAGTACAGTTTCACCATGTGCGCGTATGTCGTCTGACAATTTACAGCGTCCGAATTCCAGTGTGCACAATAAGAATGCATTTCTAATTTTTCCTTTTTATAGAATCCACAAAATATTGGTTTCCAATTGTCGTGTCTTTCTTACCTTATCCATAATTACAAAAGATTTTCGACACCTTGATTAGAGTCGAGTCGAAATTCAACGGTATGAGGACTTCTGTTCGCTCATTTGCGGAAATTGTCACGCGGCCCTAAACTGTGAAATCAGTCATAATTCACTTGTTTATAACTTTTTTCCAGTAAAAGAAATATTTTCAAAATGGGTATCAAATTGTGTGAAATTATTTGATTTGTCTATGTTTATAGGGATTTTTCATTTGGTCAGATAGTAAAAAGTACAGCTTACACCATGTGCGCGGTATGTCGTCTGACAATTTACAGCGTCCTAATTCCAGTGTGCACAATAAGACTGCATTTCAAATTTTTCCTTTTTATAGAATCCACAAAATATTGCTGTCCAGTTGTCGTAAATTTCTTGCCTTATCCATAATTACAAAAGTTTTTTTCGACACCTTGATTAGTGTCCAGTCGAAATTCAACGGTATGGGGACTTTTGTTAGCTCATTTGCGGAATTTGTCATGCGGACCTCAACTGGGTAATCAGTCATAATTCACTTGTTTATAACTTTTTTCCAGTAAAAGAAATATTTTCAAAATGGGTATCAAATTGTGTGAAATTATTTGGTTGGTCTATGTATACAGGGATTTTTCATTTGGTCAGATAGTATAAAGTACAGCTTTCACCATGTGCGCGGAATGTCGTCTGACAATTTACAGCGTCCGAATTCCACTGTGCACAATAAGACTGCATTTCTTATTTTGCCTTTTTATAGAATCTACAATATATTGCTGTCCAATTGTCGGTAATTCCTTGCCTTATCCATAATTACAAAAGTTTTTTCGACACCTTGATTTGAGTCAAGTCGAAATTCAACGGTATGGGGACTTGTGTCAACTCATTTCCGGAAATTGTGATGCGGCCCTAAACTGGGAAATCAGTCATATTGCACTTGTTTATAACTTTTTTCCAGTAAAAGTAATATTTTCAAAATGAGTAATGTTTTGATTTGTCTATGTTTACAGGGATTTTTCATTTGCTCAGATAGTAAAAAGTACAGCTTTCACCGTGTGCGCGGTATGTCGTCTGACAATTTACAGCGTCCGAATTCCAGTGTGCACAATAAGACTGCTTTTCTAATTTTCACAATTTCTCCTGGCTTGTTGTGACAACTACCTTACAACGAATCTCAGGCTGCAGCAAGCCCAATTCTCCTGGCTCATTTTGTGAAAACAGCCTTACAAGCAATCTCAGGCTGCTACAATCCGAATACGCCTGGCTCTTTTGTGACACCTGCCTTGCAAGCAATCTCAGGCTGCTACGAGCCAATTTCTCCTGGCTTTTTGTGGAAAGTGCCTTACACGCAATCTTAGGATTCTACGAGACGGTTCTCCTGGGAGATTTGTGAAAATTGCCTTACAAGCAATCTCATTCTTCTACAAGCCTACACCTGCTTGCACTTTTAAGTCAACTGCATTACAAGCAATCTCAGGCTGCTAAAAAATCGATCTCCTGTCTCTTTCCTTACAAGCAATCTCAGGCTGCAGCAAGCCCAATGTTCCTGGCTTTTTTGCCAATTGCCTTACAAAATAATCCCAGGCTGCTACGCGCCGATTTCTCAAGGCTCTTTTGTGGCAACTGCCTTACAAGCAGTCTCAGGCTGCTACAAAACGACATATCCTGGCTCTTTTGTGAAAAAAACTGCCTTACAACAATCTCAGGCTAATACAAGCCTATATCTGCTGGCTCTTCTGTGAAAACTGCCTTACAAGCAATCTCAGGCTGCTATGGGCCGACTTCATCGGGCAATTTGTGAAAACTGTCTTACAAAGTATCTCAGGTTGCTACAAGCCGATTTCTCCTGCATCTATTCTGCCAACTGCCTTCCAAGCAATCTCAGGCTTCTACGAGCCTGGCTCTTCTATGACAACTGCCTTACAAGCAATCTCAGGCTGCTACTAGCGGATTTCACCTGGCTCTTTTGTGGCAACTGCCTTACAAGCAATCTCATGCTGCTTTGTGTCTACGCCTGGCCTCTCTTTGTGTCTACGCCTGGCCTTACAAGCAATCTCAGGTTGCAGCAAGCCTAATTCTACTGGCTTTTTTGCCAATTGCCTTACAAGCCATCCCAGGCTGCTACGGGCTGATTTCTTCTGGCTCTTTTGTGGCAACTGCCTTACAAGCAATCTCAGGCTGCTACAAGCCGAATTCTCCTGGCTCTTTTGTGACAACTGCCTTACAAGCAATGTCAGGCAGCTCCGAGCCGACTTCTCTTGGCTCTCTTGTGTAAACTGCCTTACAAGCAATCTCAGGCTTCTACAAGCCGAATACGCCTGGCTCTTTTGTAGCAACTGCCTTACATGCAATCACAGCAGCAAGCCCAATTCTCTTGGATTTTTGTGCCAATTTCATTACAAGCAATTCCACGCAGCTACGAGCCCGTTTCCCCTGGCTTTACACGCAATCTCAGGCTTCTACCAACTTACACCTGCTGACTCTCTTTTGACAACTCCCTTACAAGCAATCTCCCGCTGCTATCGGCCGACTTCTCCGGGCTATTCGTGAAAACTGTCTTACAAAGGATCTCAGGCTGCTACAAGCCGATTTCTCCTGCCTCTTTTGTGCCAACTTACTTCCAAGCAATCTCAGGCTGCTACGAGCCGACTACGCCTGGATCTTCTATGACAAATGCCTTACAAGCAATCTACGGCTGCAACAAATCGATATCCTGGCTCTTTCGTGACAACTGCCTTACAAGAAATCTCAGGCTACTACAAGCTGATTACGCCTTTCTCTTTTGTGGCAACTGCCTTACAAGCAATCTCAGGCTGCAGCAAGCACAATTCTCCTGGCTGTTTTTGCCAATTGCCTTACAAGTAATCCCAGGCTGCTAAGAGCGTATTTCACCTGGCTGTTTTGTGGCAAATGCCTTACAAGCAATATCAGGCCTCTACGAGCCGACTTTTCTTGGTTCGTCTGTGAAAACTGCCTTACAAGCCATCTCAGGCTGAAGCAACCCCAACTCTTTTGGCTTTTTGTGCCAATTGGCTTACAAGCAATCCCAGGTACCTACGAGCCGATTTCTCCTGGCTCTTTTGTGGCAACTGTCTTACAAGCAAACTCAGGCTGCAACAAGCCGAATTCTTCTGGCTCTTTTGTGAAAACTGCCTTACAAGAAATGTCAGACTGCTACAAAACGACATCTCCTGTATCTTTTGTGAAAACTGCCTTACAAGCAATCTCAGGCAGCAGCAATCCCAATTCTCCTGGCTTTTTGTGCCAATTGCCTTACAAGCAATCCCAGGCGGCCACGAGCCGATTTCTCCTGGCTCTTTTGTGGCAACTTCCTTACAAGCAATCTCAGGCTGCTACAAGCCGAATTCTCCTGGCTCTCTTGAGACGACTGCCTTACAAGCAAAATCAGGATGCTACGAGCCGACTTCTCATGGCTCTTTTGTGAAAACTGCCTTACAAGCAATCTCAGCCTGTAACAAGTTGAATACGCCTGTCTCTTTTGTGAAATTGCCTTTCAAGCAATCTCAGGCCGCTACAAATCGACATCTACTGTCTCTTTTGTGCGAACTGTCTTACAAGCAATATCAGGCTGCCGCTAGGCCTATAACTTTTTGTGCCAATTGCCTTAAAAAAGCAATCCCAGGCGGCTACGTGACGATTTCTCCTGGCTGTTTTGTGGTAATTGCCTTATAAGCAATCTCAAGCTGATAATCCTGGCTCTATTGTGACAACTGCCTGAAAAGCAATCTCAGGCTGCAGCAATCCCACTTCTCCTGGCTTTTTGTGCAAATTTGCTTACAAGCAATCCCAGGGGGGCTAAGAGCCGATTTCTCCTGGCTCTTTTGTTACAACTGCCTTAAAAGCAATGTCAGGCGGCTATGATCCGACTTCTCTTGGCTCTTTTGTGAAAACTGCCTTTCAAGAAATCTCAGGCAGCTACAAGCCGAATTCGCCTGTCTCTTTTGTGAAACTGCCTTACAAGCAATCACAGGCTGCTACGAGCCAATTTCTCCTGGCTCTTTTCTGGCAACTGCCTTACAAGAATTCTCCGGCTACTACAAGCCGAATTTTCCTGGCTCTTTTGTGACACCTGCCTTACAAGCAATCTCAAGCTGTAGCAATATGAATTCTCCTGGCTTTCTATGCAAATTGCCTTACAAGCAATCTCAGGCTGCTAAGGCCGAATACGCCTGGCTCTTTTGTGACAACTGCATTACAAGCAATCACAGGCTGCCGTCAGCAAAATTCTCCTGACATTTTGTGCCAATTGCCTTAAAAGCAATCCCAGGCGGCTACGTGCCGATTACTCCTGGGCTTTTGTGGTAACTGCCTTACAAGCAATCTCAGGCTCATACAAGCCGAATTCTCCTGGCTCTATTGTGACAACTGCTTTACAAGCAATCTCAGGCTGCAGCAATCCCAATTCTCTTCGTTTTTTTTTTGCCAATTGCCTTAGAAGCAATCCCAGGCGGCTACGACCCGATTTCTCCTGGCTTTTTTGTGGCAACTTCCTTACAAGCATGGCAGGCTGCTACGAGCCGATTTCTCCTGGCTCATTTGTGGCATTAGGCGGAGATTTCGTGTAAGGCAGTTTTCAGAAAAAAAACAAAAGGAGTCGGCTCGTAGCCGCCTGGGATTGCTTGTAAGGCAATTGGCACACAAAGCCAGGAGAATTTGGCTTGTAGCAGCCTGAGAATGCTTGTAAGGGATATGCCACAATTGAGCCAGGAAAAATCGCCTCGTAACAGCCTGGGATTACAAGCAATCTCAGATTGCCACTAGTCCAATTCTCCTGACTTTTAGTGCCAATTGCCTTACAAGAAATCCCAGGCTGCTACGTGCCGATTCCTCGTGGCTCATTTGTGGCATCTGCCTTACAAGCATTCTCAGGCTGCTATAAGCACAATTCTCCTGGCTTTTTGGGCCAATTGTCTTACAAGCCATCCCTGGCGGCTACGAGACGATTTCTCCCGGCTCTTTTGCAGCAACTGCCTTACAAGCAATCTCAGTCTGCAACAAGCCGCATTCTCCTGGCTCTTTTGTGAAAACTGCCTTACAAGCAATGTCAGACTGCTACGAGCCGACTTCTCTTGGCTCTTTTGTGAAACTGCCTTGCAATCAAACTGCGGCCGCTACAAATCGACATCTTCTGGCTATTTTGTGACAACTGCCTTACAAGCAATCTCAGGCTGGATCCAGCCATATTCTCCTGACTTTTTGTGCCAATTGTTTTAAAAGCAATCCCAGGCGGCCACGTGCCGTTTTCTCCTGGCTCTTTTGTGGTATCTGCCTTACAAGCAATCTCAGCCTGTTACAAGCCGAATACGCCTGGCTCTTTTGTGAAACTGCCTTACAAGCAATCTCAGGCCGCTACAAATCGACACATCCTGGCATTTTGTGACAACTGCCTTACAAGCAATCCCAGGCTGCTACGAAGCGAATTCTCCCGGCTCATTTTTGGCATCTGCCTTAAAAGCATTCTCAGGCTGCAGCAATATGAATTCTCCTGGCTTTTTGTGCGAATTGCCTTACACGCACTCCAAGGCGGCTACGAGCCGACTTCTCCTGGCCCTTTTGTGGCAACTGCCTTACAAGAAATCTCAGGCTGCTAAAAGCCGAATTCTCCTGGCGCTTTTGTGACAACTGCCTTACAAGCAATGTCAGGCTGATACGAGCCGAATTCTCTTAGCTCTTTTGTGAAAACTGCCTTACAATAATATCAGGCCGCTACAAATCGACATATCCTGTCTCTTTTGTGACAACTGCCTTACAAGCAATCTCAGGCTGCCGCCGGGACAGTTCTCCTGATTTTCTGTGCCAATTGCCTTAAAAGCAATCCCAGGCGGCTACGTGCCGATTTCTCCTTGCTTTTTTGTGGTAACTGCCTTACAAGCAATCTCAGGCTGCAGCAATCCCAATTCCCCTAGCATTTTGTGCCAATTGCCTTACAAGCAATCCCAGGCGGCTACGAGCCGATTACGCCTGGCTCATTTGTGGCAACTGCCTTACAAGCAATCTCAAATCTACAAAACGACATCTCCTGTCTCTTTTTATAAAAAATGCCTTAGTTGCAATCTCAGCCTGCTACAAGCCGAATACGCCTGGCAATCTTGTGAAACTGCCTTACAAGAAAACTCAGGCCGCTACAAATCGACATATACTGGCTCTTTTGTGAACACTGCCTTACAAGCAATCTCAGGCATCCGCTAGTCTAATTCTCCTGATTTTTGTGCTAATTGATTTACAACCAATCCCAGGCTGCTACGAACCGATTTCTCCTGGCTCATTTTTGGCATCTGCCTTACAAGCATTCTCAGGCTGCAGCAATATGAATTCTCCAGGATTTTTGTGCGAATTGCCTTACAAGCAATCCCAGGCGGCTATGCGCCGATTTATCCTGGCGCTTTTTTTGGCAACTGCCTTACAAAAAATCTCAGGCAGCTACAAGCCGAATTCTCCTGGCGCCTTTATTACAACTGCCTTACAATCAATGTCAGGCTGCTACGAGGCGACTTCTCTTGGCTCTTTTGTGAAAACTGCCTTACAAGCAATCTCAGGCCGCTACAAGCCGAATACGACTGGTTCTTTTGTGAAACTCCCTTGCAAGCAATCTCAGGCCGCTACAAATCGACATCTCCTGTCTCTTTTGTGACAACTGCCTTACAAGCAATCTCAGGCATCCGGTAGTCCAATTCTCCTGATTTTTTGTGCCAATTGCCATACAAGCAATCCCAGGCGGCTACGTGCCGATTTCTCCAGGCTCTTTTGTGGTAATGGCCTTACAAGCAATCTCAGGCTGCTACAAGCCGAATACGCCTGGCTCTTTTGTGAAACTGCTTGCAAGCAATCTCAGGCTGCCGCCAGCACTGTTCTCCTGACTTTTTGTGCCAATTGCCTTAAAAGCAATCCCAGGCGGCTACGTGTCGAATACGCCTGGCTCTTTTGTGAAACTGCCTTGCAAGTAAGCTCAGGCCACTACAAATCGACATCTCCTGTCTCTTTTGTGAGACAGACCCAGAAAGTCTCACGCAGATGACCCCTCACCCAGGAGACAGACCCAGAAAGTCCCACGTCGACGACCCCCAGTCCCAGAATGTTCCACGGAGACGAGACCCCACCCAGGAGACAGTCCCAGAAAGTCCCACGCAGACGACCCCCAGTCCCAGAATGTCCCACGCAGACGACCCCCCCACCGAAGAGACAGTCCCAGAAAGTCGCACGCAGACGACCCCCAGTCACAAAAAGTCCCACCCAGAAGACCACCAGTCCGAGAAAGTCACATGCAGACGACCCTCACCCAGGAGACAGTCCCAGAAAGTCCCACGCAGACGACCCACCACCCAGGAGACAGCCCAGAAAGTCCCACGTAGACGACCCCCCGTCCCAGAAAGTCCCACGCAGACGACACCCCACCCAGGAGACAGTTCTCAGAAAGTCCCAAACAGACGACCCCCCACCCAGGAGACAGTCCCAGAAAGTCCCACGCAGACGACCTCCACTCCAGGAAAGTCACACGCAGAGGCCCCCAGTCCACGAAAGTCACACGCAGACGACCTCCATTCCCAGAAAGTCCCACGCAGACGACCCCCCACCCAGACGACCCCCCACCCAGCAGACAGTCCCAGAAAGTCCCACGCAGACGACCCCCAGTCACAGAAAATCCCACGAAGACGTGCCCCCCACCCAGGAGTCAGTACCAGAAAGTCCCACGCAGACGACCCCCAGTCCCAGAAAGTCCCATGCAGACGATCGACATCCAGGACACAGTCCCAGAAAGTCCCATGCAGACGAGCCACCACCCAGGAGAGAGTCCCAGAAAGTCCCACGGAGACGATCCCCAGTCCAGGAAGTCCCACGCAGACGACCGCCAGTCCCAGAAAGTTGCACGCAGACGACACCCAGTCCCAGAAAGTCCCACGCAGACGACACACTACCAAGGAGACAGTCCCAGAAAGTCCCACGCAGACGACCCGCCACACAGGAGAGGGTCCCCACTACCAGAAAGTTTCACGCAGACGGCCCCCAGACCCAGAAATTCCCAAGCAGGCGAACCCCATTCCCAGAAAGTCCCACGCAGAAGACCCCCAGTCCCAGAAAGTCCCACGCAGACGACCCACCACCCAGAAGACAGTCCCAGAAATCCCACGCAATCGAACCCTACACCCAGAAAGTCTCAAGCAGACGACCCCCAGTCCCAGAAGTCCCACGCAGACGACCCCCAGTCACAGAAAGTCCCACGCAGACGAACACCCACGCAGGAGACAGTCCCAGAAAGTCCCACGCAGACGACCCCCATCCCAGAAAGTCCCACGCAGACGACCCCCAGTCACAGAAAATCCCACGAAGACGTGCCCCCTACCAAGGAGACAGTCCCAGAAAGTCCCACGCAGACGACCTGCCTCACAGGAGAGGGTCCCAGAATTCCCACGCAGACGACCCACAGTCCCAGAAAGTCCAACGCAGACGACCCCCACTACCAGAAAGTTTCACGCAGACGGCCCCCAGACCCAGAAATTCCCAAGCAGGCGAACCCCAGTCCCAGAAAGTCCCACGCAGAAGACCCCCTGTCCCAGAAAGTCCAACGCAGACGACCCCCCACCCAGAAGACAGTCCCAGAAAGTCCCACGCAATCGACCCCCACTCCCAGACAGTCTCAAGCAGACGAACCCCAGTCCCAGAAAGTCCCACGCAGTCGAACCCCAGTCACAGAAAGTCCCACGCAGAAGACCCCCTGTCCCAGAAAGTCCAACGCAGACGAGCCCCCACCCAGAAGAGAGTCCCAGAAAGTCCCACGGAGACGATCCCCAGTCCAGGAAGTCCCACGCAGACGACCGCCAGTCCCAGAAAGTTGCTCGCAGACGACACCCAGTCCCAGAAAGTCCCACGCAGACGACACCCTACCAAGGAGACAGTCCCAGAAAGTCCCACGCAGACGACCCGCCACACAGGAGAGGGTCCCCACTACCAGAAAGTTTCACGCAGACGGCCCCCAGACCCAGAAATTCCCAAGCAGGCGAACCCCAGTCCCAGAAAGTCCCACGCAGAAGACCCCCAGTCCCAGAAAGTCCCACGCAGACGACCCACCACCCAGAGGACAGTCCAAGAAATCCCACGCAATCGACCCCCACACCAAGAATGTCTCAAGCAGACGACCCCCAGTCCCAGAAGTCCCACGCAGACGACCCCCAGTCACAGAAAGTCCCACGCAGACGAACACCCACGCAGGAGACAGTCCCAGAAAGTCCCACGCAGAGGACACCCACTCCCAGAAAGTCCCAAGCAGACGACCCCCAGTCACAGAAAGTCCCACGCAGACGACCCCCATCCCAGAAAGTCCCACGCAGACGACCCCCAGTCAGAGAAAATCCCACGAAGACGTGCCCCCCACCCAGGAGACAGTACCAGAAAGTCCCACGCAGACGACCCCCAGTCTAAGAAAGTCCCATGCAGACGATCGCCACCCAGGACACAGTCCCAGAAAGTCCCACGCAGACGAGTCACCACCCAGGAGACAGTCCCAGAAAGTCCCACGGAGACGATCCCCAGTCCAGGAAGTCCCACGCAGACGACCGCCAGTCCCAGAAAGTCCCACGCAGACGACACCCAGTCCCAGAAAGTCCCACGCAGACGACACCCTACCAAGGAGACAGTCCCAGAAAGTCCCACGCAGACGACCTGCCACACAGGAGAGGGTCCCAGAAATTCCCACGCAGACGACCCACAGTCCCAGAACGTCCCACGCAGACGACCCCCACTCCCAGAAAGTCTCAAGCAGACGCCCCCCAGTCCCAGAAAGTCCCACGCAGACGACCCCCAGTCACAGAAAGTCCCACGCAGACGACCCCCACCCAGGAGAGAGTCCCAGAAAGTCCCACGCAGACGACCCCCACTCCCAGAAAGTTTCACGCAGACGGCCCCCAGTCCCAGAAATTCCCAAGCAGGCGAACCCCAGTCCCAGAAAGTCCCACGCAGAAGACCCCCTGTCCCAGAAAGTCCAACGCAGACGACCCCCCACCCAGAAGACAGTCCCAGAAAGTCCCACGCAATCGACCCCCACTCCCAGACAGTCTCAAGCAGACGTCCCCCAGTCCCAGAAAGTCCCACGCAGTCGACCCCCAGTCACAGAAAGTCCCACGCAGACGACCCCCCACCCAGGAGACAGTCCCAGAAAGTCCCAAGCAGACGAACCCCACTCCCAGAAAGTCCCAAGCAGACAACCCCCAGTCACAGAAAGTCCCACACAGACGACCCCCAGTCCCAGAAAGTCCCACGCAGACGAACCCCACCCAGGAGACAGTCCCAGAAAGTCCCACGCAATCGACCCCCACTCCCAGAAAGTCTCAAGCAGACGACCCCCAGTCACAGAAAGTCCCACGCAGACGACCCCCACCCAGGAGAGAGTCCCAGAAAGTCCCACGCAGACGACCCCCACTCCCAGAAAGCCCCACTCGGAAGACACGCTAATCCCAGAAAGTCCCACGCAGACGACCCCCAGTCCCAAAAAGTCCCACGCAGACGACCCCCAGTCACAGAAAATCCCACGCATACGTGCACCCCACCCAGGAGACAGTACCAGAAAGTCACACGCAGACGACCCCCAGTCTAAGAAAGTCCCATGCAGACGATCGCCACGCAGGAAACAGTCCCAGAAAGTCCCACACAGACGAGCCCCCACACAGCAGACAGTCCCAGAAAGTCCCACGCAGACGATCCCCAGTCAAGGAAGTCCCACGCAGACGACCCCCAGTCCCAGAAAGTCCCACGCAGACGACCCCCAGTCCCAGAAAGTCCCACGCAGACGACCCCCAGTCACAGAAAGTCCCACGATGACGACCCCCACCCAGGAGACAGTCCCAGAAAGTCCCACGCAGACGACCCCCACTCCCAGAAAGTCCAACGCGGACGACACGCTAGTCCCAGAAAGTCCCACGCAGACGACCCCCCAACCAGGAGACAGACCCAGAAAGTCCCAGGCAGACGACCCCCAGTCCCAGAAAGTCCCACGTAGACGACCCCCAATCCCAGAAGGTTCCACGCAGACGGCCCCCAGTCCCAGAAAGTCCCACGCCGACGACACCCTACCAAGGAGACAGTCCCAGAAAGTCCCACGCAGACGACCCCCAGTCCCAGAAAAACCCACGCAGACGATCCCCACCCAGGAGACTGTCACAGAAAGTCCCAGGCAGACGACCAGCCACCTAGGAGAGTGTTCCAGAAATTCCCACGCAGTCGACCCACAGTCCCAGAAAGTCCCACGCAGAAGACCCCCCACCCAGGAGACAGTCCCAGAAAGTGCCACGCAGACGACTCCCACTACCAGAAAGTCCCACGCAGACGGCTCCCAGTCCAAGAATGTCCCACGCAGACGACCCCCCCGAGAGAAGACAGTCCCAGAAAGTCCCACGCAGAAGACGCCCAGTCCCAGAAAGTCTAACGCAGACGATCCCCCACCCAGGAGACAGTACCAGAAAGTCCCACGCAGACGAACCCCCATCCAGGAGACAGGCCCAGAAAGTCCCACGTGGACGACACCCAGTCCCAGAAAGTCCCACGCAGACGAACCCCCACCCAGGAGACAGTCCCAGAAAGTCCCACGAAGACGACCACCCAGACAGGAGACAGTCGCAGAAAGTCCCACGCAGACGACCCCCTGTCTCAGAAAGTCCCACGCAGACGACTCCCCACCCGGGAGACAGTCCCAGGAAGACCAACGCAGACGACCCCCTGTCCCAGAAAGTCCCACGCAGACGGCCACCACTCAGGAGACAGTCCCAGAAAGTCCCACGCAGACAAGCCCCCACCCAGGAGACAGTCCCAGAAAGACCCACGCAGACGACCCCCAGTCCAAGAAAGTCCCACGTAGACGACCCCCAGTCCCAGATGGTTTCACGCAGACAAGCCCCCACCCAGGAGACAGTCCCAGAAAGACCCACGCAGACGACCCCCTGTCCCAGAAAGTCCCACGCAGACGGCCACCACTCAGGAGACAGTCCCAGAAAGTCCCACGCAGACGACACCCTACCAAGGAGACAGTCCCAGAAAGTCCCACGGAGACGACCCCCAGTCCAAGAAAACCCCATGCAGACGATCCCCACCCAGGAGACTGTCCCAGAAAGTCCCTCGCAGACGACACGCCAACTAGGAGAGGGTCACAGAAATTCCCACGCAGACGACCCAGAGTCCCAGAAACTGCCACGCAGACGACTCCCACTACCAGTAAGTCCCACGCAGACGGCCCCCAGTCGAAGAATGTCCCACGCAGACGACCCCCAATCCCCAAAAGTCCCACGCAAACGACCGCCCACCCAGGAGACAGTCCCAGAAAGACCCACGCAAACGACCCCCAGTCCGAGAAAGTCCAACGCAGACGACTTAACAACAAGGAGACAGTCCCAGTAAGTTCCACGCAGACGATCCCCAGTCCCAGAAAGTCCCATGCAGAGGACCCCCCACCCAGGATACAGTCCCAGATATCCCACGCAGACGAGCCCCCACCCAGGAGACAGTCCCAGAAAGTCCCACGCAGAGGACCCCCTGTCCCAGAAAGTCCCACGCAGACAAGCCCCCACCCAGGAGACAGTCCCAGAAAGACCCACGCAGACGACCGCCAGTCCCAGAAAGTCCCATGCAGACAAACCCCTACCCAGGAGACAGTCCCAGATATCCCACGCAGACAACCCCCACCGAGGAGACAGTCCCAGAAAGTCCAGCGCAGACGACCCCCAGTCCCAGAAAGACCCACGCAGACGACCCCCAGTACCAGAAAGTCCCACGCTGACGACACCCAGTCCCAGAAAACCCCACGCAGACGATCCCCACCCAGGAGACTGTCCCAGAAAGTCCCACGCAGACGACCCGCCACGTAGGAGAGGGTCCCAGAAATTCCCACGCAGACGACCCACAGTCCCAGAAAGTCCCACGCAGACGACCCCCCACCCAGGAGACAGTCCCAGAAAGTGCAACGCAGACGACACCCACTACCAGAAAGTCCCACACAGACGAACCCACACCCAAGGGGACAGTCCCAGAAAGGCCCACGCAGACGACTCCCAGTCCCAGAAAGACCCACGAAGACGAACCCCAGTCCCAGAAAGTACCACGTAGACGACTCCCCACCAACGAGACAGTCCCAGAAAGTCCCACACAGAAGACCCCCAGTC
Source organism: Acanthosepion esculentum (assembly GCA_964036315.1). Taxonomy (NCBI): domain Eukaryota; kingdom Metazoa; phylum Mollusca; class Cephalopoda; order Sepiida; family Sepiidae; genus Acanthosepion; species Acanthosepion esculentum. Next base: position 83,108,354 of record OZ038507.1, read on the forward strand.
CCAGAAAGTCCCACGCAGACGAACCCCAGTCGCAGAAAGTCCCACGCAGACGACCCCCACCCAGGAGACTGTCCCAGATATCCCACGCAGACAACCCCCACCCAGGAGACAGTCCCAGAAAGTCCCACGCAGACGACCCCAGTCCCAGAAAGTCCCACGAAGACGACCCCCCAGACAGGAGACAGTCACAGAAAGTCCCACGCAGACGACCCCCTGTCTCAGAAAGTCCCACGCAGACGAATCCCCACCCGGGAGACAGTCCCAGAAAAACCCACGCAGACGACCCCCTGTCCCAAAAAGTCCCACGCAGACGGCCACCACCCAGGAGACAGTTCCAGAAAGTCCCACGCAGACAAGCCCCCACCCAGGAGACAGTCCCAGAAAGACCCACGCAGACGACCCCCAGTCCAAGAAAGTCCCACGTAGACGACCCCCAGTCCCAGATGGTTTCACGCAGACAAGCCCCCACCCAGGAGACAGTCACAGAAAGACCCACGCAGACGACCCCCTGTCCCAGAATGTCCCACGCAGACGGCCACCACTCAGGAGACAGTCCCAGAAAGTCCCACGCAGACGACACCCTACCAAGGAGACAGTCCCAGAAAGTCCCACGGAGACGACCCCCAGTCCAAGAAAACCCCATGCAGACGATCCCCACCCAGGAGACTGTCCCAGAAAGTCCCTCGCAGACGACACGCCAACTAGGAGAGGGTCACAGAAATTCCCACGCAGACGACCCAGAGTCCCAGAAACTGCCACGCAGACGACTCCCACTACCAGTAAGTCCCACGCAGACGGCCCCCAGTCGAAGAATGTCCCACGCAGACGACCCCCAATCCCCAAAAGTCCCACGCAAACGACCGCCCACCCAGGAGACAGTCCCAGAAAGACCCACGCAAACGACCCCCAGTCCGAGAAAGTCCAACGCAGACGACTTAACAACAAGGAGACAGTCCCAGTAAGTTCCACGCAGACGATCCCCAGTCCCAGAAAGTCCCATGCAGAGGACCCCCCACCCAGGATACAGTCCCAGATATCCCACGCAGACGAGCCCCCACCCAGGAGACAGTCCCAGAAAGTCCCACGCAGAGGACCCCCTGTCCCAGAAAGTCCCACGCAGACAAGCCCCCACCCAGGAGACAGTCCCAGAAAGACCCACGCAGACGACCGCCAGTCCCAGAAAGTCCCATGCAGACAAACCCCTACCCAGGAGACAGTCCCAGATATCCCACGCAGACAACCCCCACCGAGGAGACAGTCCCAGAAAGTCCAGCGCAGACGACCCCCAGTCCCAGAAAGACCCACGCAGACGACCCCCAGTCCCAGAAAGTCCCACGCTGACGACACCCAGTCCCAGAAAACCCCACGCAGACGATCCCCACCCAGGAGACTGTCCCAGAAAGTCCCACGCAGACGACCCGCCACGTAGGAGAGGGTCCCAGAAATTCCCACGCAGACGACCCACAGTCCCAGAAAGTCCCACGCAGACGACCCCCCACCCAGGAGACAGTCCCAGAAAGTGCAACGCAGACGACACCCACTACCAGAAAGTCCCACACAGACGAACCCACACCCAAGGGGACAGTCCCAGAAAGGCCCACGCAGACGACTCCCAGTCCCAGAAAGACCCACGAAGACGAACCCCAGTCCCAGAAAGTACCACGTAGACGACTCCCCACCAACGAGACAGTCCCAGAAAGTCCCACACAGAAGACCCCCAGTCCCAGAAAGTCCCACGCAGACGAACCCCAGTCGCAGAAAGTCCCACGCAGACGACCCCCACCCAGGAGACTGTCCCAGATATCCCACGCAGACAACCCCCACCGAGGAGACAGTCCCAGAAAGTCCCACGCAGACGACCCCAGTCCCAGAAAGTCCCACGAAGACGACCCCCCAGACAGGAGACAGTCACAGAAAGTCCCACGCAGACGACCCCCTGTCTCAGAAAGTCCCACGCAGACGAATCCCCACCCGGGAGACAGTCCCAGAAAAACCCACGCAGACGACCCCCTGTCCCAAAAAGTCCCACGCAGACGGCCACCACCCAGGAGACAGTTCCAGAAAGTCCCACGCAGACAAGCCCCCACCCAGGAGACAGTCCCAGAAAGACCCACGCAGACGACCCCCAGTCCAAGAAAGTCCCATGCAGACAAACCCCCACCCAGGAGACAGTCCCAGATATCCCACGCAGACAACCCCCACCCAGGAGACAGTCCCAGAAAGTCCAGCGCAGACGATCCCCAGTTCCAGAAAGACCCACGCAGACGACCCCCAGTCACAGAAAGCCCACGAAGACCTGCACCCAGGAGACAGTCCCATAATGTCCCACGAAGACGAACACCAGTCACAGAAAGTCCAACGTAGACGACCCCCAGTCCCAGAAAACCCCACGCAGACGATCCCCACCCAGGAGACTGTCCCAGAAAGTTCCACGCAGACGACCCGCCACGTAGGAGAGGGTCCCAGAAATTCCCACGCAGACGACCCACAGTCCCAGAAAGTCCCACGCAGACGACCCCCCACCCAGGAGACAGTCCCAGAAAGTGCAACGCAGACGACCCCCACTAACAGAAAGTCCCACGTAGACGAACCCGCACCCAGGGGACAGTCCCAGAAAGGCCCACGCAGACGACCCCCAGTCCCAGAAAGTCCCACGAAGACGACACCCCAGACAGGAGACAGAAAACGCCCAGTCCCAGAAAGTCCCACGCAGACGAACACTTGTCTCAGAAAGTCCCACGCAGACGACTCCCCACCCGGGAGACAGTCCAAGAAAGACCCACACAGACGACCCCCTGTCCCAGAAAGTCCCACGCAGACGACCACCACCCAGGAGACAGTCCCAGAAATTCCCACGCAGACAAGCCCCCACCCAGGAAACAGTCCCAGAAAGACTCACGCAGACGACCGCCAGTCCCAGAAAGTCCCATGCAGACAAACCCCCAACCAGGAGACAGTCCCAGATATCCCACGCAGACAACCCCCACACGGGAGACAGTCCTAGAAACTCCCACACAGACGACGCCCAGTCCCAGAAAGACCCACGCAGACGACCCCCAGTCACAGAAAGTCCCACGCAGACGACCCCCATTCAGGTGACAGTCCGATAATGTCCCACGCAGACGACCCCCAGTCCCAGGAAGTTTCGTGCAGACGACCCCCAACCTAGGAGACAGTCCCAGATATCCCACGCAGACGACCCCCCACCCAGGAGACAGTCTCAGAAAGTCCCACGCAGACGACCCCCAGTCCCAGAAAGTCACACGCAGTCGAACCCCCAACCAGGAGACAGTCTCAGAAAGTCCCAAGGGGACGACTCCCAGTCCCGGAAATTCCCACGAAGAGGACCCCTTTACCCAGGAGACAGTCCCAGAAAGGACCACGCAGACGACCCCCAGACAGGAGACAGTCCTAGAAAGTCCCACGCAGAAGACGCCCAGTCCCAGAAAGTCCCACGCAGACTACCCCACACCCAGTAGACAGTCCCAGAAAGTCCCACGAAGACGACCCCCAGTCCCAGAAAGTCCCACGCAGACGACCCCCAAGTCCCAGAAATTCCCACGCAGACGACCCCCAGTCCCAGAAAGTCCCACGCAGACGACACCTCACCCAGGAGACAGTCCCAGAAAGACCCAAACAGACGACCCCCAACCCAGGAGACAGTCCCAGAAAGTCCCAAGCAGACGACCCACAGTCCCGGATATCCCACGCAGACGACCCCCCGCCCAGGAGACAGTTCAAGAAAGTCCCACGCAGATGACCCCCAGTCCCAGAAATTCCCACGCAGACGACGCCCAGTCCCAGAAAGTCCCACGCAGACGACCCACCAATCAGGAGACACTCCCAGAATGTCCCACGCAGACGGCCCCCCACACAGGAGAGAGTCCCAGAACGTTCCACGCAGACGACCGCCACTTCCAGAAAGTCCCACGCAGACGGGCCCCAGTCCCAGAATGTCCCACCCAGACGACCCACAATCCCAGAAAGTCCCACGCAGACGACCCCCCACCATGGAGACAGTCCCAGCAAGTCCCACGTAGTCGACCCCCCACCCAGGAGACAGCCCCAGAAAGTCCCACGCAGACGACCCCACACCCAGGAGACAGTCCCAGCAAGTCCCACGTAGTCGACCCCCCACCCAGGAGACAGCCCCAGAAAGTCCCACGCAGACGACCCCACACCCAGGAGACAGTCCCAGAAAGTCACACGCAGACGAAACCCAGTCCCAGAAAGTCCCACGCAGACAACCCCCACCCAGGAGACAGGCCCAGAAATTCCCACGCAGACTACCCCACACCAAGGAGACAGTCCCAGAAAGTCCCACACAGAAGACCCCCAGTCCCAGAAAGTCCCACGCAGACGAACCCCAGTCCCAGAAAGTCCCACGCAGACGACCCCCACCCAAGAGACAGGCCCAGAAATTCCCACGCAGACGACCCCCCACACAGGAGACAGTCCCAGAAAGACCCACGCAGACGAACCCCAGTCCCAGAAAGTCCCACGCAGACGACTCCCCACCCAGGAGACAGTCCCAGAAATTCCCACGCAGACGACCCCCAGTCCTAGAAAGTCCCATGCAGACGACCCCCCAAGCAGGAGACAGTCCCAGATATCCCACGCAGACGACCCCCCACCCAGGAACCAGTCCAAGCAAATCCCACGCACACGATCCCCCAGTTCCAGAAAGTTCCACGCAGACGAACCCCCACCCCGAGGGACAGTCCCAGAAAGGCCCACGCAGACGACTCCCAGTCCCAGAAAGTCCCATGCAGACGACCCCCCACCAAGGAGACAGTCCCAGATATCCCACGCAGACGACCCCCCACCCAGGAGACAGTCCCAGAAAGTCCTACGGGGACGACACCCAGTCCCAGAAAGTCCCACGAAGACGACCCCCACACCCAGGAGACAATCCCAGAAAGGCCCACGCAGACGACCCCCAGTCCCAGAAAGTCCCACGAAGACGACCCCCCAGACACGAGACATACCCAGAAAGTCCCACGCAGACGACCCCCAGTCCCAGAAAGTCGCACGCAGACGAGTCACAGTCCAAGAAAGTCCCACGCAGACGACACCCCACCCAAGAGACATTTCCAGAAAGTCATATGCAGGCGACCCCCAGTCACAGAAAGTCCCATGCAGACGACTCCACCCAAGAGACAGTCCCAGAAAGTCCCACGTTGACGACCCCACCCAAGAGACAGTCCCAGAAAGTCCCACGTTGACAACAGACAGTCCCAGAAAGTCCCACGCAGAAGATCCCCCACCCAGGAGACAGTCCCAGAAAGTCCACGCAGACGACCCACAGTCCCAGAAAGTCCCACGCAGACGACCCCACACCCAGGAGACAGTCCAAGAAAGTCATACGCAGACGACCCCCAGTCCCAGAAAGTCCCATGCAGACGACCCCCCACCGAGGAGACAGTCCCAGAACGTCCCACGCAGAGGACCCCACCAAGGAGACAGTCCCAGAAAGTCCCACGTTGACAACCCACAGTCCAAGAAAGTCCCACGCAGACGACCCACCACCCAGGAGACAGTCCCAGAAAGTCCCATGCAGACGACACCCCACCCAGGATACAGTCCCAGAAAGTCCCATGCAGACGACCCCAGTACCAGAAAGTCCCACGCAGACGAACCCTCACCCAGGAGACAGTCCCAGAAAGTCCCATGCAGAAGACCCCCCAGTACCAGAAAGTCCCACGCAGACGACACCTCACCCAGGAGACAGTCCCAGAAAGACCCACGCAGACGACCCCCACCCAGGAGACAGTCCAAGAAAGTCCCACGTTGACAACCCACAGTCCCAGAGAGTCCCACGCAGACGACCCCCAACCCAGGAGACAGTCCCAGAAAGTCCCATGCAGACGACACCCCACCCAGGATACAGTCCCAGAAAGTCCCATGCAGACGACCCCCAGTCCCAGAAAGTCCCACGCAGACGACCCCACACCCAGGAGACAGTCCCAGAAAGTCATACGCAGACGACCCCCAGTCCCAGAAAGTCCCATGCAGACAAACCCCTACCCAGGAGACAGTCCCAGATATCCCACGCAGACAACCCCCACCAAGGAGACAGTCCCAGTAAGTCCCACGCAGACGACCCCCAGTCCCAGAAAGACCCAAGCAGACGACCCACAGTCATAGAAAGTCCCACGCAGACGACCCCCCACCCAGGAGACAGTCCCAGAAAGTACCACGCCGACGACCCCCCAGTTCCAGAAAGTCCCACGCAGACGACCCGCCACCCACGAGACTTTCCCAGAAAGTCCCACGCAGACGACTCACCAGTTCCAGAAAATCCCACGCAGACGACCCGCCACCCACGAGACAATCCCAGAAAGGCCCACGCAGACGACCCCCAGTCCCAGAAAGTCCCACGAAGACGACCCCCCAGACACGAGACAGACCCAGAAAGTCCCACGCAGACGACCCCCAGTCCCAGAAAGTCGCACGCAGACGAGTCACAGTCCAAGAAAGTCCCACGCAGACGACACCCCTCCCAGGAGACATTCCCAGAAAGTCATATGCAGGCGACCCCCAGTCACAGAAAGTCCCATGCAGACGACCCCACCCAAGAGACAGTCCCAGAAAGTCCCACGTTGACGACCCCACCCAAGAGAGAGTCCCAGAAAGTCCCACGTTGACAACACACAGTCCCAGAAAGTCCCACGCAGAAGATCCCCCACCCAGGAGACAGTCCCAGAAAGTCCACGCAGACGACCCACAGTCCCAGAAAGTCCCACGCAGACGACCCCACACCCAGGAGACAGTCCAAGAAAGTCATACGCAGACGACCCCCAGTCCCAGAAAGTCCCATGCAGACGACCCCCCACCCAGGAGACAGTCCCAGAACGTCCCACGCAGACGACCCCACCAAGGAGACAGTCCCAGAAAGTCCCACGTTGACAACCCACAGTCCAAGAAAGTCCCACGCAGACGACCCACCACCCAGGAGACAGTCCCAGAAAGTCCCATGCAGACGACACCCCACCCAGGATACAGTCCCAGAAAGTCCCATGCAGACGACCCCAGTACCAGAAAGTCCCACGCAGACGAACCCTCGCCCAGGAGACAGTCACAGAAAGTCCCATGCAGAAGACCCCCAGTACCAGTAAGTCCCACGCAGACGACACCTCACCGAGGAGACAGTCCCAGAACGACCCACGCAGACGACCCCCACCCAGGAGACAGTCCAAGAAAGTCCCACGTTGACAACCCACAGTCCCAGAGAGTCCCACGCAGACGACCCCCCACCCAGGAGACAGTCCCAGAATGTCCCATGCAGACGACACCCCACCCAGGATACAGTCCCAGAAAGTCCCATGCAGACGACCTCCAGTCCCAGAAAGTGCCACGAATACGACCCACCAGACAGGAGACAGTCCCAGAAAGTCCCACGCAGACGACCCCCAGTCCCAGAAAGTCCCACGCAGACAACCCGCCACCCGGGAGACAGTCCCAGAAAGTCCACGCAGACAACCCCCAGTACAAGAAAGTCCCTTGCAGATGACCCCCAGTCCCAGAAGCTGCTACGCCGACGACCCCCCAACCAGGAGACAGTCCAAGAAATCATACGCAGACGACCCCCAGTCCCAGAAAGTCCCATGCAGACGACACCCCACCCAGGAGACAGTGCCAGAACGTCCTACGCAGAAGACACCCCACCGAGGAGACATTCCCTGAAAGTCCCACGCTGACGACCCCCCATCAAGGAGACAGTCCCAGAAAGTCCCACGCAGACGACCTCCTGTCCAAGAAAGTCCCATGCAGACGAGTCACAGTCCAAGAAAGTCCCACGCAGACGACCCCCACCCAGGAGACAGTCCCAGAAATCATACGCAGACGACCCCCAGTCCCAAAAAGTCCCATGCAGACGACACCCCACCCAGGAGACAGTGCCAGAACGTCCTACGCAGAAGTTCCCCCACCCAGGAGACAGTCCCAGAAAGTTCCACGCAGACGACCCACAGTCCCAGAAAGTCCCACGCAGACGACCCCACACCCAGGAGACAGTCCCAGAAAGTCATACGCAGACGACCCCCAGTCCCAGAAAGTCCCATGCAGACAAACCCCTACCCAGGAGACAGTCCCAGATATCCCACGCAGACAACCCCCACCCAGGAGACAGTCCCAGTAAGTCCCACGCAGACGACCCACAGTCCCAGAAAGTCCCACGCAGACGACCCCACACCCAGGAGACAGTCCCAGAAAGTCATACGCAGACGACCCCCAGTCCCAGAAAGTCCCATGCAGACAAACCCCTACCCAGGAGACAGTCCCAGTAAGTCCCACGCAGACGACCCCCAGTACCAGAAAGACCCAAGCAGACGACCCACAGTCACAGAAAGTCCCACGCAGACGACCCCCCACCCAGGAGACAGTCCCAGAAAGTCCCACGCCGACGACCCCCCAGTTCCAGAAAGTCCCACGCAGACGACCCGCCACCCACGAGACTTTCCCAGAAAGTCCCACGCAGACGACTCCCAGTCCCAGAAAGTCCCATGCAGACGAACCCCCACCCAGGAGACAGTCCCAGATATCCCACGCAGACGACCCCCCTACCCAGGAGACAGTCCCAGCAAGTCCCACGCCGACGACCCACCAGTTCCAGAAAGTCCCACGCAGACGAACCCCCACCCAGGAGACAGTCCCAGAAAGTCCCACGCGGAGGACACACAGTCCCAGAAAGTCCCACGGAGACGAACCCCCAACCAGGAGACAATCCCAGAAAGGCCCACGCAGACGACCCCCACTCCCAGAAAGTCCCACGAAGAAGACCTCCCAGACATGAGACACTCCCAGAAAGTCCCACGTAGAAGACGCCCAGTCCCAGAAAGTCCCAAGAAGTCGACCACCCAGACACGAGACATTCCCAGAAAGTCCCACGCAGACGACACCCAGTCCCAGAAAGTCCCACGCAGACGAGCCACAGTCCAAGAAAGCCCCACGCAGACGACCCCCCACCCAGGAGACAGTCCCAGAAAGTCATACGCAGACGACCCCCTGACCCAGAACGTCCCACACAGACGACCCCCCACCCAGGAGACAGTCTCAGAAAGTCCCACATTGACAACCCACAGTCCCAGAAAGTCCCATGCAGACGACCCCCCACCCAGGAGACAGTCCCAGAAAGTCCCATGCAGACGACACCCCACCCAGGATACAGTCCCAGAAAGTCCCATGCAGACGACCCCCAGTCCCAGAAAGTGCCACGCATACGACCCACCAGACAGGAGACAGTCCCAGAATGTCCCACGCAGACGACCCCCAGTCCCAGAAAGTCCCACGCAGACAACCCGCCACCCGGGAGACAGTCCCAGAAAGTCCACGCAGACAACCCCCAGTACAAGAAAGTCCCTTGCAGATGACCCCCAGTCCCAGAAGCTGCTACGCCGACGACCCCCCAACCAGGAGACAGTCCAAGAAATCATACGCAGACGACCCCCAGTCCCAGAAAGTCCCATGCAGACGACACCCCACCCAGGAGACAGTGCCAGAACGTCCTACGCAGAAGACACCCCACCGAGGAGACATTCCCTGAAAGTCCCACGCTGACGACCCCCCATCCAGGAGACAGTCCCAGAAAGTCCCACGCAGACGACTTCCTGTCCCAGAAAGTCCCATGCAGACGAGTCACAGTCCAAGAAAGTCCCACGCAGACGACCCCCCACCCAGGAGACAGTCCCAGAAATCATACGCAGACGACCCCCAGTCCCAGAAAGTCCCATGCAGACGACACCCCACCCAGGAGACAGTGCCAGAACGTCCTACGCAGAAGTTCCCCCACCCAAGAGACAGTCCCAGAAAGTTCCACGCAGACGACCCACAGTCCCAGAACGTCCCACGCAGACGACCCCACACCCAGGAGACAGTCCCAGAAAGTCATACGCAGACGACCTCCAGTCCCAGAAAGTCCCATGCAGACAAACCCCTACCCAGGAGACAGTCCCAGATATCCCACGCAGACAACCCCCACCCAGGAGACAGTCCCAGTAAGTCCCACGCAGACGACCCCCAGTCCCAGAAAGACCCAAGCAGACGACCCACAGTCACAGAAAGTCCCACGCAGACGACCCCCCACCCAGGAGACAGTCCCAGAAAGTCCCATGCCGACGACCCCCCAGTTCCAGAAAGTCCCACGCAGACAACCCGCCACCCGGGAGACAGTCACAGAAAGTCCACGCAGACAACCCCCAGTACAAGAAAGTCCCTTGCAGATGACCCCCAGTCCCAGAAGCTGCTACGCCGACGACCCCCCAACCAGGAGACAGTCCAAGAAATCATACGCAGACGACCCCCAGTCCCAGAAAGTCCCATGCAGACGACACCCCACCCAGGAGACAGTGCCAGAACGTCCTACGCAGAAGACACCCCACCGAGGAGACATTCCCTGAAAGTCCCACGCTGACGACCCCCCATCCAGGAGACAGTCCCAGAAAGTCCCACGCAGACGACCTCCTGTCCCAGAAAGTCCCATGCAGACGACCCCCAGTCCAAGAAAGTCCCATGCAGACGACACCCCACCCAGGAGAAAGTGCCAGAACGTCCTACGCAGAAGTTCCCCCACCCAGGAGACAGTCCCAGAAAGTTCCACGCAGACGACCCACAGTCCCAGAAAGTCCCACGCAGACGACCCCACACCCAGGAGACAGTCCCAGAAAGTCATACGCAGACGACCCCCAGTCCCAGAAAGTCCCATGCAGACAAACCCCTACCCAGGAGACAGTCCCAGATATCCCACGCAGACAACACCCACCCAGGAGACAGTCCCAGTAAGTCCCACGCAGACGACCCCCAGTCCCAGAAATACCCAAGCAGACGACCCACAGTCACAGAAAGTCCCACGCAGACGACCCCCCACCCAGGAGACAGTCCCAGAAAGTCCCACGCCGACGACCCCCCAGTTCCAGAAAGTCCCACGCAGACGACCCGCCACCCACGAGACTTTCCCAGAAAGTCCCACGCAAACGACTCCCAGTCCCAGAAAGTCCCATGCAGACGAATCCCACCCAGGAGACAGTCCCAGATATCCCACGCAGACGACCCCCCTACCCAGGAGACAGTCCCAGCAAGTCCCACGCCGACGACCCACCAGTTCCAGAAAGTCCCACGCAGACGAACCCCCACCCAGGAGACAGTCCCAGAAAGTCCCACGCGGAGGACACACAGTCCCAGAAAGTCCCACGGAGACGAACCCCCAACCAGGAGACAATCCCAGAAAGGCCCACGCAGACGACCCCCACTCCCAGAAAGTCCCACGAAGACGACCTCCCAGACACGAGACACTCCCAGAAAGTCCCACGCAGAAGACGCCCAGTCCCAGAAAGTCCCACGAAGTCGACCACCCAGACACGAGACATTCCCAGAAAGTCCCACGCAGACGACACCCAGTCCCAGAAAGTCCCACGCAGACGAGCCACAGTCCAAGAAAGCCCCACGCAGACGACCCCCCACCCAGGAGACAGTCCCAGAAAGTCATACGCAGACGACCCCCTGACCCAGAACGTCCCACACAGACGACCCCCCACCCAGGAGACAGTCTCAGAAAGTCCCACATTGACAACCCACAGTCCCAGAAAGTCCCACGCAGAAGACCCCCCACCCAGGAGACAGTCCCAGAAAGTCCCACGCAGACGACCCACAGTCCCAGAAAGTCCCATGCAGACGACCCCACACCCAGGGGACAGTCCCAGAAAGTCATACGCAGACAACCCCCAGTCCCAGAATGTCCCATGCATACGACCACCCACTCAGGAGAGAGTCCCAGAACGTCCCACGCAGACGACACCACCAAGGAGACAGTCCAAGAAAGTCCCACGTTGACAACCCACAGTCCCAGAAAGTCCCACGTAGACGACCCCCCACCCAGGAGACAGTCCCAGAAAGTCCCATGCAGACGAGACCCCGCCCAGGATACAGTCCCAGAAAGTCCCATTTAGATGACCCCCAGTACCAGAAAGTCCCACGCAGACGAACCCTCACCCAGGAGACAGTCCCAGAAAGTCCCATGCAGAAGACCCCCAGTACCAGAAAGTCCCACGCAGACGACACCTCACCCAGGAAAAAATCCCAGAACGTCCCACGCAGACGACCCGCACCCAGGAGACAGTCCAAGAAAGTCCAACGTTGACAACCCACAGTCCCAGAGAGTCCCACGCAGACGACCCCCCTCCCAGGAGAGAGTCCCAAAAAGTCCCAGGCAGACGACCCTCCACCCAGGAGACAGTCCCAGAAAGTCCCATGCAGACGACACCCCACCATGATACAGTCCCAGAAAGTCCAATGCAGACGCCCCCAGTCCCAGAAAGTCCCACGCAGACGACCCCCCAACCAGGAGACAGTCCCAGAATGTCCCAAACAGACGACACCCCACCGAGGAGACATTCCCAGAAAGTCCCACGCTGACGACCCCCCATCCAGGTGACAGTCCCAGAAAGTCCCACGGAGACGACACCCAGTCCCAGAAAGTCCCACGCAGACGACCCCCCACCCAGGAGGCAGTCCAAGAAAGTCCCAAACAGACGACCCCCCACGAAGGAGACAGTCCCAGAAAGTCCCACGCAGACGACCCCCAGTCAAAGAAAGTCCCACACAGACGATACCCATTCCCAGAAAGTCACACGCAGACGAGCCCCAGTCCCAGAAAGTCCACGCAGACAACCCCCAGTACAAGAAAGTCCCTTGCAGATGACCCCCAGTCCCAGAAGGTCCCACGCCGACGACCCCCCAACCAGGAGACAGTCCCACCCCCCATCCAGGAGACAGTCCAAGAAAGTCCCACGGAGACGACCCCCAGTCCCAGAAAGTTTCACGCAGACGACCCCCCACCCAGGAGACAGTCCCAGAAAGACCCAAACAGACGACCCCCCACCCAGGAGACAGTCCCAGAAAGTCCCACGCAGACGACCCCCAGTCCAAGAAAGTCCCACACAGACGACCCCCAATCCAAGAAAGTCACACGCAGACGACCACCAGTCCCAGAAAGTCCCACTCAGTCGACCCCCCACCCTGGAGACAGTCCAAGAAAGTCCCAAACAGACGACCCCCCACCAAGGAGACAGTCCCCGAAAGTCCCAAGCAGACGACCCCCCACCCAGGAGACTGTCCCAGAAAGTCCCACGCAGACGACACCCATCCCAGAAAGTCCCACGCAGACGACCCCACCCAGGAGACAGTCTAAGAAAGGCCAACACAGACGACCCCCAGGCCCAGAAAGTCCCACGCAGACGACCCACAGTCCCAGAAAAATCCCACGCAGACGACCCTCCACGCAGGAGACAGTCCCAGAAAGTCACACGCAAACGACCCCCAGTCCCAGAAAGTCCCAGGCAGACGACCCCCACCCAGGAGACAGTCCCAGAATGTCCCAGGCAGACGACCCCCCACACAGGAGACAGTCCCAGAATGTCCCACGCAGACGACCCCCAGTCCTTGAAAGTCCCACGCAGACGACCCCCAGTCCCAGAAAGTCCCACGCAGACGACCCCCACCCAGCAGACATATCCCAGAAAGTCCCACGCAGACGACACCCAGTCCCAGAAAGTCCCACGCAGACGACCCCCAGTCACAGAAAGTCCCACGCAGACGAACCACCACCTAGAAGACAGTCCCACAAAGTCCTACGAAGACGACCCCCACCCAGGAGACAGTCCCAGAAAGACCCATGTAGACGACCCCCAGTCCCAGGAAGTCCCACGTAGACGACCCCCCAGACAGGAGACAATCCCAGAAAGTCCCAAACAGACGACCCCCCACCCAGGAGACAGTCCCAGAAAGGCCCAAGCAAACGACCCCCAGTCCCAGAAAGTCCCACGCAGACGACCCCCTACCCAGAAGACAGGCTGCTACAAGCCCAATAAGCTTGGCTCTTTTGTGAAACTGCCTTGCAAGCAATCTCAGGCCGCTACAAATCGACATCTCCTGTCTATTTTGTGACAACTTCCTTACAAGCAATCTCAGGCTGCTTCAAGCAGAATTCTCCTGGCGCTTTTGTGACAACTGCCTTACAAGCAATCTCAAGCTGCCGCCAGGACAGTTCTCCTGACTTTTTGTGCAAATTGACTTAAAAGCAATACCAGGCGTCTACGTGCCGATTTCTCCTGGCTCGTTTGTGGTAACAGCCTTACAAGCAATCTCAGGCCGATACAAATCGATATATCCTGGCTCTTTTGTGACAACTGCCTTACATGCAATCTCAGGCATCCGCTAGTCTAATTCTACTAAAGTGTGATAATTGCCTTACAAGAAATCCCAGGCTGCTACGAAGCGATTTCTCCTGTTTCATTTGTGGCATCTGCCTTACAAGCATTCTCAGGCTGCAGCAATATGAATTCTCCTTGCTTTTTTTCGAATTGCCTTACAAGCAATCCCAGGCGGCTACGAGCCGATTTCTCCAGGCTCTTTTGTAGCAACTGCCTTACAAGAAATCTCAGGCTGCTACAAGCCGAATTCTCCTGGGGCTTTGGTGACAACTGCCTTACAAGCAATGTCAGGCTGCTACGAGCCGACTTCTCTTGGCTCTTTTGTGAAAACTGCCTGACACGTAATATCAAGCTGCTACAAGCCGAATTCTCCTGGAGCTTTTGTGACAACTGCCTTACAAACAATGTCAGGCTGCTACGAGCCGACTTCTCTTGGCTCTTTTGTGAAAACTGCCTTACAAGTAATATCAGGCTGCTACAAAACGACATCTCCTGTCTCTTTTGTGAAACTGCCTTACAAGCAATCTCAGGCCGCTACAAGCCGAATACCCCTGGCTCTTTTTTAAAATTGCCTTGCAAGCAATATCAGGCTAATACAAATCGTCATCTCCTTCTCTTTTGTGAAAACAGCCTAACAAGTAATCTCAGTAAGACTGTTGTCACAAAAAAGCCCGGCGTATTCGGCTTGTAGCAGGCTGAGATTGATTGTAAGGCAGTTTTTAAAAAAAGAGACAGGAGATGTCGTTTTGTAGGAGTCTGAGATTGCTTTTAAGGCAGTTTTCACAAAAGAGACAAGAGAAGTCGGTTCGTAGACGACTGGGCTTGCTTTTAAGGCAATTTGTAAGCCAGGAGAATTCGGCTTGCAGCAGCCTGAGATTGCTTGTAAGGCAGTTGCCACAAATGAGCCAGGAGAAATCGGATCCTAGCCGCTTGGGATTGCTTTTAAGGCAATTGGCACAAAAAGTCAGGAGAACTGTCCTGGCGGCAGCCTGAGATTGCTTGTAAGGCAGTTGTCACAAAAGAGACAGGAGATTTCCATTTGTAGCGGCCTGATATTACTTGTAAGGCAGTTTTCACAAAAGAGCCAAGAGAAGTCGGCTCGTAGCAGCCTGACATTGCATGTAAGGCAGTTGTCACAAAAGCGCCAGGAGAATTCGGCTTGTAGCAGCCTGAGATTACTTGTAAGGCAGTTTTCACAAAAGAGCCATGAGAAGTCGGCTCGTAGCAGCCTGACATTGCTTGTAAGGCAGTTGTCACAAAAGCGCCAAAAGAATTCGGCTTGTAGTAACCTGAGATTACTTGTAAGGCAGTTGTTACAAAAGGGCCAGGAGAAATGGGCTCGTAGCAACCTGGGATTGCTTGTAAGGCAATTCGCACAAAAAGCTAGGAGAATTCATATTGCTGCAGCCTGAGAATGCTTGTAAGGCAGATGCCGAAATGAGCCAAGAGAAATCGCTTCGTAGCAGCCTGCGATTGCATGTAAGGAAATTGGCACAAAAAGTCAGGAGAATTGGACTAGCGGCAGCCTGAGATTGCTTGTAAGGCAGTTGTCACAAAAGAGCCAGGATATGTCGATTTGTAGCGGCCTGAGATTGCTTTTAAGGCAGTTACCAGGAGCCAGGAGAAATCGGCACTTAGCCGCCTGGGGTTGCTTTTAAGGCAATTGGCACAAAAAGTCAGGAGAACTGTGCTGGCGGCAGCCTGACATTGCTTGTAAGCCAGTTGTCACAAAAGAGAAGGAGATGACGATTTGTAGCAGCCTGATATTTCTTGCAAGGCAAATTCACAAAAGAGCCAGGCGTATTCGGCTGGTAGCGGCCTGAGATTGCTTGTAAGGCAGTTTCACAAAAGAGACAGGAGATGTCTTGTAGCAGCCTGATATTACTTGTAAGGCAGTTTTCACAAAAGAGCCAAGAGAAGTCGTCTCGTAGCAGCCTGACATTTCTTCTAAGTCACAAAAGAGCCAGGATATGTCGATTTGTAGCGGCCTGAGATTGCTTTTAAAGCAGTTACCAGGAGCCAGGAAAAATCGGCACATAGCCGCCTGGGGTTGCTTTTAAGGCAATTGGCACAAAAAGTCAGGAGAACTGTGCTGGCGGCAACCTGAGATTGCTTGTGAGGCAGTTGTCACAAAAGAGAAGGAGATGACGATTTGTAGCAGCCTGATATTTCTTGCAAGGCAATTTCACAAAATAGCCAGGCGTATTCGGCTTGTAGCGGCCTGAGATTGCTTGTAAGGCAGTTCCACAAAAGAGACAGGAGATGTCGTCTTGTAGCAGCCTGATATTACTTGTAAGGCAGTTTTCACAAAAGAGCCAAGAGAAATCGTCTCGTAGCAGCCAGAGATTTCTTGTAAGGCAGTTGCCATAAAAGGGCCAGGAGAAATCAGCTCGTAGACGCCTGGGATTGCTTGTAAGGCAATTCGCACTAAAGCCAGGATAATTCATATTTCGGCAGCCTGAGATTGCTTGTAAGGCAGTTGTAACAAAAGAGCCAGCATGTGTCGATTTGTAGCGGCCTGAGATTGCTTGAAAGGCAGTTTCACAAAAGGGCCAGGCGTCTTCGGCTTGTAGCAGGCTGAGATTGATTGTGAGGCACTTTTAAAAAAAGAGTCCGGAGATGTCGTTTTGTAGCAGCCTGAGATTGCTTTTAAGGCAATTTTCACAAAAGAGACAAGAGAAGTCGGCTCGTAGACGCCTGGGATTGCTTGTAAAACAAGTTGCACAAAAGAGCCAGGAGAATTCGGCTTGCAGCAGCCTGAGATTGCTTGTGGGGTGGGGGTTCGTCTGCGTGGGACTTTCTGGGACTGTCTCCTGGGTGGGGGGTCGTCTGCGTGGGACTTTCTGGGATTGTGGGTCGTCTGCGTGGGACTTTCTGGGACTGTCTCCAGGGTGGCGGGTCGTCTGAGTGGGGATCGTCTGCGTGTGTTTTTCTGGGACTGGGGGTCGTCTGCGTGGGACTTTCTGGGACTGTCTCCTTGGTAGGGTGTCGTCTGCGTGGGACTTTCTGGGACTGGGGGTCGTCTGCGTGGGACTTTCTGGGACTGGGGGTCGTCTGCATGGGACTTTCTAGGACTGGGGGTCGTCTGCGTGGGACTTTCTGTGACTGGGGGTCGTCTGAGTGGGACTTTCTGGGACTGTTTCCTGGTTGGGGGTCGTCTTCGTGGGACTTGCTGGGACTGGGGGTCGTCTGCGTGGGACTTTCTGGGACTGGGGGTCGTCTGCGTTGGACATTCTGGGACTGGGGGTCGTCTGCGTGGGACTTTCTGTGACT
The DNA here is from genome assembly GCA_964036315.1 of Acanthosepion esculentum. Classification (NCBI taxonomy): domain Eukaryota; kingdom Metazoa; phylum Mollusca; class Cephalopoda; order Sepiida; family Sepiidae; genus Acanthosepion; species Acanthosepion esculentum. The sequence goes on from OZ038507.1 coordinate 83,125,831, forward strand.
GGGGTTCGTCTGCGTAGGACTTTCTGGGACTGTCTGCTGGGTGGTGGGTCGTCTGCGCGGGACTTTCTTGGACTGGAGGTCGTCTGCGTCGGACTTTCTGTGACTGGGGGCCGTCTACGTGGGACTTTCTGGGAGTGGGGGTCGTCTGCATGGGACTTTCTGGGACTGTCTCCTGGGTGGGGTGTCGTCTGCATGGGACTTTCTGAGAACTGTCTCCTGGGAGGGGTGTCGTCTGCGTGGGACTTTCTGGGACTGGGGGTCGTCTACGTGGGACTTTCTGGGACTGTCTCCTGGGTGGGGGGTCTTCTGCGTGGGACTTTCTTGGACTGTCTCCTGGGTGGGGGTCTCTGCATGGGACTTTCTGGGACTGGGGTTCTTCTGCGTGGGACTTTTTGGGACTGGGGGCCGTCTGCGTGGGATATCTGGGTGGGGGGTAGTCTGCGAGGTACTTTCTGGGACTGGGGGTCGTCTGCGTGGGACCTTCAGGGACTGGGTGTCGTCTGCGTGGGACTTTCTGGGACTGTCTCCTGGGTGGGGGGTTGTCTGCGTGGGACTTTCTGGGACTGGGGGACGTCTGCGTGGGACTTTCTGGGACTGTCTCCTGGGTGGGGTGTCGTCTGCGTGGAACTTTCTGGGACTGGGGGGTCGTCTGCGTGGGAATTTCTGGGTCTGTCTCCTGGGTGAGGGGTCATCGGCGCGGGACTTTCTGGGTCTGTCTCCTGGGTGGGAGGCCATGCTGCTTGTCGTAGTTTATCTTTTTACATTAGACGCACAAATATGCACCAGAAACCAACAGATCAGAATCATGGCTGCTGGGCGTAGTGTATCATCTTACACAAGACGCTCAAATATGGACCGGAAGCTAACAGGTAAGAGGCCATGCTGCTAGCCGTAGTCTAAAATCTTACATTAGACGCTCAAAGATGGACCGGAAACCAACAGATCAGAGGCCATGCTGCAGGTCGTATTTTATCTTTTTACATTACAAGCTCAAATATGTACCAGAAACCAAGAGATCAGAAACATGGCTGCTGGACCTAGTTTATCACCTTACACAAGACGATCAAATATAGACCGGAAGCCAACAGGTCAGAGGCCATGCTGCTGGACGTAGTCTAAAATCTTACATTAGACGCTAAAATATGGACCGGAAACCAACAGATCAGCGGCCATGCTGCTGGTCGTATTTTATCTTTTTATATTAGACGCTCAAATATACACCAGAAACCAACAGATCAGAATCATGGCTACTGGACGTAGTGTATCATCTTACACAAGACGCTCAAATATGGACCGGAAGCCAACAAGTCAGATGCAATGCTGCTGGTCGTAGTCTCAAATCTTACATTTGACGCTCAAATATGGCCCGGAAACCAACAGATCAGAGGCCATGCTGCTGGGCGTAGTTTATCTTTTTACATCAGACGTTCAAATATGCACCAGAAACCAACAGATCAGAATCATGGCTGCTGGACGTAGTGTATCATCTTACACAAGACGCTCAAATATGGACCGGAAGCCAACAGGTCAGAGGCCATGCTGCTGGACGTAGTTTATCTTTTTAAATTAGACGCTCAAAATATGCACCAGAAACGGACAGATCAGAATCATGGCTGCTGGACGTAGTGTATCATCTTAAGCAAGACTCTCAAATATGAACCGGAAGCCAACAGGTCAGAAGCCATGCTGCTTGACGTAGTCTAAAATCTTACATTAGACGCTCAAATATGGACCGGAAACCAACGGATAAGAAGCCATGCTGCTGGACGTAGTTTATATTTTTACATTAGACGCTCAAATATGCACCAGAAACCAACAGATCAGAATCATGGCCGCTCGACGTAGTGTATCATCTTACACTAGACGCTAATATATGGACCGGAAGCCAACATGTCAGAGGCCATGCTGCTGGGCGTAATCGAAAATCTTACATTAGACGCTCAAATATGGACCGGAAACTAACAGACCAGAGGCCAAGCTGCTGGACGTAGTTTATCTTTTTACATTACACCCTCAAATATGCACCAGAAACCAACAGATCAGAATCATGGCTACAGGACGTAGTGTATCATCTTACAAATGACGCTCAAATATGGACCGGAAGCCAACAGGTCAGAGGCCATGCTGCTGAACGTAGTCTAAAATCTTCCATTAGACGCTCAAATATGGACCGGAATCCAACAGATCAGAGGCCATGCTGCTGGACGTAGTTTATCTTTTTACGTCAGACGCTCAAATATGCACCAGAAACCAACAGATCAGAATCATGGCTGCTGGACGTAGTGTATCATCTTACACAAGGCGCTCAAATATGGACCGGAAGCCAAAAGGTCAGAGGCCATGCTGCTGGACGTAGTTTATCTTTTTACATTAAACCCTCAAATATGCACCAGAAACCAAGAGATCAGAAACAGGGCTGCCGGACGAAGTGTATCATCTTACACAAGAGGCTCAAATATGGACCGGAAGCCATCAGGTCAGATGCCATGCTGCTGGTCGTATTCTAAAATCTTACATTAGACGATCAAATATGGACCGGAAACCAACAGATCAGAGGCCATGCTGCTGGTCGTAGTTTATCTTTTTACATTAGACGCTCAAATATGCAACAGAAACCAAGAGATCAGAATCATGGCTGCTGGACGTAGTGTATCATCTTACACAAGACGCTCAAATATGAACCGAAAGCCAACAGGCCAGATGCCATGCTGCTGCATGTAGTCTGAAATCTTACAGTAGACGCTCAAATATGCTCTGGAAACCAACAGATCAGAGGCCATGCTGCTGGACGTAGTTTATCTTTTTAAATTAGACGCTCAAATATTCTCCAGAAACCAACAGATCAGAATCATGAGTGCTGTACGTAATGTATCATCTTACACAAGACGCTGAAACATGGACCGGAAGCCAACAGGTCAGAGACCATGCTGCTGGCCGTAATCTAAAATCTTACATTAGACGCCCAAATATGGACCGGAAACCAACAGATCAGAGGCCATGCTGCCGGACGTAGTTTATATTTTTACATTAGAAGCTCAAATATGCACCAGAAACCAACAGATCAGAAACATGGCTGCTAGACGTAGTTTATCACCTTACACAAGACGCTCAAATATGGACCGGAAGCCAACAGGTCAGAGGCCATCTAGCTGGACGTAGTCTAAAATCTTACATTAGACGCTCAAATATTGACCGGAAACCAACAGATTAGAGTCCATGCTGCTGGACGTAGTTTATCTTTTTACATTAGACGCTCAAATATGCACCAGAAACCAACAGATCAGAATCATGGCTGCTGGGCGTAGTGTATCATCTTACACAAGACGCTCAAATATGGACCGGAAGCTAACAGGTCAGAGGCCATGCTGCTGGACGTAGTCTAAAATCTTACATTAGACGCTCAAATATGGACCAGAAACCAACAGATCAGAGGCCATGCTGGTTGACGTACTTTATCTTTTTACATTAGACGCTCAAATATGCACCAGAAACCAAGAGTTCAGAAACAGGGCTGCTGGACGTAGTGTATGATCTTACACAAGACGCTCAAATATGGACCGGAAGACAACAGGTCAGAGGCCATGCTGCTGGACGTCATGTAATATCTTATATTAGGGGCTCAAATATAGACCGGAAACCAACAGATCAGAGGCCATGCTGCTGGTCGTAGTTTATCTTTTTACATTAGACGCTCAAATATGCACCAGAAACCAAGAGATCAGAAGCACGGCTGCTGGACGTAGTGTATCATCTTGCACAAGACGCTCAAATATGGACCGGAAGCGAACAGGTCAGAGGCCATGCTGCTCGACGTACTCTAAAATCTTACATTAGACGCTCAAATATGGACCGGAAACCAACAGATCAGAGGCCTTGCTGCTGGACGTAGTTTACCTTTTTACATTAGACGCTCAAATATGCACCAGAAACCAACAGATAAGAATCATGGCTGCTGGACGTAGTTTATCACCTTACACAAGACGCTCAAATATGGACCGGAAGCCAACAGGTCCGAGGCCATCCTGCTGGACGTAGTCTAAAATCTTACATTAGATGCTCAAATATGGACCGGAAACCAACAGATCAGAGCCCATGCTGCTGGACTTAGTTTATCTTTTTACATTAGACCCTCAAATATGCACCAGAAACCAACAGATCAGAATCATGGCTGCTGGGCGTAGTGTAACATCTTACACAAGACGCTCAAATATGGACCGGAAGCTAACAGGTCAGAGGCCATGCTGCTGCATGTAGTCTGAAATCTTACAGTAGACGCTCAAATATGCTCTGGAAACCAACAGATCAAAGGCCATGCTGCTGGACGTAGTTTATCTTTCTAAATTAGACGCTCAAATATTCTCCAGAAACCAACAGATCAGAATCATGACTGCTGGACGTAGTTTATCACCTTACACAAGACGCTCAAATATGGACCGGAAGCCAACAGGTCAGAGGCCATCCTGCTGGACGTAGTCTAAAATCTTACATTAGACGCTCAAATATTGACCGGAAACCAACAGATCAGAGGCCATGCTGCTGGTCGTAGTTTATCTTTTTACATTAGACGCTCAAATATGCACCAGAAACCAAGAGGTCAGAATCATGGCTGCTGGGCGTAGTGTATCATCTTACACAAGACGCTCAAATATGGACCGGAAGCTAACAGGTCAGAGGCCATGCTGCTGGACGTAGTCTAAAATATTACATTAGACGCTCAAATATGGACCGGAAACCAACAGATCAGAGGCCATGCTGGTTGACGTACTTTATCTTTTACATTAGAAGCTCAAATATGCACCAGAAACCAAGAGATCAGAAACAGTGCTGCTGGACGTAGTGTATCATCTTACACAAGACGCTATAATATGGACCGGAAGCCAACAGGTCAGAGGCCATGCTGCGGGTCGTAGTTTATCTTTGTACATTAGACGCTCAAATATGCACCAGAAAACAACAGATCAGAATCATGGCTGCTGGACGTAGTGTATCATCTTACACAAGACGCGAAAATATGGACCGGAAGCCAACAAGTCAGAGGCCATGCTGCTGGACGTAGTCTAAAATCTTACACTAGACGCTCAAATATGGACCGGAAGACAACAGGTCAGAGGCCATGCTGCTGGACGTCATGTAATATCTTATAATAGGGGCTCAAATATAGACCGGAAACCAACAGATCAGAGGCCATGCTGCTGGTCGTAGTTTATCTTTTTACATTAGACGCTCAAATATGCACCAGAAACCAAGAGGTCAGAAGCAGGGCTGCTGGACGTAGTGTATCATCTTGCACAAGACGCTCAAATATGGACCGGAAGCCAACAGGTGAGAGGCCATGCTGCTGGACGTAGTCTAAAATCTTACATTAGACGCTCAAATATGGACGGAAACCAAGAGATCAGAAGCTATGCTGCTTGACGTAGTTTATCTTTTTACATTAGACACTCAAATATGCACCAGAAACCAAGAGATCAGAAACAGGGCTGCTGGACGTAGTTTCTCACCTTACACAAGCCGATCAAATATGGACCGGAAGCAAACAGGTCAGAGGTCATGCTGCTGGACGTAGTCTAAAATCTTACATTAGACGCTCAAATATGGACCGGAAACCAACAGATCAGCGGCCATGCTACTGGTCGTAGGTTATCCTTTTATATTAGACGCTCAAATATGAACCAGAAACCAACAGATCAGAATCATGGCGACTGGACGTAGTGTATCATCTTACAATAGTCGCTCAAATATGGACCGGAAGCCAACAAGTCAGAGGCATTGCTGCTGGTCGTAGTCTCAAATCTTATATTAGACGCTCAAATATTGACCGGAAACCAACAGATCAGAGGCCATGCTGCTGGACGTAGTTCATCTTTTTACAACAGACGCTCAAATATGCACCAGAAACCAACAGATCAGAATCAAGGCTGCTGGACGTAGTGTATCATCTCACAGAAGACGCTCAAATATGGACCGGAAGCCAACAGGTCAGAGGCCATGCTGCTGGACGTAGTTTATCTTTTTTACGTTAGACCCTCAAATATGCACCAGAAACCAAGAGATCAGAAACAGGGCTGCCGGACGTAGTGTATCATCTTACACAAGACGCTCAAATATGTACCGGAACCCAACAAATCAGATGCCATGCTGATGGACGTATTCTAAAATCTTACATTAGACGCTCAAATATGGACCGGAAACCAATGGATCAGAGGCCATGCTGCTGGACGTAGTTTATCTTTTTACATTAGACGCTCAAATATGCACCAGAAACCAACAGATCTGAATCATGGCTGCTAGACGTAGTGTATCATCTTACACAAGACGCTCAAATATGGACCGGGAGCCAACAGGTCAGATGCAATGCGGTTGGACGTAGTTTAAAATCTTACATTAGACGCTCAAATATGGACCGGAAACAAACAGATCAGAGGCCATGCTGCCGGACGTAGTTTATATTTTTACATTAGAAGCTCAAATATGCACCAGAAACCAACAGATCAGAATCATGGCTGCTGGACGTAGTTTATCACCTTACACAAGACGCTCAAATATGGACCGGAAGCCAACAGGTCCGAGGCCATCCTGCTGGACGTAGTCTAAAATCTTACATTAGATGCTCAAATATGGACCGGAAACCAACAGATCAGAGCCCATGCTGCTGGACTTAGTTTATCTTTTTACATTAGACCCTCAAATATGCACCAGAAACCAACAGATCAGAATCATGGCTGCTGGGCGTAGTGTAACATCTTACACAAGACGCTCAAATATGGACCGGAAGCTAACAGGTCAGAGGCCATGCTGCTGCATGTAGTCTGAAATCTTACAGTAGACGCTCAAATATGCTCTGGAAACCAACAGATCAAAGGCCATGCTGCTGGACGTAGTTTATCTTTCTAAATTAGACGCTCAAATATTCTCCAGAAACCAACAGATCAGAATCATGACTGCTGGACGTAGTTTATCACCTTACACAAGACGCTCAAATATGGACCGGAAGCCAACAGGTCAGAGGCCATCCTGCTGGACGTAGTCTAAAATCTTACATTAGACGCTCAAATATTGACCGGAAACCAACAGATCAGAGGCCATGCTGCTGGTCGTAGTTTATCTTTTTACATTAGACGCTCAAATATGCACCAGAAACCAAGAGGTCAGAATCATGGCTGCTGGGCGTAGTGTATCATCTTACACAAGACGCTCAAATATGGACCGGAAGCTAACAGGTCAGAGGCCATGCTGCTGGACGTAGTCTAAAATCTTACATTAGACGCTCAAATATGGACCGGAAACCAACAGATCAGAGGCCATGCTGGTTGACGTACTTTATCTTTTACATTAGAAGCTCAAATATGCACCAGAAACCAAGAGATCAGAAACAGTGCTGCTGGACGTAGTGTATCATCTTACACAAGACGCTATAATATGGACCGGAAGCCAACAGGTCAGAGGCCATGCTGCGGGTCGTAGTTTATCTTTGTACATTAGACGCTCAAATATGCACCAGAAAACAACAGATCAGAATCATGGCTGCTGGACGTAGTGTATCATCTTACACAAGACGCGAAAATATGGACCGGAAGCCAACAAGTCAGAGGCCATGCTGCTGGACGTAGTCTAAAATCTTACACTAGACGCTCAAATATGGACCGGAAGACAACAGGTCAGAGGCCATGCTGCTGGACGTCATGTAATATCTTATAATAGGGGCTCAAATATAGACCGGAAACCAACAGATCAGAGGCCATGCTGCTGGTCGTAGTTTATCTTTTTACATTAGACGCTCAAATATGCACCAGAAACCAAGAGGTCAGAAGCAGGGCTGCTGGACGTAGTGTATCATCTTGCACAAGACGCTCAAATATGGACCGGAAGCCAACAGGTCAGAGGCCATGCTGCTCGACGTACTTTAAAATCTTACATTAGACGCTCAAATATGGACGGGAAACCAACAGATCAGAGGCCATGCTGCTGGACGTAGTTTATCTTTTTACATTAGACGCTCAAATATGCACCAGAAACCAACAGATCAGAATCATGGCTGCTGGACGTAGTGTATCATCTTACACAAGACGCTCAAATATGGACCGGGAGCCAACAGGTCAGATGCAATGCGGTTGGACGTAGTTTAAAATCTTACATTAGACGCTCAAATATGGACCGGAAACAAACAGATCAGAGGCCATGCTGCCGGACGTAGTTTATATTTTTACATTAGAAGCTCAAATATGCACCAGAAACCAACAGATCAGAATCATGGCTGCTGGACGTAGTTTATCACCTTACACAAGACGCTCAAATATGGACCGGAAGCCAACAGGTCCGAGGCCATCCTGCTGGACGTAGTATAAAATCTTACATTAGACACTCAAATATGGACCGGAAACAAACAGATCAGAGGCCATGCTGCTGGACTTAGTTTATCTTTTTACATTAGACCCTCAAATATGCACCAGAAACCAACAGATCAGAATCATGGCTGCTGGGCGTAGTGTAACATCTTACACAAGACGCTCAAATATGGACCGGAAGCTAACAGGTCAGAGGCCATGCTGCTGCATGTAGTCTGAAATCTTACAGTAGACGCTCAAATATGCTCTGGAAACCAACAGATCAAAGGCCATGCTGCTGGACGTAGTTTATCTTTCTAAATTAGACGCTCAAATATTCTCCAGAAACCAACAGATCAGAATCATGACTGCTGGACGTAGTTTATCACCTTACACAAGACGCTCAAATATGGACCGGAAGCCAACAGGTCAGAGGCCATCCTGCTGGACGTAGTCTAAAATCTTACATTAGACGCTCAAATATTGACCGGAAACCAACAGATCAGAGGCCATGCTGCTGGTCGTAGTTTATCTTTTTACATTAGACGCTCAAATATGCACCAGAAACCAAGAGGTCAGAATCATGGCTGCTGGGCGTAGTGTATCATCTTAAACAAGACGCTCAAATATGGACCGGAAGCTAACAGGTCAGAGGCCATGCTGCTGGACGTAGTCTAAAATCTTACATTACACGCTCAAATATGGACCGGAAACCAACAGATCAGAGGCCATGCTGGTTGACGTACTTTATCTTTTTACATTAGAAGCTCAAATATGCACCAGAAACCAAGAGATCAGAAACAGTGCTGCTGGACGTAGTGTATCATCTTACACAAGACGCTATAATATGGACCGGAAGCCAACAAGTCAGAGGCCATGCTGCTGGACGTAGTCTAAAATCTTACACTAGACGCTCAAATATGGACCGGAAGACAACAGGTCAGAGGCCATGCTGCTGGACGTCATGTAATATCTTATAATAGGGGCTCAAATATAGACCGGAAACCAACAGATCAGAGGCCATGCTGCTGGTCGTAGTTTATCTTTTTACATTAGACGCTCAAATATGCACCAGAAACCAAGAGGTCAGAAGCAGGGCTGCTGGACGTAGTGTATCATCTTGCACAAGACGCTCAAATATGGACCGGAAGCCAACAGGTCAGAGGCCATGCTGCTCGACGTACTTTAAAATCTTACATTAGACGCTCAAATATGGACGGGAAACCAACAGATCAGAGGCCATGCTGCTGGACGTAGTTTATCTTTTTACATTAGACGCTCAAATATGCAACAGAAACCAAGAGATCAGAAACAGGGCTGCTGGGCGTAGTGTATCATGTTACACAAGACGCTCAAATATGGACCGGAAGCCAACAGGTCAGAGGCCATAGTGCTGGACGTAGTATAAACTATTACATTAGACGCTCAAATATGGACCGGAAACCAACAGATCAGAGGCCATGCTGCTGGGCGTAGTTTATCTTTTTACATTAGACCCTCAAATATGTACCAGAAACCAACAGATCAGAATCATGGCTGCTGGACTTAGTGTATCATCTTACACAGGACGCTCAAATATGAACCGGAAGCCAACAGGTCAGATGCCATGCTGCTGGGCGTAATTTATCTTTTAACATTAGAAGCTCAAATATGCACCAAAAACCAGGAGATCAGAAACAGGGCTGCTGGACGTAGTGTATCATCTTACGCAAGACTCTCAAATATGGACCGGAAACCAACAGGTCGGAGGCCATGCTGCTGGACGTAGTCTAAAATCTTACATTAGACGTTCAAATATGGACCTGAAACCAACAGTTCAGACGACAACCTGCTGGACGTAGTTTATCTTTTTACATTAGACGCTCAAATATGCACCAGAAACCAACAGATCAGAAACAGGGCTGCTAGACGGAGTGTATCATCTTACACAAGACGCTCAAATATATGACCGGAAGCCAGCAGATCAGAGGCCATGCTGCTGGACGTAGTTTATCTTTTTACATTAGACGCTCAAATATGCACCAGAAACAAACAGATCAGAGCCATGGCTGGTGGACTTAGTGTATCATCTTACACAAGACGCTCAAATTTCGACCGGAAGCCAACAAGTTCGAGGTCATCCTGCTGGACGTAGTTTATCTTTTTATATTAGACGCTCAAATATGCACCAGAAACCAAGAGATCAGAAACAGGGCGGCTGGACGTAGTGTATCATCTTGCACAAGACGCTCAAATATGGACCGGAAGCCAACAGGTCAGAGGCCATGCTGCTGGACGTAGTCTAAAATCTTACATTTGACGCTCAAATATGGACCGGAAACCAACAGATCAGCGGCCATGCTACTGGTCGTAGGTTATCCTTTTATATTAGACGCTCAAATATGAACCAGAAACCAACAGATCAGAATCATGGCGACTGGACGTAGTGTATCATCTTACAATAGTCGCTCAAATATGGACCGGAAGCCAACAAGTCAGAGGCATTGCTGCTGGTCGTAGTCTCAAATCTTATATTAGACGCTCAAATATGGACCGGAAACCAACAGATCAGAGGCCATGCTGCTGGACGTAGTTCATCTTTTTACATCAGACGCTCAAATATGCACCAGAAACCAACAGATCAGAATCATGGCTGCTGGACGTAGTGTATCATCTCACAGAAGACGCTCAAATATGGACCGGAAGCCAACAGGTCAGAGGCCATGCTGCTGGACGTAGTTTATCTTTTTTACATTAGACCCTCAAATATGCACCAGAAACCAAGAGATCAGAAACAGGGCTGCCGGACGTAGTGTATCATCTTACACAAGACGCTCAAATATGGACCGGAAGCCAACAGGTCAGATGCCATGCTGATGGACGTATTCTAAAATCTTACATTAGACGCTCAAATATGGACCGGAAACCAATGGATCAGAGGCCATGCTGCTGGACGTAGTTTATCTTTTTACATTAGACGCTCAAATATGCACCAGAAACCAACAGATCAGAATCATGGCTGCTGGACGTAGTTTATCACCTTACACAAGACGCTCAAATATGGACCGGAAGCCAACAGGTCCGAGGCCATCCTGCTGGACGTAGTCTAAAATCTTACATTAGATGCTCAAATATGGACCGGAAACCAACAGATCAGAGCCCATGCTGCTGGACTTAGTTTATCTTTTTACATTAGACCCTCAAATATGCACCAGAAACCAACAGATCAGAATCATGGCTGCTGGGCGTAGTGTAACATCTTACACAAGTCGCTCAAATATGGACCGGAAGCTAACAGGTCAGAGGCCATGCTGCTGCATGTAGTCTGAAATCTTACAGTAGACGCTCAAATATGCTCTGGAAACCAACAGATCAAAGGCCATGCTGCTGGACGTAGTTTATCTTTCTAAATTAGACGCTCAAATATTCTCCAGAAACCAACAGATCAGAATCATGACTGCTGGACGTAGTTTATCACCTTACACAAGACGCTCAAATATGGACCGGAAGCCAACAGGTCAGAGGCCATCCTGCTGGACGTAGTCTAAAATCTTACATTAGACGCTCAAATATTGACCGGAAACCAACAGATCAGAGGCCATGCTGCTGGTCGTAGTTTATCTTTTTACATTAGACGCTCAAATATGCACCAGAAACCAAGAGGTCAGAATCATGGCTGCTGGGCGTAGTGTATCATCTTACACAAGACGCTCAAATATGGACCGGAAGCTAACAGGTCAGAGGCCATGCTGCTGGACGTAGTCTAAAATCTTACATTAGACGCTCAAATATGGACCGGAAACCAACAGATCAGAGGCCATGCTGGTTGACGTACTTTATCTTTTTACATTAGACGCTCAAATATGCACCAGAAACCAAGAGATCAGAAACAGTGCTGCTGGACGTAGTGTATCATCTTACACAAGACGCTATAATATGGACCGGAAGCCAACAGGTCAGAGGCCATGCTGCGGGTCGTAGTTTATCTTTGTACATTAGACGCTCAAATATGCACCAGAAAACAACAGATCAGAATTATGGCTGCTGGACGTAGTGTATCATCTTACACAAGACGCGAAAATATGGACCGGGGGCCAACAAGTCAGAGGCCATGCTGCTGGACGTAGTCTAAAATCTTACACTAGACGCTCAAATATGGACCGGAAGACAACAGGTCAGAGGCCATGCTGCTGGACGTCATGTAATATCTTATAATAGGGGCTCAAATATAGACCGGAAACCAACAGATCAGAAGCCATGCTGCTTGTCGTAGTTTATCTTTTTACATTAGACGCTCAAATATGCACCAGAAACCAAGAGTTCAGAAGCAGGGCTGCTGGACGTAGTGTATCATCTTGCACAAGACGCTCAAATATGGACCGGAAGCCAACAGGTCAGAGGCCATGCTGCTCGACGTACTTTAAAATCTTACATTAGACGCTCAAATATGGACGGGAAACCAACAGATCAGAGGCCATGCTGCTGGACGTAGTTTATCTTTTTACATTAGACGCTCAAATATGCAACAGAAACCAAGAGATCAGAAACAGGGCTGCTGGGCGTAGTGTATCATGTTACACAAGACGCTCAAATATGGACCGGAAGCCAACAGGTCAGAGGCCATAGTGCTGGACGTAGTATAAACTATTACATTAGACGCTCAAATATGGACCGGAAACCAACAGATCAGAGGCCATGCTGCTGGGCGTAGTTTATCTTTTTACATTAGACCCTCAAATATGTACCAGAAACCAACAGATCAGAATCATGGCTGCTGGACTTAGTGTATCATCTTACACAGGACGCTCAAATATGAACCGGAAGCCAACAGGTCAGAGGCCATGCTGCTGGGCGTAATTTATCTTTTAACATTAGAAGCTCAAATATGCACCAAAAACCAGGAGATCAGAAACAGGGCTGCTGGACGTAGTGTATCATCTTACGCAAGACTCTCAAATATGGACCGGAAACCAACAGGTCGGAGGCCATGCTGCTGGACGTAGTCTAAAATCTTACATTAGACGTTCAAATATGGACCTGAAACCAACAGTTCAGAGGACAACCTGCTGGACGTAGTTTATCTTTTTACATTAGACGCTCAAATATGCACCAGAAACCAACAGATCAGAAACAGGGCTGCTAGACGGAGTGTATCATCTTACACAAGACGCTCAAATATATGACCGGAAGCCAGCAGATCAGAGGCCATGCTGCTGGACGTAGTTTATCTTTTTACATTAGACGCTCAAATATGCACCAGAAACAAACAGATCAGAGCCATGGCTGGTGGACTTAGTGTATCATCTTACACAAGACGCTCAAATTTCGACCGGAAGCCAACAAGTCCGAGGTCATCCTGCTGGACGTAGTTTATCTTTTTATATTAGACGCTCAAATATGCACCAGAAACCAAGAGATCAGAAACAGGGCTGCTGGACGTAGTGTATCATCTTGCACAAGACGCTCAAATATGGACCGGAAGCCAACAGGTCAGAGGCCATGCTGCTGGACGTAGTCTAAAATCTTACATTTGACGCTCAAATATGGACCGGAAACCAACAGATCATAGGCCATGCTGCTGGTCGTAGTTTATGTTTTTACATTAGACGCTCAAATATGCACCAGAATCCAAAAGATCAGAAACATGGCTGCTGGACGTACTGTATCATCTTACACCAGAGGCTAAAATATGGACCGGAAGCCAACATGTCAGAGGCCATGCTGCTGGACGTCATGTAAAATCTTACATTAGACGCTCAAATATGGACCGGAATCCAACAGATCAGAGGCCATGCTGCTGGAAGTACTTTATCTTTTTACATTTGACGCTCAAATATGCACCAGAATCCAAAAGATCATAATCATGGCTGCTGGACGTAGTGTATCAACTTACACAAGAGGCTCAAATATGGACCGGAAGCCAACAGGTCAGAGGCCATGCTGCTGGACGTAGTCTGAAATCTTACATAAGACGCTCAAATATGGACGGAAACCAACAGATCAGAAGCTATGCTGCTTGACGTAGTTTATCTTTTTACATTAGACGCTCAAATATGCACCAGAAACCAAGAGATCCGAAACAGGGCTGCTGGACGTAGTGTATCATCTTGCACAAGACACTCAAGTATGGACCGGAAGCCAAGAGGTCAGAGGCCATGCTGCTGGACGTAGTCTAAAATCTTACATTAGACGCTCAAATATGAACCTGAAAACAACAGATCAGAGGCCATGCTGCTGGACGTAGATTATCTTTTTACATTAGACGCTCAAATATGCACCAGAATCCAAGAGATCAGAAACAGGGCAGGTGGATGTAGTGTATCATCTTACATAAGAAACTCAAATATAGACCGGAAGCCAACAAGTCAGAGGCCATGCTGCTGGACGTAGTCTAAAATCTTACATTAGACGCTCAAATATGTAACCGGAAAACAACAGATCAGAGTCCATGCTGCTTGACGTAGTTTATCTTTTTACATTAGACGCTCAAATATGCACCAGAAACCAAGAGATCAGAATCATGGCTGCTGGAAGTAGTGTATCATCTTACACAAGACGCTCAAATATGGACCGGAAGCCAAGCGGTCCATGCTGCTGGACGGAATCTAAAAAGACGCTCAAATGTGGACCGTTTATGGCCGAATGACAATTTCCGCAAATGAGCTAACACAAGTCCCCAGACCGTTGAATTTCGCCTCGACTCTATTCAAGGTGTCGAAGAAACTTTTGTAATTATGGATAATGTAAAAAATTCCCGACAATTGGACACCAATATTGTGTGGATTCGATAAAACGGAAAAATTAGAAATGCAGTCTTATTGGGCACACTGGAATTCGGACGCTGTAAATTGTCAGACGACATACCGCGCACATGGTGAAAGCTGTACTTTTTACTATCTGACAAAATGAAAAATCCCCGTATACATAGATAAATCAAATAATTTCAGACAATTTGATAACCAATTTGAAAATACTTCTTTTACTGGAAAAAAGTTAAAAACAAGTGAAATATGACTGATTTCCCAGTTTAGTTCCGCATGACAATTTCCGCAAATGAGCTAACACTAGTCCCCATACCGTTGAATTTCGCCTCGACTCTATTCAAGGTGTCGAAAAACCTTTTGTAATCATGGATGAGGCAAGAAATTCGCGACAATTGGACACCAATATTTTTGGATACTATAAAAAGGAAAAATTAGCAATGCAGTCTTATTGTGCACACTGGAATTCGGACGCTGTAAATTGTCTGACGACATACCGCGCACATGGTGAAAGCTGTACTTTTTACTATCTGAGCAAATGAAAAATCCCTGTATATATAGACAAATCAAATAATTGCACACAATTTGATACCCATTTTGAAAACAATTCTTTTACTGGAAAAAGTTTATAAATAAGTGAAATATGACTGATTTCCCAGTTTAGGGACGCATGAAAATTTACGCAAATGAGCTGACACAAGTCCCCATACCGCTGAATTTCGCCTCGAATCTATTCAAGGTGTCGAAAAAACTTTTGTAATTATGGATAAGGCAAGAAATTCCAGACAATTGGACAGCAATATTTTGTGGAGTCGATAAAATGAAAAATTAGAAATGCAGTCTTAGTTTTCAGAATGGAATTCGTACGCTGTAAATTGTCAGACGACATACCGCGCACATGGTGAAAGCTGTACTTTTTACTATCTGAGCAAATGAAAAATCCCTGTATACACAGACAAATCAAAAAATTGAAAATATTTCTTTTACTGGAAAAAAGTTATAAACAAGTGAGTTATGACTTATTTCCCAGTTTAGGGCCGCATGAGAATTTCCGCAAATGAGCGAACACTATTCCCCATACTTTCTGGGACTGTGGGTTGTCAACGTCGGACTTTCTGGGACTGTCTCCTGGGTGGGGGTCGTCTGCGTGGGACGTTCTGGGACTGTCTCGTTGGTGGGGGGTCGTCTGCATGGGACTTTCTGGGACTGGGGGTCGCCTGCGCATGACTTTCTGGGACTGTCTCCTGGGTGGGGGGTAGTCTGCGTGGGTCTTTCTGGGACTGTGGGTCGTCTGCGTGGGACTGTCTGGGACTGTCTTCTGGTTGGGGGGTCGTCTTTTTGGGTCTTTCTGTGATTGTCTCCTGGGTGGGGGGTCGTCTGCATGAGACTTTCTTGGACTGTGACTCGTCTGCGTGGGACTTTATGGGACTGGGGGTCGTCTGCGTGGGAATTTCTTGTACTGTCTTCTGGGGGGGGGCGTCTACGTGGGACTTTCTGGGACTGGGCGTCTTCTGCGTGGGACTTTTTTAGGCCTGTCTCCTGCCTGGGGGGTTCGTCTTCGTGGGACTTTCTTGGACTAGGGGTCGTCTGCGTGGGACTCTGGGACTGTCTCCTGGGTGGGGTTCGTCTGTGCGGGACTTTCTGGGACTGTGGGTCGTCTGCGTGGGTCTTTCTGGGACTGTCTCCTGCGTGGGGGGTCGTCTGCGTGGGACTTTCTGGGACTGGGGGTCGTCTGCGTGGGACTTTCTGGGACTGTCTCCTGGGTGGGGGGTTGTCTGCGTGGGAATTTCTGGGACTGTCGGTCGTCTACGTAGGACTTTCTATGTTGTCTCCTGGGTGGGGGGTCGTCTGCATCGGACTTTCTGCGACTGTCTCCTGGCTGGGGGGTCGTCTGCGTGGGACTTTCTGGGACTGGGGGTCGTCTGCGTGGGCCTTTCTGGGACTGTCTCCTGGGTCGGGGGTCGTCTGCGTGGGACTTTCTGGGACTGGGGTTCGTCTGCGTGGGCCTTTCTGGGACAGTCTCCTGGGTGGGAGGTCGTCTGCGTAGGACTTTCTGGGAGTGGGTGTCGTCCTTATGGGACTTTCTGGGACTGTCTCCTTGGTGGGGGTTCGTCTGCATGGGACTTTCTGGAACTGGGGGGTCGTCTGCGTGGGACTTGCTGGGACTGTCTCCTGGGTGGGGTGTCGTCTGCGTGGGATATCTGAGACTGTCTCCTGGATGTGGGGTCGTCTGCATGGGACTTTCTGTGATTGGGGTCGTCTGCGTGGGACTTTCTGGGACTGGGGGTCGTCTGCCTGGGTCTTTCTGGGACTGTCTCCTGGGAGGAGGTTCGTCTGCGTGGGACTTTCTGGGACTGTCTCCTGCGTGGGGTGTCGTCTGCCTGGGACTTTCAGTTACTGGGTGTCGTCTCCCTGGGACTTTCTGGTACTGTCTCCTGGGTGGGTGGGTGTCTGCGTGGGACTTTGTGGGACTGTCTCCTGGGTGGGTGTTCGTCTGCTGGGATTTTCTGGGACTGGGGGTCGTCTGCGTGGGACTTTCTGTGACTGGGTGTCTTCTGCGTGGGACTTTCTTGGACTGGGGGTCGTCTGCGTGGGACATTCTGGGACTGTCTCCTGTCTGGGGGGTCGTCTGCGTGGGACTTTCTGGGACTAGGAGTCGTCTGCGTGGGAATTTCTGGGACTGTCTCCTGGGTGGGGGTCGGCTTCGTGGGACTTTCTGGGACTGTGGGTCGTCTCCGTGGGACTTTCTGGGACTGTCTCCTGGGTGGGGGTCTCGTCTGCGTAGGACATTGTGGGACTGGGGGTCATCTGCGTGGGACTTTCTGGGACTGGGGGTCGTCTGCGTGTGACTTTCTGGGACAGTCTCTTGGGTGGGGGGTCGTCTTTTTGGGACTTTCTGGGACTGTCTCTTGGGTGGAGGGTCGTCTGCGTGGGTCTTTCTGGGACTGGGGCTCGTCTTCGTGGGACTTTCTGGGACTGGGGGTCGTCTGCGTGGGACTTTCTGGGACTGTCTCCTTGATGTGGGGTCGTCTGCGTGGACTTTCTGGGATTGGGGGTCGTCTGCGTGGGACTTTCTGGGACTGTCTCCTTTCTGGGGGGTCGTCTGCGTGGGACTTTCAGGGACTGTCTCCTGGGTGGGGGGTATCTGTTTGGGACTTTCTGGGACGGGGGGTCGTCTGCGTGGGAGATGTCGATTTGTAGCGGCCTGATATTACTTGTAAGGCAGTTTTCACAAAAGAGCCAAGAGAAGTCGGCTCGTAGCAACCTGACATTGCTTGTAAGGCAGTTGTCACAAAAGCGCAAGGAGAATTCGGCTTGTCGCAGCCTGATATTACTTGTAAGGCAGTTTCACAAAAGAGCCAAGAGAAGTCGGCTCGTAGCAGCCTGACATTGCTTGTAAGGCAGTTGTCAAAAAGCGCAATGAGAATTCGGCTTGTAGCAGCCTGAGATTTCTTGTAAGGCAGTTGCCATAAAAGGGCCAAGAAAAATCGGCTCGTAGCCGCCTGGGATTGCTTGTAAGGCAATTCGCAAAAAAGCCAGGATAATTCATATTTCTACAGCCTGAGATTGCTTGTAAGGCAGTTGTAACAAAAGAGCCAGCATATGTCGATTTGTAACGGCCTGAGATTGCTTGAAAGGCAGTTTCACAAAAGAGCCAGGTGTATTCGGCTTGTAGCAGGGTGAGATTGATTGTAAGGCACTTTTAAAAAAAGAGTCAGGAGATGTCGATTTGTAGCAGCTTGAGATTGCTTTTAAGGCAATTTTCACAAAAGAGACAAGAGAAGTCGGCTCGTAGACGGCTTGGATTGCTTGTAAGGCAATTTGCACAAAAGATCCAGGAGAATTCGGCTTGCAGCAGCCTGAGAATGCATGTGGGGTGGGGGTTCGTCTGCGTGGGACTTTCTGGGACTGTCTCCTGGGTGGGGGGTCGTCTCCGTGGGATATCTGGGACTGTCTCCTGGGTGGGGGTTCGTCTGCATGGGACTTTCTGGGAATGGGGGTCGTCTGCGTGGGACTTTCTGGGACTGTCTCCTGGGTGGGGAGTCGACTGCGTGGGACTTTCTGGGACTGTGGGTTGTCAACGTTGGACTTTCTGGGACTGTCTCCTGGGTTGGGGTCGTCTTCGTGGGAGGTTCTGGGACTGTCTCGTGGCTGGGGGTCGTCTGCATGGGACTTTCTGGGACTGGGGGTCGTCTGCGCATGACTTTCTGGGACTGTCTCCTTGGTGGGGGGTCGTCTGCGTGGGAATGTCTGGGACTGTGGGTCGTCTGCGTGGGACTTTCTGGGACTGTCTTCTGTTTGGGCGGTCTTCTGTTTGGGTCTTTCTGGGACTGTCTCCTGGGTAGGGGGTCGTCTGCATGAGACTATCTTGGACTGTGACTCGTCTGCGTGGGACTTTCTGGGACTGGAGGTCGTCTGCGGGGGACTTTCTTGTACTGTCGTCTGGGTGGGTTGGGGGGCGTCTTCGTGGGACTTTCTGTGACTGGGCGCCTTCTGCGTGGGACTTTCTAGGCCTGTCTCCTGCCTGGGTGGTTCGTCTTCTTGGGACTTTCTTGGACTAGGGTCGTCTGCGTGGGACTTTCTGGGACTGTCTCCTCGGTGGGGGTCGTCTGCGTGTGACTTTCTCGGACTGGGGGTCGTCTGCGTAGGACTTTCTGGGACTGTCTCCTGGGTGCGGGTCGTCTGCGTGTGACTTTCTGGGACTGGGTGTCGTCTGCGTGGGACTTTCTGGGACTGTCTCCTGGGTGGTGGTCGTCTGCGTGGGACTTTCTGGGACTGTGGGTCGTCTGCGTGGGACTTTCTGGGACTGTCTCCTGGGTGCGGGGTCGTCTGCGTGGGACTTTCTGGGACTGTCTCCTGGGTGGTGGTCGTCTGCGTGGGACTTTCTGGGACTGGGTCGTCTGCGTGGGACTTTCTGGGACTGTCTCCTGGGTGGGGGGTTGTCTGCGGGGGAATTTCTGGGACTGTCGGTCGTCTACGTGGGACTTACTGGGGTTGTCTCCTGGGTGGGGGGTCGTCTCCGTGGGATATCTGGGACTGTCTCCTGGGTGGGGGTTCGTCTGCATGGGACTTTCTGGGAATGGGGGTCGTCTGCGTGGGACTTTCTGGGACTGTCTCCTGGGTGGGGAGTCGACTGCGTGGGACTTTCTGGGACTGTGGGTTGTCAACGTTGGACTTTCTGGGACTGTCTCCTGGGTTGGGGTCGTCTTCGTGGGAGGTTCTGGGACTGTCTCGTGGCTGGGGGTCGTCTGCATGGGACTTTCTGGGACTGGGGGTCGTCTGCGCATGACTTTCTGGGACTGTCTCCTTGGTGGGGGGTCGTCTGCGTGGGAATGTCTGGGACTGTGGGTCGTCTACGTGGGACTTACTGGGGTTGTCTCCTGGGTGGGGGGTCGTCTGCGTGGCATATCTGGGACTGGGTCCTGGATGGGGGGTCGTCTGCATGGGACTTTCTGTGATTGGGTTCGTCTGCGTGGGACTTCCTGGGACTGTCTCCTGGGTGGGGGGTGTCTGCGTGGGACTTTGTGGGACTGTCTCCTGGGTGGGTGTTCGTCTGCGTGGGACTTTCTGGGACTGGGGGTCGTCTGCGTGGGACTTTCTGTTACTGGGTGTCTTCTGCGTGGGACATTCTTGGACAGGGGGTCGTCTGCCTCGGACTTTCTGGGACTGGGGTTCGTCTGCGTGGGACTTTCTGGGACTGGGGCCCGTCTGCGTGGGACTTTGTGGGAGTGGGGTTCGTCTGCGTGGGACTTTCTGGGACTGTCTCCTGGTTGGGGGGTCGTCTGTTTGGGACTTTCTTAGAACTGTCTCCTGGGTGGGGTGTCGTCTGCGTGGGACTTTCTTGGACTGGGGGTCGTCTGTTTGGGACTTTCTGGGACTGTTTCCTGGGTGGGGGGTCGTCAGCGTTTGAATTTCTGGGACTGTCTCCTGGGTGGTGGGTCGTCTGCGTGGGACTTTCTGGGACTAGGGGTCGTCTGCGTGCGACTTTTTGGGACTGCGGATCGTCTGCGTGGGACTTTCTGTGACTGTCTCATGGGTGGGGGGTCGTCTGCGTGGGACTTTCTGGGACTGGGGGTCGTCTGTGTGGGACTTTCTGGGACTGTCTCCAGGGTGGGGTGTCGTCTGCGTGGAACTTTCTGGGACTGGGGGTCGTCTGCGTGGGTCTTTCTTGGTCTGTCTCCTGGGTGAGGGGTCATCTGCGTGGGACTTTCTGGGTCTGTCTCCTGGGTGGGAGGTCGTCTGCGTGGGACTTTCTTTGACTGGGGTTCGTCTGCGTGGGACTTTCTGGGACTGTCTCCTGGGTGGGAGGGTCGTCTGCGTGAGATATATGGGACTGTCTCCTGGGTGGGGGGGTTGTCTGCGTGGGACTTTCTGGGACTGGGGGTCGTCTGCGTGGGAGTTTCTGGGACTGTCTCCTGGGTGGGGGGTCGTCTGCATGGGATATCTGGGACTGTCTCCTGGGTGGGGTGTAGTCTGCATGGGACTTTCTGTGACTTGGGGTCGTCTGCGTGGGTCTTTCTTTGAGTCTCTCCTGGGTGGGGGTCGTCTGCGTGGGACTTTCTGGGACTGTCTCCTGGGTGGGGGTTCGTCTGCGCGGGACTTTCTGGGACTGTCTCCTGAGTAGGGGGTCGTCTGCTTGGGACTTTGTGGGACTGGGGGTCGTCTGCGTGGGACTTTCTGGGAGTGGGGGTCATCTGCGTGGGACTTTCTGGGACTGTCTCGTCTTTGGGGGGTCGTCTGCGTGGGACTTTCTGGGACTGGGGTCGTCTGCGTGGGACTTTCTGGGACTGGGGGTCGTCTTTGTGGGACTTTCTGTCACTGGGAGTCGTCTGCGTGGGTCTTTCTGGGACTGTCTCCTGTCGGGTGGGTCGTCTGCGTGGGACTTTCTGGGACTGTCTCCTGGGTGAGGGGTCGTCTGCGTGGGACTTTCTGGGACTGGGGGTCGTCTGCATGGGACTTTATGGGACTGTCTCCTGGGTGGGGTGTCGTCTGCGAGGGACTTTCTGTGACTGTCTCGTAGGTGTTGGCCGTCTGCGTGGGACTTTCTGGGACTGGGTGTCGTCTGCGTCGGACTTTCTGGGACTGTCACCTGGGTGGGGGGTCGTCTGCGTGGGACTTTCTGGGACTGTGGGTTGTCAACGTGGGAATTTCTGGGACTGTCTCCTGGGTGGGGATCGTCTGCGTGGGACGTTTTGGGACTGTCTCCTGGGTGGGGGTCGTCTGCGTGGGACTTTCTGGGACTGTGGGTTGTCAACGTGGGAATTTCTGGGGCTGTCTCCTGGGTGGGGGTCGTCTGCATGGGACTTTCTTGGACAGGGGGTCGTTTCCGTGGGACTTTATGGGACTGTCGCCTGGGTGGGGTGTCGTCTGTTTCGGACTTTCTGAGACGGTCAGCTGGTTGGGGGGTGGTCGGCGTGGGACCTTCTGGGACTGGGGGTCATCTGCGTGGGACTTTCTTGTAATGGGGGTCGTCTGCGTGCACTTTCTGGGATTCTCTCCGGAGTGGGGGGTAGTCTGCGTGGGACTTTCTGTTACTGGGGGTCGTCTGCGTGGGACTTTCTGGGATTGTCTCCTGTCTGGTGGGTCGTCTGCGTGGGACTTTCTGGGACTGTCTCCTGGGTGAGGGGTCGTCTGCGTGGGACTTTCTGGGACTGGGGGTCGTCTTCATGGGACTTTATGGGACTGTCTCCTGGGTGGGGGTCGTCTGCGTGGGACGTTCTGGGACTGTCTCCTGGGTGGGCGGTCGTCTGCATGGGACTTTCTGGGACTGGGGGTCGTCTGCGTATGATTTTCTGTGACTGTCTACTGGGTGGGGGGTCGTCTGCTTGGGACTTTCTTGGACTGTGACTCGTCTGCGTGGGACTTTCTGGGACTGGGCGTCTTCTGCGTGGAACTTTCTGGGACTGTCTCCTGTCTGGGGGTCGTCTTCGTGGGAATTTCTGGGTCTGGGTGTCGTCTGCGTGGGCCTTTCTGGGACTGTCTCCTGGATTGGGGGTCGTCTGCGTGGGATTTTATGGGACTGTCTCCTGTCTGGGGGGTCGTCTTCGTGGGAATTTCTGGGACTGGGGGTCGTCTGCGTGGGCCTTTCTGGGACTGTCTCCTGGATTGGGGGTCGTCTGCGTGGGACTTTCTGGGACTGGGTGTCATCCCCGTGGGACTTTCTGGGACTGTCTCCTGGGTGGGGGGTCGTCTGCGTGGGACTTTCTGGGACTGTCTCCTGGGTGCGGGGTCGTCTGCGTGGGACTTTCTGGGACTGTCTCCTGGGTGGTGGTCGTCTGCGTGGGACTTTCTGGGACTGTGGGTCGTCTGCGTGGGACTTTCTGGGACTGTCTCCTGGGTGGGGGGTTGTCTGCGGGGGAATTTCTGGGACTGTCGGTCGTCTACGTGGGACTTACTGGGGTTGTCTCCTGGGTGGGGGGTCGTCTGCATGGGACTTTCTGTGATTGGGTTCGTCTGCGTGGGACTTCCTGGGACTGTCTCCTGGGTGGGGGGTGTCTGCGTGGGACTTTGTGGGACTGTCTCCTGGGTGGGTGTTCGTCTGCGTGGGACTATCTGGGACTGGGGGTCGTCTGCGTGGGACTTTCTGTTACTGGGTGTCTTCTGCGTGGGACATTCTTGGACAGGGGGTCGTCTGCGTCGGACTTTCTGGGACTGGGGTTCGTCTGCGTGGGACTTTCTGGGACTGGGACCCGTCTGCGTGGGACTTTGTGGGAGTGGGGTTCGTCTGCGTGGGACTTTCTGGGACTGTCTCCTGGTTGGGGGGTCGTCTGTTTGGGACTTTCTTAGAACTGTCTCCTGGGTGGGGTGTCGTCTGCGTGGGACTTTCTGGGACTGGGGGTCGTCTGTTTGGGACTTTCTGGGACTGTTTCCTGGGTGTGGGGTCGTCAGCGTTTGAATTTCTGGGACTGTCTCCTGGGTGGGGGTCGTCTGCATGGGACTTTCTGGGACTGGGGGTCTTCTGTGTTGCACTTTTTGGGTCTGGGGGTCGTCTGCGTGGGACTTTCTGGGACTGTCTCCTGGGTGGTGGGTCGTCTGCGTGGGACTTTCTGGGACTAGGGGTCGTCTGCGTGCGACTTTTTGGGACTGCGGATCGTCTGCGTGGGACTTTCTGTGACTGTCTCATGGGTGGGGGGTCGTCTGCGTGGGACTTTCTGGGACTGGGGGTCGTCTGTGTGGGACTTTCTGGGACTGTCTCCAGGGTGGGGTGTCGTCTGCGTGGAACTTTCTGGGACTGGGGGTCGTCTGCGTGGGTCTTTCTTGGTCTGTCTCCTGGGTGAGGGGTCATCTGCGTGGGACTTTCTGGGTCTGTCTCCTGGGTGGGAGGTCGTCTGCGTGGGACTTTCTGGGACTGGGGTTCGTCTGCGTGGGACTTTCTGGGACTGTCTCCTGGGTGGGAGGGTCGTCTGCGTGAGATATATGGGACTGTCTCCTGGGTGGGGGGGTTGTCTGCGTGGGACTTTCTGGGACTGGGGGTCGTCTGCGTGGGACTTTCTGGGACTGGAGGTCGTCTGCGTGGGTCTTTCAGGGACTGTCTCCTGGGTGGGGGGTCGTCTGTTTGGGACTTTCTGGGACTGGGGGTCGTCTGCGTGGGACTTTCTGGGACTGTCTCCTGGGTGGGGAGTCGTCTGCGTGGGTCTTTCTGGGACTGGGGGTCGTCTGCGTTGGAGTTTCTGGGACTGTCTCCTGGGTGGGGGGTCGTCTGCATGGGATATCTGGGACTGTCTCCTGGGTGGGGTGTAGTCTGCATGGGACTTTCTGTGACTTGGGGTCGTCTGCGTGGGTCTTTCTTTGAGTCTCTCCTGGGTGGGGGTCGTCTGCGTGGGACTTTCTGGGACTGTCTCCTGGGTGGGGGTTCGTCTGCGCGGGACTTTCTGGGACTGTCTCCTGAGTAGGGGGTCGTCTGCGTGGGTCTTTCAGGGACTGGGTGTCTTCTGCGAGGGACTTTCTGGGATTGTCTCCTGGGTAGGGGGTCGTCTGCTTGGGACTTTGTGGGACTGGGGGTCGTCTGCGTGGGACTTTCTGGGAGTGGGGGTCATCTGCCTGGGACTTTCTGGGACTGTCTCGTCTTTGGGGGGTCGTCTGCGTGGGACTTTCTGGGACTGGGGTCGTCTGCGTGGGACTTTCTGGGACTGGGGGTCTTCTGCGTGGGACTTTCTGGGACTGTCTCCTGGGTGGGGGGTTGTCTGTTTGGGACTTTCTGGGACTGTCTCCTGGGTGGGGGTCGTCTGCGTGGGACTTTCTGGGACTGTTTCCTGGGTGGGGGTCGTCTGCATGGGACTTCCTAGGACTGGGGGTCGTCTGTGTGGGACTTTCTGAGACTGTTTCCTGGGTGGGGGGTAGTCAGCGTTTGAATTTCTGGGACTGTCTCCTGGGTGGGGGTCGTCTGCATGGGACTTTCTGGGACTGGGGGTCTTCTGTGTTGCACTTTTTGGGTCTGGGGGTCGTCTGCGTGGGACTTTCTGGGACTGTCTCCTGGGTGGTGGGTCGTCTGCGTGGGACTTTCTGGGACTAGGGGTCGTCTGCGTGCGACTTTTTGGGACTGCGGATCGCCTGCGTGGGACTTTCTGTGACTGTCTCATGGGTGGGGGGTCGTCTGCTTGGGACTTTCTGGGACTGGGGGTCGTCTGTGTGGGACTTTCTGGGACTGTCTCCAGGGTGGGGTGTCGTCTGCGTGGAACTTTCTGGGACTTGGGGTCGTCTGCGTGGGTCTTTCTTGGTCTGTCTCCTGGGTGAGGGGTCATCTGCGTGGGACTTTCTGGGTCTGTCTCCTGGGTGGGAGGTCGTCTGCGTGGGACTTTCTGGGACTGGGGTTCGTCTGCGTGGGACTTTCTGGGACTGTCTCCTGGGTGGGAGGGTCGTCTGCGTGAGATATATGGGACTGTCTCCTGGGTAGGGGGGTTGTCTGCGTGGGACTTTCTGGGACTGGGGGTCGTCTGCGTGGGACTTTCTGGGACTGGGGGTCGTCTGCGTGGGTCTTTCAGGGACTGTCTCCTGGGTGGGGGGTCGTCTGTTTGGGACTTTCTGGGACTGGGGGTCGTCTGCGTGGGACTTTCTGGGACTGTCTCCTGGGTGGGGAGTCGTCTGCGTGGGTCTTTCTGGGACTGGGGATCGTCTGCGTGGGAGTTTCTGGGACTGTCTCCTGGGTGGGGGGTCGTCTGCATGGGATATCTGGGACTGTCTCCTGGGTGGGGTGTAGTCTGCATGGGACTTTCTGTGACTTGGGGTCGTCTGCGTGGGTCTTTCTTTGAGTCTCTCCTGGGTGGGGGTCGTCTGCGTGGGACTTTCTGGGACTGTCTCCTGGGTGGGGGTTCGTCTGCGCGGGACTTTCTGGGACTGTCTCCTGAGTAGGGGGTCGTCTGCGTGGGTCTTTCAGGGACTGGGTGTCGTCTGCGTGGGACTTTCTGGGACTGGGAGCCGTCTGCGTAGGACTTTCTGGCAGTGGGGGTCGTCTGCGTGGAACTTTCTGGGACTGTCTCCTTGGTGTGAGGTCGAATGTTTGGGACTTTCTGGGACTGTTTCCTGAGTGGGGGGTCGTCTGCGTGGGACGTTCTTTGACTGGGGGTCGTCTGCGTGGGACTTTCTGGGACTGTCTCCTGGGTGGGGATCGTCTGCGTGTGTTTTTCTGGGACTGGGAGTCGTCTGCGTGGGCCTTTCTGGGACTGTCTCCTTGGTAGGGTGTCTTCTGCTAGGGACTTTCTGGGACTGGGGGTCGTCTGCGTTGGACTTTCTGGGACTGGGGGTCGTTTGCGTGGGACTTGCTGGGACTGGGGGTCGTCTGCATGGGAATTTCTGGGACTGTCTCCTGTCTGGGGGGTCGTCTGCGTGGGACTTTCTGGGACTAGGGTGTCGTCTGCGTGGGATTTCCTGGGACTGGGGGTCGTCTGCGTGGGACTTTCTGGGACTGGGGGTCGTCTGCGTGGGACTTTCTGTGACTGTCTGCTGGGTGGGGTTCGTCTGCGTGGGACTTTCTGGGAATGGGGGTCGTCTGCGTGGGACATTCTGGGAGTGGGGGTCGTCTGCGTGGGACATTCTGGGACTGTCTCCTGGGTGGGGTGTCGTCTGCGTTGGACTTTCTGGGACTGGGGGTCTTCTGCGTGGGACTTTCTGGGACTGTCTCCTGTGTGGGGGGTCGTCTGCTAGGGACTTTCTTTGACTGGGGGTCTTTTGCGTGGGACTTTCTTTGACTGGGGGTCGTCTGCGTGGGACTTTCTTGGACTGTCTCTTGGGTGGGTGTTCGTCTGCATGGGACTTTCTGGGACTGGGGGTCATCTGCATGGGACTTTCTAGGACTGTCTCCGGGGTGGGGGGGGTCGTCTGCGTGGACAATCTGGGACTAGGGGTCGTCTGCGTGGGACCTTATGGGACTGGGGTTCGTCTGCGTGGGACTTTCTGGGACTTTTTCCTGGGTGAGTGTTTCATCTGCGTGGGACATTCTGGGTCTATCTCCTTGTTGGGAGCTCGTCTGCGTTGGACTTTCTGGGATTGGGGGTCGTCTGCATGGGACTTTCTGGGACTGTCTCCTGTGTGGGGGTTCTTCTGCGTGGGACTTTCTGGGACTGGGGGTCGTCTGCGTGGGACTTTCTGGTACTGGGGTCGTCTGCGTGGGACTTTCTGGGACTGTCTCCTGGGTGGGGGGTTGTCTGCGTGGGACTTTCTGGGACTGTCTCCTGGGTCGGGGTCGTCTGAGTGGGATATCTTGGACTGTCTCCTGGGTGGGGGGCGTCTGCATGGGACTTTCTGGGACTCGGGTTCGTCTGCGTGTGTCTTGCTTTGACTCTTTCCTGGGTGGGGTGTCGTCTGCATGGGTCTTTCTGGGACTGGGGGTCTTCTGCGTGGGACTTCCTGGGACTGTCTCCTGTGTGGGGGGTCGTCTGTTAGGGACTTTCTGGGACTGTTTTCTGGGTGGGGGGCACGTCTGCGTGGGAATTTCTGTGACTGGGGGTCGTCTGCGTGGCACTTTCTGGGACTGGCTCCTGGGTGGGGGGTCGTCTGCGTGGGACTTTCTGGGACTGGGGGTCGTCTGCGTGGGACTTTCTGGGACTGTCTCCTGGGTGCGGGTCGTCTGCATGGGACTTTCTTGGACTGGGGGTCTTTTGCGTGGGACTTTTTGGGACTGGGTGTCGTCTGCGTGGGACTTTCTTGGACTGTCTCTTGGGTGGGTGTTCGTCTGCATGGGACTTTCTGGGACTGGGTGTCGTCTGCATGGGACTTTCTAGGACTGTCTCCGGGG
Organism: Acanthosepion esculentum; assembly: GCA_964036315.1. Taxonomy (NCBI): domain Eukaryota; kingdom Metazoa; phylum Mollusca; class Cephalopoda; order Sepiida; family Sepiidae; genus Acanthosepion; species Acanthosepion esculentum. Next base: position 83,154,126 of record OZ038507.1, read on the forward strand.
TGGGGGGTCGTCTGCGTGGGACAATCTGGGACTAGGGGTCGTCTGCGTGGGACCTTCTGGGACTGGGGTTCGTCTGCGTGGGACTTTCTGGGACTTTCTCCTGGGTGAGGGTTTCATCTGCGTGGGACATTCTGGGTCTATCTCCTTGTTAGGAGGTCGTCTGCGTTGGACTTTCTGGGATTGGGTGTCGTCTGCATGGTACTTTCTGGGACTGTCTCCTGTGTGGGGGTTCTTCTGCGTGGGACTTTCTGGGACTGTCTCCTGGGTGGGTGTCGTCTGCATGGGACTTCCTGGGACTGGGGGTCTTCTGCGTGGGACTTTCTGGGACTGTCTCCTGGGTGCGGGGTCGTCTGCGTGGGATATCTGGGACTGACACCTGGCTGGGGGGTCTTCTGCATGTCACTTTCTGTGACTGGGGATCGTCTGCGTGGGACTTTCTGGGACTGTCTCCTGGCTGGTGGCTCTTCTTCGTGGGACTTTCTGGGACTGTCTCCTGGGTGCGGGTCGTCTTTGGGACTTTCTTGGACTGGGTGTCGTCTGCGTGGGTCTTTCTGGGACTCTCTCCTTGGTGGGGGGTCGTCTGCGTGGGCATTTCTGGGACTGTGGGTCGTCTGCGTGGGACTTTCTGGGACTGTCTCCTTGGTGGGGGGTTGTCTGCCTGGGACTTTCTTGGACTGGGGGTCGTCTGCGTGGGACTTTTTGGACTGGGAGCCGTCTGCGTAGGACTTTCTGGCAGTGGGGGTCGTCTGCGTGGAACTTTCTGGGACTGTCTCCTTGGTGTGAGGTCGAATGTTTGGGACTTTCTGGGACTGTTTACTGAGTGGGGGGTCGTCTGCGTGGGACGTTCTTTGACTGGGGGTCGTCTGCGTGGGACTTTCTGGGACTGTCTCCTGGGTGGCGGGTCGTCTGAGTGGGACTTTCTGGCACTGTCTCCTGGGTGGGGATCGTCTGCGTGTGTTTTTCTGGGACTGGGAGTCGTCTGCTAGGGACTTTCTGGGACTGGGGGTCGTTTGCGTGGGACTTGCTGGGACTGGGGGTCGTCTGCATGGGACTTTCTGGGACTGTCTCCTGTCTGGGGGGTCGTCTTCGTGGGACTTTCTGGGACTAGGGTGTCGTCTGCGTGGGATTTTCTGGGACTGGGGGTCGTCTGCGTGGGACTTTCTGGGACTGGGGGTCGTCTGCGTGGGACTTTCTGGGACTGTCTGCTGGGTGGGTTTCGTCTGCGTGGGATTTTCTGGGAATGGGGGTCGTCTGCGTGGGACATTCTGGGAGTGGGGGTCGTCTGCTAGGGTCTTTCTTTGACTGTCTCCTGTGTGGGAGTCGTCTGCATGGGACTTTCTTAGACTGGGGGTCGTCTGCGTGGGACTTTCTGGGACTGTCTCCTGGGTGGCGGGTCGTCTGAGTGGGACTTTCTGGCACTGTCTCCTGGGTGGGGATCGTCTGCGTGTGTTTTTCTTGGACTGGGTGTCGTCTGCGTGGGCCTTTCGGGGACTGTCTCCTTGGTAGGGTGTTGTCTGCTAGGGACTTTCTGGGACTCGGTTTCGTCTGCGTGGGACTTTCTGGGACTGGGGGTCGTCTGCGTGGAACTTTCTGGGACTGGGGGTCGTCTGCTGGGGACTTGCTAGGACTGGGGGTCGACTGCATGGTACTTTCTTGGACTGTCTCCTGTCTGGGGGGTCGTCTGCGTGGGACTTTCTGGGACTAGGGTGTCGTCTGCGTGGGATTTTCTGGGACTGGGGGTCGTCTGCGTAGGACTTTCTGGGACTGGGGGTCGTCTGCCTGGGACTTTCTGGGACTGTCTGCTTGGTGGGGGTCGTCTGCCTGGGACATTCTTGGAGTGGGGGTCGTCTGCATGGGACATTCTTGGACTGTCTCCTGGGTGGGGTGTCGTCTGCGTTGGGCTTTCTGGGACTGGGGGTCGTCTGCGTGGGACTTTCTGGGACTGTCTCCTGTGTGGGGGGTCGTCTGCTAGGGAGTTTCTTGGACTGTCTCCTGGGTGGGAGTCGTCTGCATGGGACTTTATTAGACTGGGGGTCGTCTGCGTGGGACTTTCTGGGACTGCCTCCTGGGTGGGGGGTCGTCTACGTGGGACTTTCTGGGACTGGGGGTCGTCTGCGTGGGACTTTCTGGGACTGTCTCCTGGGTGGGGGTTCGTCTGCGTGGGACATTCTGGGACTAGGGGTCATCTGCGTGGGACCTTCTGGGACTGGGGGTCGTCTGCGTGGGACTTTCTGGGACTGTCTCCTGGCTGGGAGGTCGTCTGCGTGGGACTTTCTGGGACTGGGGGTCGTCTGCGTGGGTCTTTCTTGGATTGTCTCCTGGGAGGGTTTCGTCTGCGTGGAACTTACTTGGACTGAGGCTCGTCTGCGTGGGACTTTCTGGGTCTGTCTTCTGGGTGAGGGGTCATATGCGTGGGACTTTCTGGATCAGTCTCCTGGGTGGGAGGTCGTCTGCGTGGGACGTTCTGGGACTGGGGGTCGTCTGCGTGGGACTTTCTGGGACTGTCTCCAGTGTGGGGGGTCGTCTGCTAGGGATTTTCTGGGACTGTCTCCTGGGTGGGGGTCGTCTGCATGGGACTTTCTTAGACTGGGGGTCGTCTGCGTGGGACTTTCTGGGACTTTCTCCTGGGTGGGGGGCACGTTTGCGTGGGATTTTCTGTGACTGGGTGTCGTCTGCGTGGGACTTTCTGGGACTGGGGGTCGTCTGCGTGAGACTTTCTGGGACTGTCTCCTGGGTGGGGGGTCGTCTGCAAGGGACTTTCTGGGGCTGGGGGTCGTCTGCGTGGGACTTTCTCCTGGGTGGGGGGTTCGTCTGCGTGGGACTTTCTCCTGGGTGGGGGGTTCGTCTGCGTGGGACTTTCTGGGGCTGGGGGTCGTCTGCGTGGGACTTTCTGGGACTGTCTCCTGGGTGTGGGGTCATCTGCGTGGGACTTTCTGGGTCTGTCTCCTGGGTGGGAGGTCGTCTGCGTGCGACTTTCATGGACTGGGGGTCGTCTGCGTGGGACTTTCTTGGACTGTCTCCTGGGTGGGAGGGTCGTCTACGTGGGACTTTCTGGGACTGTCTCCTGGGTGGGTGTTCGTCTGCGTGGGACTTTTTGGGACTGGGGCTCGTCTGCGTGGGTCTTTCTGGGTCTGTTTTCTGGGTGGGGTTTCACACAAGAGCCAGGCGTATTCGGCTTGTAGCAGGCTTGTAAGGCAGTTTTGAAAAAAAGAGGCAGGAGATGTCGTTTTGTAGCAGCCTGAGATTGCTTTGAATGCAGTTTTCACAAAAGAGCCAAGAGACGTCGGCTCGTAGACGCATGGGATTGCTTGTAAATCAATTTGCAGAAAGGAACCTGAGATTGCTTGTAAAGCAGTTTTGAAAAAAAGGGACAGGAGATGTCGTTTTGTAGCAGCCTGGGATTGCTTTGAAGGCAGTTTTCACAAAAGAGCCAGGAGAAATCGGCTCGTAGCCGCCTGGGATTGCTTGTAAAGCAATTGGCACAAAAAGCCAGGGGAATTGGGATTGCTGTAGACTGAGATTGCTTTTAAGGCATTTGTTACAATAGAACCAGGAGAATTTGGCTTATAGCAGCATGAGATTGCTTGTAAGGCAGTTACCACAAAAGAGCCAGGAGATATCGGCACGTAGCCGCCTGGGATTGCTTTTAAGGCAATTGGCACAAAAAGTCAAGAGAACTGCCCTGCGGCAGCCTGAGATTGCTTGTAAGGCAGTTGTCACAAAAGAGACAGGAGATGTCGATTTGTAGTTGCCTGAGATTTCTTGCAAGGCAGTTTCACAAAAGAGCCAGGCGTATTCGGCTTGTACCAGCCTGAGATTGCTTGTAAGGCAGTTACCACAAAAGAGCCAGAAGAAATCGGCACGTAGCCGCCTGGGATTGCTTTTAAGGCAATTGGCACAAAAAGTCAGGAGAACAGTGCTGGCGGCAGCCTTAGATTGCTTGTAAAGCAGTTGTCACAAAAGAGACAGGATATGTCGATTTGTAGTGGCCTGAGATTGCTTGCAAAGCAGTTTCACAAAAGAGCCAGGCGTATTCGGCTTGTAGCAGCCTGAGATTGCTTGTAAGGCAGTTACCACAAAAGAGCCAGGAGAAATCGGCACGTAGCCGCCTGGGATTGCTTTTAAGGCAATTGGCACAAAAAGTCAGGAGAACTGTCCTGGCGGAAGCCTGATATTGCTTGTAAAGCAGTTGTCACAAAAGAGACAGGAGATGTCGATTTGTAGCGGCCTGATATTACTTGTAAGTCAGTTTTCACAAAAGAGCCAAGTGAAGTCGGCTTGTAGCAGCCTGACATTGCTTGTAAGGTAATTGTCACAAAAGTGCCAGGAGAATTCGGCTTGTAGCAGCCTGAGATTACTTGCAAGGCAGTTTTCACAAAATAGCCAAGAGATGTCGGTTCGTAGCAGCCTGGCATTGATTGTAAGGCAGTTGTCATAAAAGCGCCAAGAGAATTCGGCTTGTAGGAGCCTGAGATTTCTTGTAAGGCAGTGGCCACAAAAGTGCCAGCAGAAATCGGCTCGTAGCCGCATGGGATTGCTTGTAAGGCAATTCGCACAAAAAGCCAGGAGAATTCATATTGCTGCAGCCTGAGAATGCTTGTAAGGCAGATGCCACAAATTAGCCAGGAGAAATCGGTTCGTAGCAGCCTGGGATTGGTTGTAAGGAAATTAGCACAAAAATCAGGAGAATTGGACTAGCGTCAGCCTGAGATTGCTTGTAAGGCAGTTGTCCCAAAAGAGCCAGTATATGTCGATTTGTAGCAGGCTGAGATTGCTTGTAAGGCAGTTTTCACAAAAGAGACAAGAGATGTGGGTTTGTAGCAGCCTGAGATTGCTTGAAAGGCAGTTTTCACAAAAGAGCAAGGAGAAGTCGGCTCGTAGCAGTCTGACATTGCTTGTAAGGCAGTTTCCACAAAAGAGCCAGGAGAATTGGTTCTGTTGCAGACTGAGATTACTTGTAAGGCAGTTGCTGCAAAAGAGCCAGGAGAAATCGTCTCGTAGCCGCCTGGGATTGCTTTTTGGCAGTTTTTATAAAAAGAGACAGGAGATGTCGTTTTGTAGCAATCTGAAATTGCTTTTACGGCAGTTTTTACAAAAGAGACAAGAGAAGTCGGCTCATAGAGGCCTGGGATTGATTGTAAGGCAATTTGCACAAAAGAGCCAGGAGAATTCGGCTTGCAGCAGCCTGAGATTGCTTGTAAGGCAGTTGTCACAATAGAACTAGGAGAATTCGGCATGTAGCAGCCTGGGATTGCTTGTAAGGCAGTTACCACAAAAGAGCCAGAAGAAATCGGCACGTAGCCGCCTGGGATTGCTTTTAAGGAAATTGGCACAAAAAATCATGAGAACTGTCCGGCGGCAGCCTGAGATTGCTTGTAAGGCAGTTGTCACAAAAGAGACAGGATATATCGATTTGTAGCGGCCTGATATTACTTGTAAGGCAGTTTTAACAAAAGTGCCAAGAGAAGTCGGCTCGTATCAGCCTGACATTGCTTGTAAGGCTGTTGTCACAAAAGCGCCAGGAGAATTCGGCTTGTAGCAGTCTGAGATTGCTTGTAAGGCAGTTGTCACAAAAGAGTCAGTATATGTCGATTTGTAGCAGGCTGAGATTGCTTGTAAGGCAGTTTTCACAAAAGAGACAAGAGATGTGGGTTTGTAGCAGCCTGAGATTGAAAGGCAGTTTTCACAAAAGAGCAAGGAGAAGTCGGCTCGTAGCAGTCTGACATTGCTTGTAAGGCAGTTTTCACAAAAGAGCCAGGAGAATTCAGCTTGTTGCAGACTGAGATTACTTGTAAGGCAGTTGCTGCAAAAGAGCAAGGAGAAATCGACTCGTAGCCGCCTGGGATTGCTTCTAAGGCAGTTTTTATAAAAAGAGACAGGAGATGTCGTTTTGTATCAATCTGAGATTGCTTTTAAGGCAGTTTTTACAAAAGAGACAAGAGAAGTCGACTCGTAGACGCCTGGGATTGATTGTAAGGCAATTTGCACAAAAGAGCCAGGAGAAATCGGCTTGCAGCAGCCTGAGATTGCTTGTAAGGCAGTTGCCACAAATGAGCCAGGCGAAATCGACTCGTAGCCGCCTGGGATTGCTTGTAAGGCAATTGGCACAAAATGCTAGGGGAATTGGGATTGCTGCAGCCTGAGATTGCTTGCAAGGCAGTTGTCACAATAGAACTAGGAGAATTCGGCATGTAGCAGCCTGGGATTGCTTGTAAGGCAGTTCCCACAAAAGAGCAAGGAGAAATCGGCACGTAGCCGCCTGGGATTGCTTTTAAGGCAATTGGCACAAAAAATCATGATAACTGTCCCGGCGGCAGCCTGAGATTGCTTGTAAGGCAGTTGCCACAAAAGCGCCAGGAGAATTCGGCTTGTAGCAGCCTGAGATTTCTTGTAAGGCAGTTGTCACAAAAGCGCCAGGAGAATTCGGCTTGTCGCAGCCTTAGATTTCTTGTAACGCAGTTGCCACAAATGGCCAGGAGAAATCGGCTCGTAGCCGCCTTGGAGTGCTTGTAAGGCAATTCGGACAAAAAGCCAGGAGAATTCATATTGCTGCAGCCTGAGAATGCTTGTAAGGCAGATGCCAAAAATGAGCCAGGAGAAATCGCTTCGTAGCAGCCTGGGATTGCTTTTAAGGCAAAATCGGCACAAAAAGTCAGGAGAACTGTCCTGGCGGAAGCCTGAGATTGCTTGTAAAGCAGTTGTCACAAAAGAGACAGGAGATGTTGATTTGTAGCGGCCTGATATTACTTGTAAGGCAGTTTTCACAAAAGAGCCAAGAGAAGTCGGCTTGTAGCAGCCGGAGATTACTTGCAAGGCAGTTTTCACAAAAGCACCAGGAGAATTCGGCTTGTAGCAGCCTGAGATTTCTTGTAAGGCAGTTGCCACAAAAGGGCCAGGAGAAATCGGCTCGTAGCCGCCTTGGAGTGCTTGGAAGCCAATTCGAACAAAAAGCCAGGAGAATTCATATTGCTGCAGCCTAAGAATGCTTGTAAGGCAGATGCCAAAAATGAGCCAGGAGAAATCGCTTCGTAGCAGCCTGGGATGGCTTGTAAGGCAATTGGCACAAAAAGTCTGGAGAATTGGACTAGCGGCAGCCTGAGATTGCTTGTAAGGCAGTTGTCACAAAAGAGCCAGGATATATCGATTTGTAGCTGCCTGATATTGCTTGTAAGACAGTTTCGCAAAAGAGCCAGGCGTATTCGGCTTGTAACAGGCTGAGATTGCTTGTAAAGCAGTTTTCAAAAAAAGAGACAGGAGAATTCGTCTTGTAGCAGCCTGAGATTGCTTGTAAGGCAGATACCACAAAAGAGCCAGGAGAAATCGGCACGTGGCCGCCTGGGATTGCTTTTAAAGCAATAGGCACAAAAACTCAGGAGAATATGGCTGGATCCAGCCTGAGATTGCTTGTAAGGCAGTTGTCACATAAGAGCCAGAAGATGTCGATTTGTAGCGGCCTCAGTTTGATTGCAAGGCAGTTTCACAAAAGAGCCAGGCGTATTCGGCTTGTAGCAGGCTGAGATTACTTGTAAGGCAATTTTCACAAAAGAGACAAGAGATGTGGGTTTGTAGCAGCCTGAGATTTCTTGAAAGGCAGTTTTCACAAAAGAGCCAGGAGAATTCGGCTTGTTGCAGACTGAGATTACTTGTAAGGCAGTTGCTGCAAAAGGGCCAGGAGAAATCGTCTCGTAGCCGCCTGGGATGGCTTGTAAGACAATTGGCACAAAAAGCCAGGAGAATTGGGCTCATAGCAGCCTGAGAATGCTTGTAAGGCAGATGCCACAAATGAGCCACGAGGAATCGGCACGTAGCAGCCTGGCATTTCTTGTAAGGCAATTGGCACAAAAAGTCAGGAGAATTGGACTAGTGGCAGCCTGAGATTGCTTGTAATCCCAGGCTGTTACGAGCCGATTTCTCCTGGCTCAATTGTGGCATATGCCTTACAAGCATTCTCAGGCTGCTACAAGCCAAATTCTCCTGGCTTTGTGTGCCAATTGCCTTACAAGCAATCCCAGGTGGCTACGAGCCGACTTCTTTTGGCTCTTTTCTGAAAACTCTCTTACACGAAATCTCAGCCTGATGCCACAAATGAGCCAGGAGAAATCGGCTCGTAGCAGCCTGGGATTGCTTCTAAGGCAATTGGCAAAAAAAACCAAGAGAATTGGGATTGCTGCAGCCTGAGAATGCTTGTAAAGCAGTTGTCACAATAGAGCCAGGAGAATTCGGCTTGTAGCAGCCTGAGATTGCTTGTAAGGCAGTTTCCACCAAAGCCCAGGAGTAATCGGCACGTAGCCGCCTGGGATTGCTTTTAAGGCAATTGGCACAAAATGTCAGGAGAATTGTGCTGACGGCAGCCTGTGATTGCTTGTAATGCAGTTGTCACAAAAGAGCCAGGCGTATTCGGCCTTAGCAGCCTGAGATTGTTTGTAAGGCAATTCGCATAGAAAGCCAGGAGAATTCATATTGCTGCAGCTTGAGATTGCTTGTAAGGCAGGTGTCACAAAAGAGCCAGGAAAATTCGGCTTGTAGTAGGCGGAGAATTCCTGTAAGGCAGTTGCCAGAAAAGAGCCAGGAGAAATTGGCTCGTAGCAGCCTGTGATTGCTTGTAAGGCAGTTTCACAAAAGAGACAGGCGAATTCGGCTTGTAGCTGCCTGAGATTTCTTGAAAGACAGTTTTCACAAAAGTTCCAAGAGAAGTCGGATCGTAGCCGCCTGACATTGCTTTTAAGACAGTTGTAACAAAAGAGCCAGGAGAAATCGGCTCTTAGCCCCCCTGGGATTGCTTGTAAGGCAATTGGCAGAAAAAGCCAGGAGAAGTGGGATTGCAGCAGCCTGAGATTGCTTTTCAGGCGGCTGTCACAATAGAGCCAGGATAATTCGGCTTGTAGCAGCTTGAGATTGCTTGTAAGGCAGTTACCACAAAACAGTCAAGAGAAATCGTCACGTAGCCGCCTGGGATTGCTTTTTTAAGGCAATTGGCACAAAAAGTAATTGGCCTAGCGGCAGCCTGATGTTCGCTCGTGGCCGCCTGGGATTGCTTGTAAGGCAATTGGCACAAAAAGCCAGGAGAATTGGGATTGCTGCTGCCTGAGACTGCTTGTAAGGCAGTTTTCACAAAACAGACAGGAGATGTCGATTTGTAGCAGTCTGACTTTTCTTGTAAGGCAGTTTTCACAAAAGAGCCAGGAGAATTCGGCTTGTAGCAGCCTGAGTTTGCTTGTAAGACAGTTGCCACAAAAGAGCCAGGAGAAATCGTCTCGTAGGTGCCTGGGATTGCTTGAAAGCCAATTGGCACAAAAAGCCAAAAGAGTTGGGGTTGCTGCAGCCTGACATGGCTTGTAAGGTAGTTTTCACAAACGAACCAAGAAAAGTCGGCTCGTAGCAGCCTGAAATTTCTTGTAAGGCAGTTGCCAAAAAAGAGCCAGGAGAAATCGGCTTGTAGCAGCCTGAGTTTGCTAGTAAGCCACTTGTCAGAGAAGAGCCAGGCGTAGTCGGCCCGTAGCATCCTGAGATTGCTTGTAAGGCAGTTCTCACAAAAGACCCAGGAGAATTCGTCTTGTAGAGGCCTGATCTTGCTTGTAAGGCAGTTGCCACAAAAGAGCCAGAAGAAATCAGCCAGTAGCAGCCTGGGATGGCTTGTAAGGATATTGGCAAAAAAGCCAGTAGAATTAGGCTTGCTGCAAACTGAGATTGCTTGTAAGGCAGTTGCCACAAAAGAGAAAGGCGTAGTCAGCTTGTAGTAGCCTGAGATTTCTTGTAAGGCAGTTGTCACGAAAGAGCCAGGAGATCGATTTGTTGCAGCCGTAGATTGCTTGTAAGGCATTTGTCATAGAAGATCCAGGCGTAGTCGGCTCGTAGCAGCCTGAGATTGCTTGGAAGTAAGTTGGCACAAAAGAGGCACGAGAAATCGGCATGTAGCAGCCTGAGATCCTTTGTAAGACAGTTTTCACAAATAGCCCGGAGAAGTCGGCCGATAGCAGCAGGAGAGTCAGCAGGTGTAAGTTTGTAGAAGCCTGAGATTGCGTGTAAAGCAATTTTCACAAAAAGCCAGGGGAAACCGGCTCGTAGCTGCGTGGAATTGCTTGTAATGAAATTGGCACAAAAATCCAAGAGAATTGGGCTTGCTGCTGTGATTGCATATAAGGCAGTTGCTACAAAAGAGCCAGGCGTATTCGGCTTGTAGCAGCCTGAGGTTGCTTGTAAGGCAGTTGCCACAAAAGAGCCAGAAGAAATCAGCCAGTAGCAGCCTGGGATGGCTTGTAAGGATATTGGCAAAAAAGCCAGTAGAATTAGGCTTGCTGTAAACTGAGATTGCTTGTAAGGCCAGGCGTAGACGGCTTGTAGCAGTCTGAGATTGCTTTTAAGGCATTTGTCACAAAAAAAGGAGATGACGGCTTGTAGCAGCCTTAGATTGCTTGTAAGGCAGTTGCCACAAAAGAGCCAGGAGAAATCAGCTAGTAGCAGCCTGGGATGGCTTGTAAGGCAATTGGCACAAAAGAGCCAGGATATCGGCTCGTAGCAGCCTGAGATTGCTTGTAAGGCAGTTGTCATAGAAGAGCCAGGCTCGTAGAAGCCTGAGATTGCTTGGAAGGCAGTTGGCAGAATAGAGGCAGGAGAAATCAGCTTGTAGCAACCTGAGATCCTTTCTAAGACAGTTTTCACAAATTGCCCGATGAAGTCGGCCCATAGCAGCCTGAGATTGCTTGTAAGGCAGTTTTCACAGAAGAGCCAGCAGGTGTAGGCTTGTATTAGCCTGAGATTGTTGTAAGGCAGTTTTCACAAAAGAGCCAGGATATGTCGTTTTGTAGCAGACTGAGACTGCTTTTAAGGCAGTTGCCACAAAAGAGCAAGGCGTATTCGGCTTGTAGCAGCCTGAGATTTCATGTAAGGCAGTTTTCACAAAAGTCTTAAGAGAAATCGGATCGTAGCAGCCTGACATTGCTTGTAAGGGAGTTGTCACAAAAGAGCCAGTAGAATTCGTCTTGTAGCCGCCTGAGATTGCTTGTAAGGCAGTCGCCACAAAAGAGCCTTGAGAAATCGGCTCGTAGCAGCCTGGGATTATTTTGTAAGGCAATTGGCAAAAAAGCCAGGAACATTGGGCTTGCTGCAGCCTGAGATTGCTTGTAAGGCAGTTGTCACGAAAGAGCAAGGAGATCGATTTTTTAGCAGCCTGAGATTGCTTGTAATGCAGTTGTCTTAAAAGTGCCATCAGGTGTAGGCTTGTAGAAGAATGAGATTGCTTGTAAGGCAATTTTCACAAATCTCCCAGGAGAACCGGCTCGTAGAATCCTAAGATTGCGTGTAAGGCACTTTCCACAAAAAGCCAGGAGAAATGCGCTCGTAGCAGCCTGAGATTGCTTGTAAGGCTGTTTTCACAAAATGAGCCAGGAGAATTGGGCTTGCTGCAGCCTGAGATTCGTTGTAAGGCAGTTGTCACAACAAGCCAGGAGAAATGGGCTCATAGCTGCGTGGGATTGCTTCTAAGGCAAATGGCACAAACAGCCAGGAGAATTGGCTTGCTGCAGCCTGAGATTGATTGTAAGGCAGTTGTCACAAAAGAGTCAGGAGATGTCGATTTTTAGCAACCTGAGATTGCTTGTAAGGCAGTGGTCAAAAAAGAGACAGGCGTAGTCTGCTTGTATCAGCCTGAGATTGCTTGTAAGGCAGTTTTCACAAAAGTGCCAGGAAATGCCGTTTTGTAGCAGCAAGAGATTGCTTGTAAGGGATTTTTCATTTGGTCAGATAGTAAAAAGTACAGCTTTAACCATGTGCGCGGTATGTCGTGTGACAATTTACAGCGTCCGAATTCCAGTGTGCACTATAAGCCTGCATTTCTAATTTTTCCTTTTCATAGAATCCACAAAATATTGGTGTCTAATTGTCGGGAATTTCTTGCCTTATCCATAATTACAAAAGTTTTTTCGACACCTTGAATAGAGTCGAGGCGAAATTCAACGGTATGGGGACTAGTGTTAGCTCATTTGCGGAAATTGTCATTCGGACCTAAACTAGGTAATCAGTCATATTTCACTTGTTTATAACTTTTTTCCAGTAAAAGAAATATTTTCAAAATGGTTATCAAATTCTGTGAAATTATTTGATTTGTCTATGTTTACAGGGATTTTTTATTTGGTCAGATAGTAAAATGTACAGGTTTCACCAGGTGCGCGGTATGTCGTCTGACAATTTGCAGCGTCCGAATTCCAGTCTGCACAATAAGACTGCATTTCTAATTTTTCCTTTTTATCGAATCCACAAAATATTGCTGTCCAATTGTCGCAAATTTCTTACCTTATCCATAATTACAAAGGTTTTTTCGACACCTTGAATAGAGTCGAGGCGAAATTCAACGGTATGGGGACTAGTGTTAGCTCATTTGCGGAAATTGTCATGCGGACCTAAACTGGGAAATCAGTCATATTTTACTTGTTTATAACTTTTTTCCAGTAAAAGAAATATTTTCAAAATGGGTATCAAATTGTGTGCAATTATTTGATTTGTCTATGTTTACAGGGATTTTTCATTTGCTCAGATAGCAAAAAGTACAGCTTTCACCATGTGCGCGGTATGTCGTCTGACAATATACCCCGCCCGAATTCCAGTGTGCACAATAAAACTGCATTTATAATTTTTCCTTTTTATAGAATCCACAAAATATTGGTGTCCAATTGTCGGGAATTGCTGACCTTATCCATAAGTACAAAAGTTTTTTCGACACCTTGATTTGAGTTCAGTCGAAATTCAACGGTATGGGGACTTGTCTTAGCTCTTTTGCGGAAATTGTCATGCGGCCCTAAACTGGGAAATCAGTCATAATTCACTTGTTTATTGCTTTTTTCCAGTAAAAGAAATATTTTCAAAATGGGTATCAAATTGTGGCCAATTATTTGATTTGTCTATGTATACAGGGATTATTCATTTGCTCAGATAGTAAAAAGTACAGCTTTCACCATGTGCACGGTATGTCCTCTGACAATTACAGCGTCCGAATTCCAGTGTGCACAATAAGACTGCATTTATAATTTTTCCTTTTTATAGAATCCACAAAATATTGCTGTCATATTGTCGGGAATTTCTTGCCTCATCCATAATTACAAAAGTTTTTTCGACATATTGAATAGAGTCGAGGCGAAATTCAACGGTATGGGGACTTGTGCTAGCTCATTTGAGGAAATTGTCATGCGGCCCTAAACTGGGAAATCAGTCATATTTCACTTGTTTATAAATTTTTCCAGTAAAAGAAATATTTTCAAAATGGGTATCAGATTGTGTGCAATTATTTGATTTGTCTATGTTTACGAGGATTTTTCATTTGCTCAGATAGTAAAAAGTACAGCTTTCACACTGGGCGCGGTATGTCGTCTGACAATTTACAGCGTACGAATTCCATTCTGAAATCTAAGACTGCATTTCTAATTTTTCATTTTATTGAATCCACAAAATATTGCTGTCCAATTGTCGGGAATTTCTTGCCTTATCCATAATTACAAAAGTTTTTTCGACACCTTGAGTAGATTCGACGCGAAATTCAGCGGTATGGGGACTTGTGTCAGCTCATTTGCGCAAATTTTCATGCGTCCCTAAACTGGGAAATCAGTCATATTTCACTTATTTATAAACTTTTTCCAGTAAAAGAAATATTTTCAAAATGGGTATCAAATCGTCTGCAATTATTTGATTTGTCTATATATACAGGGATTTTTCATTTGCTCAGATAGTAAAAAGTACAGCTTTCACCATGTGCGCGGTATGTCGTCAGACAATTTACAGCGTCCGAATTCCAATGTGCACTATAAGACTGCATTGCTAATTTTTCCTTTTTATAGAATCCACGAAATATTGGTGTCCAATTGTCGCGAATTTCTTGCCTTATCCATAATTACAAAAGTTTTTTCGACACCTTGAATAGAGTCGAGGCGAAATTCAACGGTATGGGGACTAGTGTTAGCTCATTTGCGGAAATTGTCATACGGAACTAAACTGGGTAATCAGTCATATTTCACATGTTTTTAACTTTTTTCCAGAAATGAAGTATTTTCAAATTGGGTATCAAATTGTCTGAAATTATTTGATTTATCTATGTGTACGGGGATTTTTCATTTTGTCAGGTAGTAAAAAGTACAGCTTCCCCATGTGCGCGGTATGTCGGCTGACAATTTAAAGCGTCCGAATTCCAGTGTGCACAATAAAACGGCATTTGTAATTTTTCCTTTTTATAGAATCCACAAAATATTGGTGTCCAATTGTCGGGAATTTTTTACATTATACATAATTACAAAAGTTTTTTCGACACCTTGAATAGAGTCGAGGCGAAATTCAACGGTATGGGGACTTGTGTTAGCTCATTTGCGGAAATTGTCATGCGGCCCTAAACGGTCCACATTTGAGCGTCTTTTTAGATTCCGTCCAGCATTATGGACCTGTTGGCTTCCGGTCCATATTTGAGCGTCTTGTTTAAGATGATACACTACTTCCAGCAGCCATGATTCTGACCTCTTGGTTTCTGGTGCATATTTGAGCGTCTAATGTTAAAAGATAAACTACGTCAAGCAGCATGGACTCTGACCTGTTGTTTTCCGGTTACGTATTTGAGCGTCTAATGTAAGATTTTAGACTACGTCCAGCAGCATGGCCTCTGACCTGTTGGCTTCCGGTCCATATTTGAGCGTCTTGTGTAAGATGCTACACTACATCCACCTGCCCTGTTTCTGATCTCTTGGATTCTGGTGCATATTTGAGCGTCTAATGTAAAAAGATAAACTACGTCAAGCAGCATAGCTTCTGATCTGTTGGTTTCCGTCCATATTTGAGCGTCTAGTGTAAGATTTTAGTCTACGCCCAGCAGAATGGCCTCTGACCTGTTGGCTTCCGGTCCATATTTGCGCGTCTTGTGTAAGATGATACACTACGTCCAGCAGCCATGATTCTGATCTGTTGGTTTCTGGTGCATATTTGAGCGTCTAATGTAAAAAGATAAACTACGACCAGCAGCATGGCCTCTGATCTGTTGGTTTCCGGTCCATATTTTGAGCGTCTAATGTAAAAAGATAAACTACGACCAGCAGCACAGCCTCTGATCTGTTGGTTTCCGGACCATATTTGAGCTTTCTAATGTAAGATTTTAAACTCCGTCCAGCAGTGTATTCTCTGAGCTGTTGGCTTCCGGTCCATATTTGAGCGTCTTGTGTAAGGTGATACACTACGTCCAGCAGCAATGATTCTGATCTGATTGTTTCTGGTACATATTTGAGCTTCTAATGTAAAAAGATAAACCATGCCAAGCAGCATGGCCTCTGACCGGTTGGTTTCCGGACCATATTTGAGAGTCTAATGTAAGATTTTAGACTACATGCAGCAGCATGGCCTCTGACCTGTTGGCTTCCGGTCCATATTTGAGCGTCTTGTGTAAGATGATACACTACGTCCAGCAGCCCTCTTTTTGATCTCTTGGTTTCTGGTGCATATTTGAGCGTCTAATGTAAAAAGATAAACTACGTCCAGCCGCATGGCCTCTGACCTGTTGGCTTCCGGTCAATTTGAGTGTCTTGTGTAAGATGATACACTACGTCCAGCAGCCATGATTCTGATCTGTTGGTTTCTGGTGCATATTTCAGGGTCTAATGTAAAAAGATAAACTACGACCAGCAGCATGGCCTCTGATCTGTTGGTTTCCGTTCCATATTTGAGCGTCTAATGTAAGATATAAGACTACGTCCAGCAGCATGGCCTCTGATCTGTTGGCTTCCGGTCCATATTTGAGCGTCTTGTGTAAGATGATACACTACGTCCAGCAGCCATGATTCTGATCTGTTGGTTTCTGGTACATATTTGAGATTCTAATGTAAAAAGATAAACTACGTCCGGCAGCATGGCCTCTGATCTGTTCGGTTCCGGTGCATATTTGAGCGTCTAATGTAAGATTTTAGACTACGTCCAGCAGCATGGCCTCACACCTGTTAGCTTCCGGTCCATATTTCAGCGTCTTGTGTAAGGTGATAAACTACGTCCAGCAGACATGATTCTCATCTCTTGGTTTCTGGTACATATTTGAGCTTCTAATGTAAAAAGATAAACTACGTCCAGCAGCATGGCATCTGATCTGTCGGTTTCCCGTCCATATTTGTGCGTCTAATGTAAGATTTTAGACTACGTCCAGCAGCAAGGCCACTGACCTGTTGGCTTCCGGTCCATATTTGAGCGTCTTGTGTAAGATGATACACTACGTCCAGCAGCCCTGTTTCTGATATCTTGGTTTCTGGTGCATATTTGAGCGTCTAATGTAAAAAGATAAACTACGACCAGCAGCATGGCCTCTGATCTGTTGGTTTCCGGTCCATATTTGAGCGTCTAATTAAGATTTAAGACTACGTCCAGCAGCATGGCCTCTGACCTGTTAGCTTCCGGTCCATATTTGAGCGTCTTGTGTAAGATGATACACTACGTCCAGCAGCCCTGTTTCTGATCTCTTGCTTTCTGGTGCATATTTGAGCATCTTATGTAGAAATATAAACAATGTCCAGCAGCATGGCCTCTGATCAGTTGGTTTACGGTCCATATTTGAGCGTCTAATGTAAGATTTTCGACTACGTCCAGCATCATTGACTCTGATCTGTTGGCTTCCGGTCCATATTTGAGAGTCTTGTGTATGATGATACACTACGTCCAGCAGCCATGATTCTGATCTGTTGGTTTCTGGTACATATTTGAGCTTCTAATGTAAAAATATAAACTACGTCCGGCAGAATGGCCTCTGATCTGTTGGTTTCCGGTCCATATTTGAGCGTCTAATGTAAGATTTTAGAATACGTCATGCAGCATGGCCTCTGACCTGTTAGCTTCCGGTCTATATTTGAGCGTCTTGTGTAAGGTGCTAAACTACGTCCAGCAGCCATGATTCTGATCTCTTGGTTTCTGGTACATATTTGAGCTTCTAATGTAAAAAGATAAACTACGTCCAGCAGCATGGCATCTGATCTGTTGGTTTCCCGTCCATATTTGTGCGTCTAATGTAAGATATTAGACTACGTCCAGCAGCATGGCCTCTGACCTGTTGGCTTCCGGTCCATATTTGAGCGTCTTGTGTAAGATGATACACTACGTCCAGCAGCCCAGTTTCTGATATCTTGGTTTCTGGTACATATTTGAGCGTCTAATGTAAAAAGATAAGCTACGACCAGCAGCATGGCCTCTGATCTGTTGGTTTCCGTTCCATATTTGAGCGTCTAATGTAAGATTTAAGACTACGTCCAGCAGCATGGCCTCTGAACTGTTAGCTTCCGGTCCATATTTGAGCGTCTTGTGTAAGATGATACACTACGCCCAGCAGCCATTATTCTGATCTGTTGGTTTCCCGTCCATATTTGTGCGTCTAATGTAAGATTTCAGACTACGTCCAGCAGCATGGCCACTGACCTGTTGGCTTCCGGTCCATATTTGAGCGTCTTGTGTAAGATGATACACTACGTCCAGCAGCCATGATTCTGATCTGTTGGTTTCTGGTACATATTTGAGATTCTAATGTAAAAAGATAAACTACGTCCGGCAGCATGGCCTCTGATCTGTTCGGTTCCGGTGCATATTTGAGCGTCTAATGTAAGATTTTAGACTACGTCCAGCAGCATGGCCTCACACCTGTTAGCTTCCGGTCCATATTTCAGCGTCTTGTGTAAGGTGATAAACTACGTCCAGCAGACATGATTCTCATCTCTTGGTTTCTGGTACATATTTGAGCTTCTAATGTAAAAAGATAAACTACGTCCAGCAGCATGGCATCTGATCTGTCGGTTTCCCGTCCATATTTGTGCGTCTAATGTAAGATTTTAGACTACGTCCAGCAGCAAGGCCACTGACCTGTTGGCTTCCGGTCCATATTTGAGCGTCTTGTGTAAGATGATACACTACGTCCAGCAGCCCTGTTTCTGATATCTTGGTTTCTGGTGCATATTTGAGCGTCTAATGTAAAAAGATAAACTACGACCAGCAGCATGGCCTCTGATCTGTTGGTTTCCGGTCCATATTTGAGCGTCTAATTAAGATTTAAGACTACGTCCAGCAGCATGGCCTCTGACCTGTTAGCTTCCGGTCCATATTTGAGCGTCTTGTGTAAGATGATACACTACGCCCAGCAGCCATTATTCTGATCTGTTGGTTTCCCGTCCATATTTGTGCGTCTAATGTAAGATTTCAGACTACGTCCAGCAGCATGGCCACTGACCTGTTGGCTTCCGGTCCATATTTGAGCGTCTTGTGTAAGATGATACACTACGTCCAGCAGCCCTGTTTCTGATATCTTGGTTTCTGGTGCATATTTGAGCGTCTAATGTAAAAAGATAAACTACGACCAGCAGCATGGCCTCTGATCTGTTGGTTTCCGGTCCATATTTGAGCGTCTTGTGTAAGATGATACACTACGCCCAGCAGCCATGATTCTGATCTGTTGGTTACTGGTGCATATTTTGAGCGTGTAATGTAAAAAGATAAACTACGTCCAGCAGCATGGCCTCTGATCTGTTGGTTTCCGGTCCATATTTGAGCGTCTAATGTAAGATTTAAGACTACGACCAGCAGCATGGCCTCTGACCTGTTAGCTTCCGGTCCATATTTGAGCGTATTGTGTAAGATTATACACTACGCCCAGCAGCCATTATTCTGATCTGTTGGTTTCCCGTCCATATTTGAGCGTCTAATGTGAGATTTCAGACGACGTCCAGCAGCATTGCCTCTGACCTGTTGGCTTCCGGTCCATATTTCAGCGTCTTGTGTAAGATGATACACTACGTCCAGCAGCCCTGTTTCTGATATCTTGGTTTCTGGTGCATATTTGAGCGTCTAATGTAAGATTTTTGAATACGTCCAGCAGCATGGCCTCTGACCTGTTGGTTTCCGGTCCATATTTTAGCATCTAATGTAAGATTTTAGAATACGACCAGCAGCATGGCCTCTGACCTGTTAGCTTCCGGTCCATATTTCAGCGTCTTGTGTAAGATTATACACTACGCCCAGCAGCCATGATTCTGATCTCTTGGTCTCTGGTACATATTTGAGCTTCTAATGTAAAAAGATAAACTACGTCCAGCAGCATGGCATCTGATCTGTTGGTTTCCCGTCCATATTTGTGCGTCTCATGTAAGATTTTAGACTACGCCCAGCAGAATGGCCTCTGACCTGTTGGCTTCCGTTCCATATTTGAGCGTCTTGTGTAAGATTATACACTACGCCCAGCAGCCATGATTCTGATCTGTTGGTTTCTGGCGCATTTTTGAGCGTCTAATGTAAAAAGATAAACTACGTCCAGCAGCATGGCCTCTGATCTGTTGGTTTCCGGTCCATATTTGAGCGTCTAATGTAAGATTTTAGACTACGACCAGCAGCATGGCCTCTGACCTGTTGGCTTCCGGTCCATATTTGAACGTCTTGTGTAAGATGATACACTACGTCCAGCAGCCCTGTTTCTGATCTTTTGGATTTTGGTGCATATTTGAGCGTCTAATGTAAAAAGAAAAACAACCCCAGCAGCATGGCCTCTAATCTGTTGGTTTCCGGTCCATATTTGAGCGTCTAATGTAAGATTTTAGAATACGTCCAGCAGCATGGCCTCAGACCTGTTAGCTTCCGGTCCATATTTGAGCGTCTTGTGTAAGGTGATAAACTACGTCCAGCAGCCATGATTCTGATCTGTTGGTTTCTGGTACATATTTGAGCTTCTAATGTAAAAAGATAAACTACGTCAAGCAGCATGGCATGTGATCTGTTGGTTTCCCGTCCATATTTGAGCCTCTAATGTAAGATTTAAGATTACGTCCAGCAGCATGGCCTCTGAACTGGTAGCTTCCGGTCCATATTTAAGCGTGTTGTGTAAGATGATACACTACTCCAGCAGCCATGATTCTGATCTGTTGGTTTCTGGTACATATTTGAGCGTCTAATGTAAAAAGATAAACTACCTCCAGCAGCATGGCCTCTGATCTGTTGGTTTCCGGTCCATATTTGAGCGTCTAATGTAAGATTTTAGACTACGACCAGCAGCATGGCCTCTGACCTGTTAGCTTCCGGTCCATATTTGAGCGTCTTGTGTAAGATGATACACTACGTCCAGCAGCCCTGTTTCTGATCTGTTGCTTTCTGGTGCATATTTGAGCATCTAATGTAGAAATATAAACTACGTCTAGCAGCATGGCCTCTGATCTGTTGGTTTACCGTCCATATTTGAGCGTCTAATGTAAGATTTTAGACTACGTCCAGCAGTATGGCCTCTGACCTGTTGGCTTCCGGTCCATATTTGAGCGTCTTGTGTAAGATGATACACTACGTCCAGCAGCCAGGATTCTGATCTGTTGGTTTCTGGTACATATTTGAGCTTCTAATGTAAAAAGATAAACTACGTCCAGCAGCATGGCATCTGATCTGTTGGTTTCTGGTCCATATTTGAGCGTCTAATGTAAGATTTTAGAATACGTCCAGCAGCATGACCTCTGACCTGTTAGCTTCCGGTCTATATTTGAGCGTCTTGTGTAAGGTGATAAACTACGTCCAGCAGCCATGATTCTGATCTCTTGGTTTCTGGTACATATTTGAGCTTCTAATGTAAAAAGATAAACTACGTCCAGCAGCATGGCATCTGATCTGTTGGTTTCCCGTCCATATTTGTGCGTCTAATGTGAGATATTAGACTACGTCCAGCAGCATGGCCTCTGATTTGTTGGCTTCCGGTCCATATTTGAGCGTCTTGTGTAAGATGATACACTACGTCCAGCAGCCCAGTTTCTGATATTTTGGTTTCTGGTACATATTTGAGCGTCTAATGTAAAAAGATAAACTACGACCAGCAGCATGTCCTCTGATCTGTAGGGTTTCCGGTCCATATTTGAGCGTCTAATGTAAGATTTAAGACTACGTCCAGCAGCATGGCCTCTGACCTGTTAGTTTCCGGTCCATATTTGAGCGTCTTGTGTAAGATGATACACTACGCCCAGCAGTCATGATTCTGATCTGTTGGTTTCTGGTGCATATTTGAGCGTCTAATGTAAAAAGATAAACAACGACCAGCAGCATGGCTTCTGATCTGTTGGTTTCCGGTCCATATTTGAGCGTCTAATGTAAGATTTAAGACTACGGCCAGCAGCATGGCCTCTGACCTGTTAGTTTCCGGTCCATATTTGAGCGTCTTGTGTAAGATTATACGCTACGCCCAGCAGCCATGATTCTGATCTGTTGGTTTCTGGTGCATATTTGAGCGTCTAATGTAAAAAGATAAACTACGTCCAGCAGCATGGCCTCTGATCTGTTGGTTTCCGGTCCATATTTGAGCATCTAATGTAAGATTTTAGACTACGTCCAGCAGCATGGCCTCTGACCTGTTAGCTTCCGGTCCATATTTGAGCGTCTTGTGTAAGATGATACACTACGTCCAACAGCCCTGTTTCTGATCTCTTGCTTTCTGGTGCCTATTTAAGCATCTAATGTAGAAATATAAACTACGTCCAGCATCATGCCCTCTGATCTGTTGGTTTACGGTCCATATTTGAGCGTCTAATGTAAGATTTTAGACTCCGTCCAGCAGCATGGTCTCTGACCTGTTGGTTTCCGGTCCATATTTGAGCGTCTTGTGTAAGATGATACACTTCGTACAGCAGCCATGATTCTGATCTGTTGGTTTCGGGTACATATTTGAGCTTCTAATGTAAAAATATAAACTACGTCCAGCAGCATGGCCTCTGAGCTGTTGGTTTCCGGTCCATATTTTAGCGTCTAATGTAAGATTTTAGACTACGTCCAGCAGCATGGCCTCTGACCTGTTGGCTTCCGGTCCATATTTGAGCGTCTTGTGTAAGTTGACACACTACGTCCAGCAGCCCTGTTTCTGATCTGTTGGTGTCTGGTGCATATTTGAGCGTCTAATGTGAAAAGATAAACTACGTCCAGCAGCATGGCCTCTGATCTGTTGGTTTCCGGTCCATATTTGAGCGTCTAATGTAAGATTTTAGACTACATGGAGCAGCATTGCCTCTGACCTGTTAGCTTCCGGTCCATATTTGAGCGTCTTGTGTAAGTTGATACACTACGTCCAGCAGCCCTGTTTCTGATCTCTTGCTTTCTGGTGCATATTTGAGCATCTAATGTAGAAATATAAAAAATGTCCAGCAGCATGGCCTCTGATCAGTTGGTTTACGGTCCATATTTGAGCGTCTAATGTAAGATTTTAGACTACGTCCAGCAGCATTGCCTCTGATCTGTTGGCTTCCGGTCCATATTTGAGCGTCTTGTGTAAGATGATACACTACGTCCAGCAGCCAGGATTCTGATCTGTTGGTTTCTGGTACATATTTGAGCTTCTAACGTAAAAATATAAACTACGTCCGGCAGCATGGCCTCTGATCTGTTGGTTTCTGGTCCATATTTGAGCGTCTAATATAAGATTTTAGAATACGTCCAGCAGCATGGCCTCTGACCTGTTAGCTTCCGGTCTATATTTGAGCGTCTTGTGTAAGGTGATAAACTACGTCCAGCAGCCATGATTCTGATCTCTTGGTTTCTGGTACATATTTGAGCTTCTAATGTAAAATGATAAACTACGTCCAGCAGCATGGCATCTGATCTGTTGGTTTCCCGTCCATATTTGTGCGTCTAATGTGAGATATTAGACTACGTCCAGCAGCATGGCCTCTGACCTGTTGGCTTCCGGTCCATATTTGAGCGTCTTGTGTAAGATGATACACTACGTCCAGCAGCCCAGTTTCTGATATTTTGGTTTCTGGTACATATTTGAGCGTCTAATGTAAAAAGATAAACTACGACCAGCAGCATGTCCTCTGATCTGTTGGTTTCCGGTCCATATTTGAGCGTCTAATGTAAGATTTAAGACTACGTCCAGCAGCATGGCCTCTGACCTGTTAGTTTCCTGTCCATATTTGAGCGTCTTGTGTAAGATGATACACTACGCCCAGCAGTCATGATTCTGATCTGTTGGTTTCTGGTGCATATTTGAGCGTCTAATGTAAAAAGATAAACAACGCCCAGCAGCATGGCTTCTGATCTGTTGGTTTCTGGTCCATATTTGAGCGTCTAATGTAAGATTTTAGACTCCGTCCAGCAGCATGGTCTCTGACCTGTTGGCTTCCGGTCCATATTTGAGCGTCTTGTGTAAGATGATACACTTCGTACAGCAGCCCTGTTTCTGATCTGTTGGTGTCTGGTGCATATTTGAGCTTCTAATGTAAAAAGATATACTACATCTAGCAGCATGGCCTCTGATCTGTTGGTTTCCGGTCCATATTTGAGCGTCTAATGTTAGAGTTAAGACTACGTCCAGCAGCATGGCTTCTGACCTGTTAGCTTCCGGTCCATATTTGAGGGTCTTGTGTAAGATGATACACTACGTCCAGCAGCTATGATTCTGATCTGTTGGTTTCTGGTGCATATTTTGAGCGTCTAATGTAAAAAGATAAACTACGTCAAGCAGCATGGCCTCTGATCTGTTGGTTTCCGGTCCATATTTGTGCGTCTAATGTAAGATTTTAGACTACGTCCAGCAGCATGGCCTCTGACCTGTTAGCTTCCGGTCCATATTTGAGCGTCTTGTGTAAGATGATACACTACGTCCAGCAACCCTGTTTCTGATCTCTTGCTTTCTGGTGCATATTTGAGCGTCTAATGTAGAAATATAAACTATGTCCAGCAGCATGGCCTCTGATCTGTTGGTTTACGGTCCATATTTGAGCGTCAAATGTAAGATTTTAGAATACGTCCAGAAGCATGGCCTCTGACCTGTTGGCTTCCGGTTCATATTTGAGCGTCTTGTGTAAGATGATACACTACGTCCAGCAGCCATGATTCTGATCTGTTGGTTTCTGGTACATATTTGAGCTTCTAATGTAAAAATATAAACTACGTCCAGCAGCATGGCCTCTGAGCTGTTGGTTTCCGGTCCATATTTTAGCGTCTAATGTAAGATTTTAGACTACGTCCAGCAGCATGGCCTCTGACCTGTTGGCTTCCGGTCCATATTTGAGCGACTTGTGTAAGATGATACACTACGTCTAGCAGCCATGATTCTGATCAGTTGGTTTCTGGTGCATATTTGAGCGTCTAATGTAAAAAGATAAACTACGACCAGCAGTATAGCCTCTGATCTCTTGGTGTCCGGATCATATTTGAGAGTCTAATGTAAGATTTTAGACTACATGCAGCAGCATGGCCACTGACCTGTTGGCTTCCGGTCCATATTTGAGCGTCTTGTGTAAGATGATACACTACGTCCAGCAGACATTATTCTGATCTGTTGGTTTCTGTACATATTTGAGCGTCTAATGTAAATAGATAAACTACGCCCAGCAGCATGGCCTCTGATCTGTTGGTTTCCCGTCCATATTTGAGCGGCTAATGTAAGATTTTAGAATACGACCAGCAGCATGGCATCTGACCTGTTGGCTTCCGGTCCATATTTGAGCGTCTTGTGTAAGATGATACACTACGTCCAGCAGCCCTGTTTCTGATCTCTTGGTTTCTGGTGCATATTTGAGCGTCTAATGTAAAAAGATAAACTACGTCCAGCTGCATGGCCTCTGACCTTTCGGCTTCCGGTCCATATTTGAGCGTCTTGTGCAAGATGATACACTACGTCCAGCAGCTATGATTCTGATCTGTTGGTTTCTGGTGCATATTTGAGAAACTAATGTAAAAAGATAAACTACGACCAGCAGCATGGCCTCTGATCTGTTGGTTTCCGGTCCATATTTGATGTTCATAGAATGCTGACACTAGTTTCAGCAAATAAAAATTAATGCATTTTTATTAATATCAAGCGTCTGTTAAGTAACTGTCTGTTTTACGGCGAAAAGCGATAAAATATACATGTCGGGTATGATCTCATCATATTCATCATTAGAATTCAGATTTTCATCCGGATTATATTAGTTGGTGCTGTTGGCACATTTGCTATCAGCTGTTGGCACTTTTGCTATCAGCTTTTGGCACTTTTGGTATCAGCTGTTGGCACTTTTGCTATCAGCTGTTGGCACTTTTGCTATCAGCTGTGGTGCTGTTGGCACTTTTGCTATCAACTGGTGTTGTTCGCAAGTTTTTATATAAACATGTATTTTTATACTTTCACAGTGTTTTTTTTTTTTAGTGGGGGGTCACTATTTGCTCATAGCTGGGACCCTTTGTGATCAGAAGCCTTGCTGTCAGATGTAGTTTATAGTCATACCTAGGACTAGTTGGCACTGTGGTGCTGTTGGCACTTTTGCTATCAGCTGTTGGCACTTTTGCTATCAGCTGTTGGCACTTTTGCTATCAGCTGTGGTGCTGTTGGCACTTTTGCTATCAACTGGTGTTGTTCGCAAGTTTTTATATAAACATGTATTTTTATACTTTCATAGTGTTTTTTTTTTAGTGGGGGGTCACTATTTGCTCATAGCTGGGACCCTTTGTGATCAGAAGCCTTGCTGTCAGATATAGTTAATAGTCATACCTAGGACTAGTTGGCACTGTGGTGCTGTTGGCACTTTTGCTATCAGCTGTTGGCACTTTTGCTATCAGCTTTTGGCACTTTTGGTATCAGCTGTTGGCACTTTTGCTATCAGCTGTTGGCACTTTTGCTATCAGCTGTGGTGCTGTTGGCACTTTTGCTATCAGCAGGTGTTGTTCGCAAGTTTTTTTATAAACATGTATTTTTATACATTCATTGTGTTTTTTTTTAGTGGGGGGGGTCACTATTTGCTCATAGCTATGACCCTTTGTGATAAGAAGCCTTGCTGTCAGATGTAGTTTATAGTCATACCTAGGACTAGTTGGCAGTGTGGTGCTGTTGGCACTTTTGCTATCAGCTGTTGGCACTTTTGCTATCAGCTGTTGGCACTTTGCTATCATCTGTTGGCACTTTTGCTATCAGCTGTTGGCACTTTTGCTATAAGCTTTGGGCACTTTTGTTATCAGCTGTTGGCACTTTTGCTATCAGCTGTTGGCACTTTCGCTATCAGCTGTGTTGCTGTTGGCACTTTTGCTATCAACTGGTGTTGTTCGCAAGTTTTTATATATACATGTATTTTTATACTTTCATAGTGTTTTTTTTTAGTTGGGGGTCACTATTTGCTCATAGCTGGGACCCTTTGTGATCAGAAGCCTTGCTGTCAGATGTTGTTTATAGTCATACCTAGGACTAGTTGGCACTGTGGTGCTGTTGGCACTTTTGCTATCAGCTGTTGGCACATTTGCTATCAGCTGTTGGCACTTTTGCTATCAGCTTTTGTGCTCTTGGCACTTTTGCTATCAACTGGTGTTGTTCGCAAGGTTTTATATAAACATGTATTTTTATACTTTCATAGTGTTTTTTTTTTAGTGGGTGTCACTATTTGCTCATAGCTGGGACCCTTTGTGATCAGAAGCCTTGCTGTCAGATGTTGTTTATAGTCATACCTAGGACTAGTTGGCACTGTGGTGCTGTTGGCATTTTGCTATCAGCTGTTGGCACTTTTGCTATCAGCTGTTGGCACTTTTGCTATAAGCTGTTGTGCTCTTGGCACTTTTGCTATCAACTGGTGTTGTTCGCAAGTTTTTATATAAACATGTATTTTTATACTTTCATAGTTTTTTTTTTTTTAGTGGGGGGTCACAATTTACTCATAGCTGGGACCTTTTGTGATCAGAAGCCTTGCTCTCAGATGTAGTTTATAGTCATACCTAGGATTAGTTGGCACTGTGGTGCTGTTGGCACTTTTGCTATCAGCTGTTGGCACTTTTGCTATCAGCTGTTGGCACTTTTGCTATCAGCTGTTGGCACTTTTGGTATCAGCTGTTTGCACTTTTGCTATCAGCTGTTGGCACTTTTGCTATCAGCTGTGGTGCTGTTGGCACTTTTGCTATCAACTGGGGTTGTTCGCAAGTTTTTATATAAACATGTATTTTTATACTTTCATAGTGTTTTTTTTAATACTTTTTGCTATCAGCTGTTGGCGCTTTTGCTATCAGCTTTTGGCACTTTTGCTATCAGCTGTGGTGCTGTTGGCACTTTTGCTATCAACTGGTGTTGTTCGCAAGTTTTTATATAAACATGTATTTTTATACTTTCATAATGTTTTTTTTAGTGGGGGTTCACTATTTACTCATAGCTGGGACCCTTTGTGATCAGAAGCCTTGTTGTCAGATGTAGTTTATAGTCATACCTAGGACTAGTAGGCACTGTGGTGCTGTTGGCACATTTGCTATCAGCTGTTGGCACTTTTGCTATCAGCTGTGGTGTTGTTGGTACATTTCTATCAACTGGTGTTGTTCGCATGTTTTTATATAAACATGTATTTTTATACTTTCATAGTGTTTTTTTTTTTAGTGGGGGGTCACTATTTGCTCATAGCTGGGACCCTTTGTGATCAGAAGCCTTGCTGTCAGATGTAGTTTATATTCATACCTAGGACTAGTTGGCACTGTGGTGCTGTTGGCACTTTTGCTATCAGCTGTTGGCACTTTTGCTAGTAGCTGTTGGCACTTCTGCTATCAGCTGTTGGCACTTTTGCTATCAGCTGTTGGCACTTTTGCTATCAGCTTTTGGCACTTTTGGTATCAGCTGTTGGCACTTTTGCTATGAGCTGTTTGCAATTTTGCTATCAGCTGTGGTGCTGTTGGCACTTTTGCTATCAACTGGTGTTGTTCGAAAGTTTTTATATAAACATGTATTTTTAAACTTTCATTGTGTTTTTTTTTTTAGTGGTGGGTCACTATTTGCTCATAGCTGGGACCCTTTGTGATCAGAAGCCTTGCTGTCAGATGTAGTTTATAATCATACCTAGGACTAGTTGGCACTGTGGTGCTGTTGGCACTTTTGCTATCAGCTGTTGGCACTTTTGCTATCAGCTGTTGGCACTTTTGCTATCAGCTGTTGGAACTTTTGCTATCAGATGTGGTGCTGTTGGAAATTTTGCTATCAACTGGTGTTGTTGGCAAGTTTTTATATAAACATGTATTTTTATACTTTCATAGTGTTTTTTTTTTTTAGTGGGGGGTCACTATTTGCTCATAGCTGGGACACTTTGTGATCAGAAGCCTTGCTGTCAGATGTAGTTTATAGTCATACCTAGGACTAGTTGGCACTGTGGTGCTGTTGGCACTTTGGCTATCAACTGTTGGCACTTTTGCTATCAGCTGTTGGCACTTTTGGTATCAGCTGTTGGCACTTTTGCTATCAGCTGTTTGCACTTTTGTTATCAGCTGTGGTGCTATTGGCACTTTTGCTATCAACTGGTGTTGTTCGCAAGTTTTTATATAAACATGTATTTTTATACTTTCATTGTGTTTCTTTTTAGTGGGGTGTCACTATTTGCTCATAGCTGGCACCCTTTGTGATCTGAAGCCTTGCTGTCAGATGTAGTTTATAATCATACCTAGAACTAGTTGACACTGTGGTGCTGTTGGCACTTTTGCTATCAGCTGTTGGCACTTTTGCTATCAGCTGTTGGCACTTTTGCTATCAGCTGTGGTCCTGTTGGCACTTTTGCTATCAACTGGTGTTGTTCGCAAGTTTTTATATAAACATGTATTTTTATACTTTCATAGTGTTTTTTTTTTTAGTGGGGGGTCACTATTTGCTCATAGCTGGGACCCTTTGTGATCAGAAGCCTTGCTGTCAGATGTAGTTTATAGTCATACCTAGGACTAGTTGGCACTGTGGTGCTGTTGGCACTTTTGCTATCAGCTGTTGGCACTTTTCCTATCAGCTGTTGGAACATTTGCTATCAGCTGTTGGCACTTTTGCTGTCAGCTGTGGTGCTGTTGGCACTTTTGCTATCAACTGGTGTTGTTCGCAAGTTTTTATATAAACATGTATTTTTATACATTCATAGTGTTTTTTTTTTTAGTGGGGTGTCACTATTTACTCATAGCCGGCACCCTTTGTGATCTGAAGCCTTGCTGTCAGATGTAGTTTATAGTCATACCTAGGACTAGTTGACACTGTGGTGCTGTTGGCACTTTGGCTATCAGCTGTTGGCACTTTTTCTATCAGCTGTTGGCACTTTTGGTATCAGCTGTTTGCACTTTTGCTATCAGCTGTTGGCACTTTTGCTATCAGCTGTGGTGTTGTTGGCACTTTTACTATCAACTGGTGTTGTTCGCAAATTTTTATATAAACATGTATTTTTATACTTTCATAGTGTTTTTTTTTTAGTATGGGGTCACTATTTGCTCATAGCTTGGACCCTTTTTGATCAGAAGCCTTGCTGTCAGATTTAGTTTATAGTCATACCTAGGACTATTTGGCACTGTGGTGCTGTTGGCACTTTTGCTATCAGCTGTTGGCACTTTTGGTATCAGCTGTTGGCACTTTTGCTATCAGCTGTTTGCACTTTTGTTATCAGCTGTGGTGCTATTGGCACTTTTGCTATCAACTAGTGTTGTTCGCAAGTTTTTATATAAACATGTATTTTTATACTTTCATAGTGTTTTTTTTTAGTGGGGTGTCACTATTTGCTCATAGCTGGCACCCTTTGTGATCTGAAGCCTTGCTGTCAGATGTAGTTTATAGTCATACCTAGGACTAGTTGACACTGTGGTGCTGTTGGCACTTTGGCTATCAGCTGTTGGCACTTTTGCTATCAGCTGTTGGCACTTTTGCTATAAGCTGTTGGCACTTTTGCTATCAGCTGTGGTGCTGTTGGCACTTTTGCTATCAACTGGTGTTGTTCGCAAGTTTTTATATAAACATGTATTTTTAAACTTTCATAGTGTTTTTTTTTTAGTGGGGGGTCACTATTTGCTCATAGCTGGGACCCTTTGTGATCAGAAGCCTTGCTGTCAGATGTAGTTTATAGTCATACCTAGGACTAGTTGGCAATGTGGTGCTGTTGTCACTTTTGCTATCAGCTGTTGGCACTTTTGCTATCAGCTGTTGACACTTTTGCCATCAGCTGTTGGCACTTTTGCTATCAGCTGTGGTGCTGTTGGCACTTTTGCTATCAACTGGTGTTGTTCGCAAGTTTTTATATAAACATGTATTTTTATACTTTCATAGTGTTTTTTTTTTAGTGGGGGGTCACTATTTGCTCATAGCTGGGCCCCTTTGTGATCAGAAGCCTTGCTGTCAGATGTAGTTTATAGTCATACCTAGGACTAGTTGGCACTGTGGTGCTGTTGGCACTTTTGGTATCAGCTCTTGGCACTTTTGCTATCAGCTGTTGGCACTTTTGCTATCAGCTGTTGGCACTTTTGCAATCAACTGTGGTGCTATTGGCACTTTTGCTATCAACTGGTGTTGTTCGCAAGTTTTTATATAAATATGTATTTTTATACTTTCATAGTGTTTTTTTTTAGTGGGGTGTCACTATTTGCTCATAGCTGGGACCCTTTTTGATCAGAAGCCTTGCTGTCAGATGTAGTTTATAATCATACCCAGGACTAGTTGGCACTGTGGTGCTGTTGGCACTTTTGCTATCAGCTGTTGGCACTTTTGCTATCAGCTGTTGGCACTTTTGCTATCAGCTGTTGGCACTTTTGTTATCAACTGGTGTTGTTCGCATGTTTTTTTATAAACATGTATTTTTATACTTTCATAGTGTTTTTTTTTGTTAGTGGGGGGTCACTATTTGCTCAGAGCTACGACCCTTTGTGATCAGAAGCCTTGCTGTCAGATGTTGTTTATAGTCATACCTAGGACTAGTTGGCACTGTGGTGCTGTTGGCACTTTTGCTATCAGCTGTTGGCACATTTGCTATCAGCTGTTGGCACTTTTGCTATCAGCTTTTGTGCTCTTGGCACTTTTGCTATCAACTGGTGTTGTTCGCAAGGTTTTATATAAACATGTATTTTTATACTTTCATAGTGTTTTTTTTTTAGTGGGTGTCACTATTTGCTCATAGCTGGGACCCTTTGTGATCAGAAGCCTTGCTGTCAGATGTTGTTTATAGTCATACCTAGGACTAGTTGGCACTGTGGTGCTGTTGGCACTTTTGCTATCAGCTGTTGGCACTTTTGCTATCAGCTGTTGGCACTTTTGCTATAAGCTGTTGTGCTCTTGGCACTTTTGCTATCAACTGGTGTTGTTCGCAAGTTTTTATATAAACATGTATTTTTATACTTTCATAGTTTTTTTTTTTTTAGTGGGGGGTCACAATTTACTCATAGCTGGGACCTTTTGTGATCAGAAGCCTTGCTCTCAGATGTAGTTTATAGTCATACCTAGGATTAGTTGGCACTGTGGTGCTGTTGGCACTTTTGCTATCAGCTGTTGGCACTTTTGCTATCAGCTGTTGGCACTTTTGCTATCAGCTGTTGGCACTTTTGGTATCAGCTGTTTGCACTTTTGCTATCAGCTGTTGGCACTTTTGCTATCAGCTGTGGTGCTGTTGGCACTTTTGCTATCAACTGGGGTTGTTCGCAAGTTTTTATATAAACATGTATTTTTATACTTTCATAGTGTTTTTTTTAATACTTTTTGCTATCAGCTGTTGGCGCTTTTGCTATCAGCTTTTGGCACTTTTGCTATCAGCTGTGGTGCTGTTGGCACTTTTGCTATCAACTGGTGTTGTTCGCAAGTTTTTATATAAACATGTATTTTTATACTTTCATAATGTTTTTTTTAGTGGGGGTTCACTATTTACTCATAGCTGGGACCCTTTGTGATCAGAAGCCTTGTTGTCAGATGTAGTTTATAGTCATACCTAGGACTAGTAGGCACTGTGGTGCTGTTGGCACATTTGCTATCAGCTGTTGGCACTTTTGCTATCAGCTGTGGTGTTGTTGGTACATTTCTATCAACTGGTGTTGTTCGCATGTTTTTATATAAACATGTATTTTTATACTTTCATAGTGTTTTTTTTTTTTAGTGGGGGGTCACTATTTGCTCATAACTGGGACCCTTTGTGATCAGAAGCCTTGCTGTCAGATGTAGTTTATATTCATACCTAGGACTAGTTGGCACTGTGGTGCTGTTGGCACTTTTGCTATCAGCTGTTGGCACTTTTGCTAGTAGCTGTTGGCACTTCTGCTATCAGCTGTTGGCAATTTTGCTATCAGCTGTTGGCACTTTTGCTATCAGCTTTTGGCACTTTTGGTATCAGCTGTTGGCACTTTTGCTATGAGCTGTTTGCAATTTTGCTATCAGCTGTGGTGCTGTTGGCACTTTTGCTATCAACTGGTGTTGTTCGAAAGTTTTTATATAAACATGTATTTTTAAACTTTCATTGTGTTTTTTTTTTTAGTGGTGGGTCACTATTTGCTCATAGCTGGGACCCTTTGTGATCAGAAGCCTTGCTGTCAGATGTAGTTTATAATCATACCTAGGACTAGTTGGCACTGTGGTGCTGTTGGCACTTTTGCTATCAGCTGTTGGCACTTTTGCTATCAGCTGTTGGCACTTTTGCTATCAGCTGTTGGAACTTTTGCTATCAGATGTGGTGCTGTTGGAAATTTTGCTATCAACTGGTGTTGTTGGCAAGTTTTTATATAAACATGTATTTTTATACTTTCATAGTGTTTTTTTTTTTTAGTGGGGGGTCACTATTTGCTCATAGCTGGGACACTTTGTGATCAGAAGCCTTGCTGTCAGATGTAGTTTATAGTCATACCTAGGACTAGTTGGCACTGTGGTGCTGTTGGCACTTTGGCTATCAACTGTTGGCACTTTTGCTATCAGCTGTTGGCACTTTCGGTATCAGCTGTTGGCACTTTTGCTATCAGCTGTTTTCACTTTTGTTATCAGCTGTGGTGCTATTGGCACTTTTGCTATCAACTGGTGTTGTTCGCAAGTTTTTATATAAACATGTATTTTTATACTTTCATTGTGTTTCTTTTTAGTGGGGTGTCACTATTTGCTCATAGCTGGCACCCTTTGTGATCTGAAGCCTTGCTGTCAGATGTAGTTTATAATCATACCTAGAACTAGTTGACACTGTGGTGCTGTTGGCACTTTTGCTATCAGCTGTTGGCACTTTTGCTATCAGCTGTTGGCACTTTTGCTATCAGCTGTGGTCCTGTTGGCACTTTTGCTATCAACTGGTGTTGTTCGCAAGTTTTTATATAAACATGTATTTTTATACTTTCATAGTGTTTTTTTTTTTAGTGGGGTGTCACTATTTGCTCATAGCTGGGACCCTTTGTGATCAGAAGCCTTGCTGTCAGATGTAGTTTATAGTCATACCTAGGACTAGTTGGCACTGTGGTGCTGTTGGCACTTTTGCTATCAGCTGTTGGCACTTTTCCTATCAGCTGTTGGAACATTTGCTATCAGCTGTTGGCACTTTTGCTGTCAGCTGTGGTGCTGTTGGCACTTTTGCTATCAACTGGTGTTGTTCGCAAGTTTTTATATAAACATGTATTTTTATACATTCATAGTGTTTTTTTTTTTAGTGGGGTGTCACTATTTACTCATAGCCGGCACCCTTTGTGATCTGAAGCCTTGCTGTCAGATGTAGTTTATAGTCATACCTAGGACTAGTTGACACTGTGGTGCTGTTGGCACTTTGGCTATCAGCTGTTGGCACTTTTTCTATCAGCTGTTGGCACTTTTGGTATCAGCTGTTTGCACTTTTGCTATCAGCTGTTGGCACTTTTGCTATCAGCTGTGGTGTTGTTGGCACTTTTACTATCAACTGGTGTTGTTCGCAAATTTTTATATAAACATGTATTTTTATACTTTCATAGTGTTTTTTTTTTTAGTATGGGGTCACTATTTGCTCATAGCTTGGACCCTTTTTGATCAGAAGCCTTGCTGTCAGATTTAGTTTATAGTCATACCTAGGACTATTTGGCACTGTGGTGCTGTTGGCACTTTTGCTATCAGCTGTTGGCACTTTTGGTATCAGCTGTTGGCACTTTTGCTATCAGCTGTTTGCACTTTTGTTATCAGCTGTGGTGCTATTGGCACTTTTGCTATCAACTAGTGTTGTTCGCAAGTTTTTATATAAACATGTATTTTTATACTTTCATAGTGTTTTTTTTTAGTGGGGTGTCACTATTTGCTCATAGCTGGCACCCTTTGTGATCTGAAGCCTTGCTGTCAGATGTAGTTTATAGTCATACCTAGGACTAGTTGACACTGTGGTGCTGTTGGCACTTTGGCTATCAGCTGTTGGCACTTTTGCTATCAGCTGTTGGCACTTTTGCTATAAGCTGTTGGCACTTTTGCTATCAGCTGTGGTGCTGTTGGCACTTTTGCTATCAACTGGTGTTGTTCGCAAGTTTTTATATAAACATGTATTTTTAAACTTTCATAGTGTTTTTTTTTTAGTGGGGGGTCACTATTTGCTCATAGCTGGGACCCTTTGTGATCAGAAGCCTTGCTGTCAGATGTAGTTTATAGTCATACCTAGGACTAGTTGGCAATGTGGTGCTGTTGTCACTTTTGCTATCAGCTGTTGGCACTTTTGCTATCAGCTGTTGACACTTTTGCCATCAGCTGTTGGCACTTTTGCTATCAGCTGTGGTGCTGTTGGCACTTTTGCTATCAACTGGTGTTGTTCGCAAGTTTTTATATAAACATGTATTTTTATACTTTCATTGTGTTTTTTTTTTAGTGGGGGGTCACTATTTGCTCATAGCTGGGCCCCTTTGTGATCAGAAGCCTTGCTGTCAGATGTAGTTTATAGTCATACCTAGGACTAGTTGGCACTGTGGTGCTGTTGGCACTTTTGGTATCAGCTCTTGGCACTTTTGCTATCAGCTGTTGGCACTTTTGCTATCAGCTGTTAGCACTTTTGCAATCAACTGTGGTGCTATTGGCACTTTTGCTATCAACTGGTGTTGTTCGCAAGTTTTTATATAAATATGTATTTTTATACTTTCATAGTGTTTTTTTTTAGTGGGGTGTCACTATTTGCTCATAGCTGGGACCCTTTTTGATCAGAAGCCTTGCTGTCAGATGTAGTTTATAATCATACCCAGGACTAGTTGGCACTGTGGTGCTGTTGGCACTTTTGCTATCAGCTGTTGGCACTTTTGCTATCAGCTGTTGGCACTTTTGCTATCAGCTGTTGGCACTTTTGTTATCAACTGGTGTTGTTCGCATGTTTTTTTATAAACATGTATTTTTATACTTTCATAGTGTTTTTTTTTGTTAGTGGGGGGTCACTATTTGCTCAGAGCTACGACCCTTTGTGATTAGAAGCCTTGCTGTCAGATGTAGTTTATAGTCATACCTAGGACTAGTTGGCACTGTGGTGCAGTTGGCAATTTTGCTATCAGCTGTTGGCACTTTTGCTATCAGCTGTTGGCACTTTTGCTATCAGCTTTTGGCACTTTTGGTATCAGCTGTTGGCACTTTTGCTATCAGCTGTTGGCACTTTTGCTATCAGCTGTGGTGCTGTTGGCACTTTTGCTATCAACTGGTGTTGTTCACAAGTTTTTATATAAACATGTATTTTTATACTTTCATAGTCTTTTTTTTAGTGGGGGGTCACTATTTGCTCATAGCTGGGACCCTTTGTGATCAGAAGCCTTGCTGTCAGATGTAGAAAAGTTAGAAATGCAGTCTTATTGTGCACACTGGAATTCGGACGCTGTAAATTGTAAGACGACATAACGCGCACATGGTGAAAGATGTACTTTTTACTATCTGACCAAATTAAAAATCCTTGTATACATAGACAAACCAAATAATTGAACAAAATTTGATACCCATTTTGAAAATATTTCTTTTACTGGAAAAAAGGTATAAACAAGTGAAATATGACTGATTTCCCAGTTTAGGGCCGCATGACAATTTCCGCAAATGAGCTAACACAAGTGCCCATACCGTTGAATTTCGACTCGACTCCAATCAAGTTGTCGAAAAAACTTTTGTAATTATGGATAAGGCAAGAAATTTCTGACACTTGGACACCAATATTTTGTGGATTGTATAAATAGGAAAAATTAGAAATGCATTCTTTTTGTGCACACTGGAATTCGGACGCTGTAAATTATCAGACGACATACCGCGAACATGGTGAAAGCTGTACTTTTTACTATCTGAGCAAATGAAAAATCCCTGTATACATAGACAAATCAAATAATTGCACACAATTTGATACCCATTATGAAAATATTTCTTTTACTGGAAAAAAGTTATAAACTATTGAAATATGACTGATTTCCCAGTTTAGGGCCGCATGACAATTTCCGCAAATGAGCTAACACAAGTCCCAACACCGTTTAATTTCGACTCGGATCTAATCAAGGTGTCGAAAAAACTTTTGTAATCATGGATAAGGCAAGAAATTCCCGACAACTGGACAGCAATATTTTGTGGATTCTATTAAAAGGAAAAATTAGAAATGCAGTCTTATTGTGCACACTGGAATTCGGACGCTGTAAATTGTAAGACGACATAACGCGCACATGGTGAAAGATGTACTTTTTACTATCTGACCAAATGAAAAATCCTTGTATACATAGACAAACCAAATAATTGCACACAATTTGATACCCATTTTGAAAATATTTCTTTTACTGGAAAAAAGGTATAAACAAGTGAAATATGACTGATTTCCCAGTTTAGGGCCGCATGACAATTTCCGCAAATGAGCTAACACTAGTCCCCATACCGTTGAATTTCGCCTCGACTCTATTAAAGGTGTCGAAAAAACTTTTGTAATTATGGATATGGTAATACATTCCCGACAATTGGACACCAATATTTTGTGGATTCGATAAAAAGGAAAAATTAGAAATGCAGTTTATTGTGCAAACTGGAATTCGGACGATGTAAATTGTCAGAAGCCATAACGCGCACATGGTGAAAGCTGTACTTTTTAATATCTGACCAAATGAAAAATCCCAGTATACATAGACAAATCAAATAATTGCACACAATTTGATACCCATTTTGAAAATATTTCTTTTACTGGAAAAAAGTTATAAACATGTGAAATATGACTGATTTCCCAGTTTAGGACCGCATGACAATTTCCGAAAATGAGCTAACACAAGTCCCCATACCGTTGAATTTCGACTCGACTCAAATCAAGATGTCGAAAACATTTTTGTAATTATTGATAAGGCAAGAAATTCCCAACAATTGGACACCAATATTTTGTGGATTCGATAAAACAGAAAAATTAGAAATGCTGTCTTATTGTGCAGACTTGAATTCTGACGCTGTAAATTGTCAGACGACATACCGTGTACATTCTGAAAGCTGTACTTTTTACTATCTGACCAAATGAAAACTCCCTGTAAACACAGACAAATGAAATAATTGCACACAATTTGATACCCATTTTGAATATATTTCTTTTACTGGAAAAAATTTATAAACAAGTGAAATATGACTGATTTTCCAGTTTAGGGCCGCATGACCATTTCGGCAAATGAGCTAACACAAGTCCCCATACCGTTGAATTTCGACTCGACTCTAATCAATGTGTCGAAGAAACTTTTGTAATTATGTATAAGGCAAGAAATTCCCGACAATTGGACAGCAATATTTTGTGGATTCTATAAAACGGAAAAATTACAAATGCAGTCTTATTTACACACTGGAATTCGGACCCTGTAAATGGTCAGACGACATACCGCGAACATGGTGAAATCTGTACTTTTTACTATCTAACCAAATGAAAAGTCCCTGTAAACGTAGACAAAGCAAATACTTGCACACAATTTGATACCTATTTTGAAAATATTTCTTTTACTGGGAAAAAGTTATAAAGAAGTTAAATATCATTGATTTCCGAGTTTAGGGCCGCATGACAATTTCAGCAAATTTGCTAACACAAGTCCCCATACTGTTGAATTTCGACTCGACTCAAATCAAGGTGTCGAAAAAACTTTTGTAATCATGGATAAGGCAAGAAATTCCCGACAATTGGACAGCAATATTTTGTGGATTCTATAAAAAGGAAAAATTAGAAATGCATTCTTTTTGTGCACACTGGAATTCGGACGCTGTAAATTATCAGACGATATACCGTGAACATGGTGAAAGCTGTACTTTTTACTATCTGAGCAAATGAAAAATCCCTGTATACATAGACAAATCAAATAATTGCACACAATTTGATACCCATTTTGAAAATATTTCTTTTACTGGAAAAAAGTTATAAACAAGTGAAATATGACTGATTTCCCAGTTGTGGGCCGCATGACAATTTCCGCAAATCAGCTAACACAAGTCGCCATACCGTTGAATTTCGCCTCGACTCTATTCAAGATGTCGAAAAAACTTTTGAAATTATGGATAAGGTAAGAAATTCCCGGCAATTGGACACCAATATATTGTTGATTCTATAAAAAGGAAAAATTAGAAATGCATTCTTTTTGTGCACACTGGAATTCGGACGCTGTAAATTATCAGACGACATACCGCGAACATGGTGAAAGCTGTACTTTTTACTATCTGAGCAAATGAAAAATCCCTGTATACATAGACAAATCAAATAATTGCACACAATTTGATACCCATTATGAAAATATTTCTTTTACTGGAAAAAAGTTATAAACTATTGAAATATGACTGATTTCCCAGTTTAGGGCCGCATGACAATTTCCGCAAATGAGCTAACACAAGTCCCAACACCGTTTAATTTCGACTCGGATCTAATCAAGGTGTCGAAAAAACTTTTGTAATCATGGATAAGGCAAGAAATTCCCGACAACTGGACAGCAATATTTTGTGGATTCTATTAAAAGGAAAAATTAGAAATGCAGTCTTATTGTGCACACTGGAATTCGGACGCTGTAAATTGTAAGACGACATAACGCGCACATGGTGAAAGATGTACTTTTTACTATCTGACCAAATGAAAAATCCTTGTATACATAGACAAACCAAATAATTGCACACAATTTGATACCCATTTTGAAAATATTTCTTTTACTGGAAAAAAGGTATAAACAAGTGAAATATGACTGATTTCCCAGTTTAGGGCCGCATGACAATTTCCGCAAATGAGCTAACACTAGTCCCCATACCGTTGAATTTCGCCTCGACTCTATTAAAGGTGTCGAAAAAACTTTTGTAATTATGGATATGGTAATACATTCCCGACAATTGGACACCAATATTTTGTGGATTCGATAAAAAGGAAAAATTAGAAATGCAGTTTATTGTGCAAACTGGAATTCTGACGCTGTAAATTGTCAGACGACATACCGCGTACATTCTGAAAGCTGTACTTTTTACTATCTGACCAAATGAAAACTCCCTGTAAACACAGACAAATGAAATAATTGCACACAATTTGATACCCATTTTGAATATATTTCTTTTACTGGAAAAAATTTATAAACAAGTGAAATATGACTGATTTTCCAGTTTAGGGCCGCATGACCATTTCGGCAAATGAGCTAACACAAGTCCCCATACCGTTGAATTTCGACTCGACTCTAATCAATGTGTCGAAGAAACTTTTGTAATTATGTATAAGGCAAGAAATTCCCGACAATTGGACAGCAATATTTTGTGGATTCTATAAAACGGAAAAATTACAAATGCAGTCTTATTTACACACTGGAATTCGGACCCTGTAAATGGTCAGACGACATACCGCGAACATGGTGAAAGCTGTACTTTTTACTATCTAACCAAATGAAAAGTCCCTGTAAACGTAGACAAAGCAAATACTTGCACACAATTTGATACCTATTTTGAAAATATTTCTTTTACTGGGAAAAAGTTATAAAGAAGTTAAATATCATTGATTTCCGAGTTTAGGGCCGCATGACAATTTCAGCAAATTTGCTAACACAAGTCCCCATACTGTTGAATTTCGACTCGACTCAAATCAAGGTGTCGAAAAAACTTTTGTAATCATGGATAAGGCAAGAAATTCCCGACAATTGGACAGCAATATTTTGTGGATTCTATAAAAAGGAAAAATTAGAAATGCATTCTTTTTGTGCACACTGGAATTCGGACGCTGTAAATTATCAGACGATATACCGTGAACATGGTGAAAGCTGTACTTTTTACTATCTGAGCAAATGAAAAATCCCTGTATACATAGACAAATCAAATAATTGCACACAATTTGATACCCATTTTGAAAATATTTCTTTTACTGGAAAAAAGTTATAAACAAGTGAAATATGACTGATTTCCCAGTTGTGGGCCGCATGACAATTTCCGCAAATCAGCTAACACAAGTCGCCATACCGTTGAATTTCGCCTCGACTCTATTCAAGATGTCGAAAAAACTTTTGAAATTATGGATAAGGTAAGAAATTCCCGGCAATTGGACACCAATATATTGTTGATTCTATAAAAAGGAAAAATTAGAAATGCAGTCATATTGTGCACACTGGAATTCCGACGCTGTAAATTGCCAGACGACATACCGCGCACATGGTGAGAGCTGTACTTTTTACTATCTGACCAAATGAAAAATCCTTGTATACATAGACAAACCAAATAATTGCACACAATTTGTTACCCATTTTGAAAATATTTCTTTTACTGGAAAAAAGTTATAAACAAGTGAAATATGACTTATTTCCCAGTTTAGGGCATCATGACAATTTCCGCAAATGATCTAACATAAGTCACCATACCGTTGAATTTCGACTCGACTCCAATCAATGTGTCAAAAAAACTTTTGTAATTATGTATAAGGCAAGAAATTCCAGACAATTGGAGTGCAATATTTTTTGGATTCTATAAAAAGGCAAAATTACAAATGCATTCTTATTGTGTACACTGGAATTCGGACGCTGTAAATTGTCAGATGACATACCGCGCACATGGTGAAAGCTGTACTTTTTACTATCTGAGCAAATGACAAATCATTGTAAACATAGACAAATCAAATAATTGCACACAATTTGATACCCATATTGAAAATATTTCTTTCACTGGAAAAAATTATAAACAAGTGAAATATGACTGATTTCCCAGTTTAGGGCCGCATGACAATTTCCGCAAATGAGCTAACACAAGTCCCCATACCGTTGAATTTCGACTCGACTCTAATCAAGGTGTCGAAAAAACTTTTGTAATTATGGATAAGGCAAGAAATTCCCGACAATTGGTCAGCAATATTTTGTGGATTCTATAAAAAGGAAAAATTAGAAATGCATTCTTATTGTGCACACAGGAATACGGACGCTGTAAATTGTCAGACGACATACCGCGCACATGGTGAATGCTGTACTTTTTACTATCTGACCAAATGAAAAATCACTGTATACATAGAACAACCAAATAATTGCACACAATTTGATACCCATTTTGAAAATATTTCTTTTACTGGAAAAAAGTTATAAACAAGTGTAATATAACTGATTACACAGTTTAGGTCCGCATGACAATTTCCGCAAATGAGCTAACACTAGTCCCTATACCGTTGAATTTCGCCTCGACTCTATTAAAGGTGTCGAAAAAACTTTTGTAATTATGGATATGGTAATAAATTCTCGACAATTGGACACCAATATTTTTTGGATTCGATAAAAAGGAAAAATTAGAAATGCAGTTTATTGTGCAAACTGGAATTCGGACGATGTAAATTGTCAGAAGCCATAACGCGCACATGGTGAAAGCTGTACTTTTTAATATCTGACCAAATGAAAAATCCCAGTATACATAGACAAATCAAATAATTGCACACAATTTGATACCCATTTTGAAAATATTTCTGTTACTGGAAAAAAGTTATAAACATGTGAAATATGACTGATTTCCCAGTTTAGGACCGCATGACAATTTCCGAAAAGGAGCTAACACAAGTCCCCATACCGTTGAATTTCGACTCGACTCAAATCAAGATGTCGAAAGCATTTTTGTAATTATTGATAAGGCAAGAAAT
Organism: Acanthosepion esculentum; assembly: GCA_964036315.1. Taxonomy (NCBI): domain Eukaryota; kingdom Metazoa; phylum Mollusca; class Cephalopoda; order Sepiida; family Sepiidae; genus Acanthosepion; species Acanthosepion esculentum. The sequence goes on from OZ038507.1 coordinate 83,195,822, forward strand.
TCCCAACAATTGGACACCAATATTTTGTGGATTCGATAAAACAGAAAAATTAGAAATGCTGTCTTATTGTGCAGACTTGAATTCTGACGCTGTAAATTGTCAGACGACATACCGCGTACATTCTGAAAGCTGTACTTTTTACTATCTGACCAAATGAAAACTCCCTGTAAACACAGACAAATGAAATAATTGCACACAATTTGATACCCATTTTGAATATATTTCTTTTACTGGAAAAAATTTATAAACAAGTGAAATATGACTGATTTTCCAGTTTAGGGCCGCATGACCATTTCGGCAAATGATCTAACACAAGTCCCCATACCGTTGAATTTCGAATCGACTCTAATCAATGTGTCGAAGAAACTTTTGTAATTATGTATAAGGCAAGAAATTCCCGACAATTGGACAGCAATATTTTGCGCATTCTATAAAACGGAAAAATTACAAATGCAGTCTTATTTGCACACTGTAATTCGGACCCTGTAAATTGTCAGACGACATACCGCGAACATGGTGAAAGCTGTACTTTTTACTCTCTGAGCAAATGAAAAGTCCCTGTAAACGTAGACAAAGCAAATACTTGCACACAATTTGATAACCATTTTGAAAATATTTCTTTTACTGGAAAAAAGTTATAAACAAGTGAAATATGACTGATTCCCCAGTTTAGGGCCGCATGAGAATTTCCGCAAATGAGCTAACACAAGTCCCCATACCGTTGAATTTCGCCTCGACTCTATTCAAGGTGTCGAAAAATTTTTTGTAATTATCGATAATGCTCGAAATTCCCGACAAATGGACACCAATATTTCGTGGATTCTATAAACAGGAAAAATTAGAAAAGCAGTCTTATTGTATACAGTGGAATTCGGACGCTCTAAATTGTCAGACGACATACCGCGCACATTCTTGAAAGCTGAACTTTTTACTATCTGACCAAATGAAAAATCCCTGTAAAGATAGACAAATCACATACTTGCACACAATTTGATAACCATTTGGAAAATATTTCTTTTACTGGAAAAAAGTTATAAACAAGTGAAATATGACTGATTTCCCAGTTTAGGGCCGCATGACAATTTCCGCAAATGAGATAACACAAGTCCCCATACCGTTAAATTTCGCCTCGACTCTATTCAAGGTGTCGAAAAAACATTTGTAATTATGGATAACGCAAGAAATTCCCGACAATTGAACACCAATATTTTGTGAATTCGATAAAAAGGAGAAATGAGAAATGCAGTTTATTGTGCAAACTGGAATTCGGACGATGTAAATTGTCAGAAGACATACCGCGCACATGGTGAATGCTGTACTTTTTACTCTCTGACCAAATGAAAAATCACTGTACAAATAGAACAACCAAGTAATTGCACACAATTTGATACCCATTTTGAAAATATTACTTTTACTGGAAAAAAGTTATAAAGAATTGAAATATGACTGATTTCCGAGTTTAGGGCCGCATGACAATTTCCGCAAATGAGCTAACACAAGTCCCCATACCGTTAAATTACGCCTCGACTCTATTCAAGTTGTCGAAAAAACTTTTGTAATTATGGATAAGGCAAGAAATTCCCGACAATTGAACACCAATATTTTGTGAATTCGATAAAAAGGAAAAATTAGAAATGCAGTTTATTGTACAAACTGGAATTCGTTCGATGTAAATTGTCAGAAGACATACCGCGCACATGGTGAATGCTGTACTTTTTACTATCTGACCAAATGAAAAATCACTGTATATATAGAACAACCAAATAATTGCACACAATTTGATAACCATTTTGAAAATATTTCTTTTACTGGAAAAAATTATATACAAGTGAAATATGACTGATTTCCGAGTTTAGGGCCGCATGACAATTTCCGCAAATGAGCTAACACAAGTCGCAATACTGTTGAATTTCAACTCGACTCTAATCAAGGTGTCGAAAAAACTTTCGTAATCATGGATAAGGCAAGAAATTCCCGACAATTGGACAGCAATATTTTGTGGATTCTATAAAAAGGAAAAATTAGAAATGCAGTATTATTGTGCACACTGGAATTCGGACGCTGTAAATTGTCAGACGACATACCGCACACATGGTGAAAGCTGTACTTTTTACTATCTGAGCAAATGAAAAATCCCTGTAAACACAGTCAAATCAAATAATTGCACACAATTTGATACCCATTTTGAAAAGATTTCTTTTACTGGAAAAAATTATAAGCAAGTGAAATATGACTGATTTCCCAGTTTCGGGCCGCATGACAATTTCCGGAAATGAGCTAACACAAGTCCCCATACCGTTGAATTTCGCCTCGACACTATTCAATGTGTCGAAAAAACTTTTGTAATCATGGAGAAGGCAAGAAATTCCCGACAATTGGACACCAATATTTTGTGGATTCGATAAAAAGGAAAAATTAGAAATACAGTCTTATTGTGCACACTGGAATTCGGACGTGTTAAATTGTCAGACGACATGCCGCGCACATGGTGAAAGCTGTACTTTTTACTATCTGACCAAATGAAAAATCCCTGTAAACATAGAAAAATCACATAATTGCACACCATTTGATACCCATTTTGAAAATATTTCTTTTACTGGAAAAAGTTATAAACAACTGAAATATGACTGATTTCCCAGTTTTCGGCCGCATGACTATCTCCGCAAATGAGCTAACACATGTCCCCATACCGTTGAATTTCCCTTCGACTCTATTCAAGGTGTCGAAAAACCTTTGTAATTATGGATAAGGTAAGAAATTCTCGAAAATTGGACACCAATATTTTGTGGATTCGATAAAAAGGAAAAATTAGAAATGCAGTCTTATTGTCCACACTGGAATTCCGACGCTGTAAATTGTCAGACGACATACTGCGCACATGGTGAAAGCTGTACTTTTTACTATCTGACGAAATGATAAATCCCTGTAAACATAGACAAATCACATACTTGCACACAATTTGATACCCATTTTGAAAATATTTCTTTTACTGGAAAAATTTATAAACAAGTGAAATATGACTGATTACCCAGTTTAGGGCCGCATGACAATTTCCGCAAATGAACTAACACAATTCCCCATACCGTTGAATTTCGCCTCGACTCTATTCAAGGTGTCGAAAAACCTTTTGCAATTTTTTTCCAGTAAAAGAAATGTTTTCAAAATGGGTATCAAATTGTGTGCAATTATTTGATTTGACCATGTTTACAGGGATTTTTCATTTGCTCAGCTAGTAGAAAGAACAGCTTTAAACGTGTGCGCGGTATGTCGTCTGACAATTTACAGCGTCCGAATTCCAGTGTGCACAATAAGACTTCATTTCTAATTTTGCCTTTTAATAGAATCCACAAAATATTGCTGTCCAATTGTCGAGAATTTCTTGCCTTATTCATAATTACAAAAGTTTTTTCGCCACCTTGATTAGAATCTAGTCGAAATTCAGCGTTATGTCGTCTGACTATTTACAGCGTCCGAATTCCAGTGTGCACAATAACACTGCATTTGTAATTTTTCATTTTTATAGAATCCACAAAATATTGCTGTCCAATTGTAGCGAATTTCTTGCCTTATCCATAATTACAAAAGTATTTTCGACACATTTAATAAAGTCGAGAGGAAATTCAACGGTATGTGTACTTGTGCTAGCTCATTTGCAGAAATTGTCATGCGGCCCTAAACTGGGAAATCACTCATAATTCACTTGATTATTACTTTTTTCCAGTAAAAGAAATATTTTCAAAATGGTTATCAAATTGTGTGCAATTATTTGATTTGTCTATGTTTACAGAGATTTTTTATTTGGTCAGATAGTAAAAAGTACAGCTTTCACCATGTGCGCGGTATGTCGTCTGACAATTTACAGTGTCCGAATTCCAGTGTATACTATAAGACTGCATTTCTAATTTTTCCTTTTTATCGAATCCACAAAATTATTGTGTTTAATTGTCGGGAATTTCTTACCTTATCCATAATTACAAAAGTTTTTTCGACTTCTTGAATAAAGTCGAGGCGAAATTCAACGGTATGGGGACTTGTGTTAGCTCATTTGCGGAAATTCTCATGCGGCCCTAAACTGGGAAATCAGTCATATTTCACTTGTTTATAACTTTTTTCCAGTAAAAGAAATATTTTCAAAATGGTTATCAAATTTTGTGCAATTATTTGATTTGTCTATGTTTACAGGGATTTTTCATTTGCTCAGATAGTAAAAAGTACACCATTCACCATGTGCGCGGTAATCGTCTGACAATTTACAGCGTCCGAATTCCAGTGTGCACAATAAGACTGCAATTCTAATTTTGCATTTTTATAGAATCCACAAAATATTGCTGTCCAATTTTCGGGAATATCTTGCTTTATTCATAATTACCAAAGTTTTTTCGACACATTGATTAGAGTCGAGTCGAAATTCAAATGTATTGGGATTTGTGTTAGCTCATTTGCGGAAATTGTCATGCGGCCCTAAACTGGGAAATCAGTCATATTTCACTTGTTTATAACTTTTTTCCAGTAAAAGAAATATTTTCAACATGGGTATGAAATTGTGTGAAATTATTTGATTTGTCTATGTTTACAGGGAATTTTCATTTGGTCAGATAGTAAAAAGTACAGCTTTCACCATGTGCGCGGTATGTCGTCTGACAATTTACAGCGTCCGAATTCCAGTGTGCACAATAATACTGCATTTCTAATTTTTTTTTTATCGAATCCACAAAATATTGCTGTCCAGTTTTCGGCAATTTCTTGCCTTATCCATAATTACAAAAGTTTTTTCGACACCTTGATTTGAGTCGAGTCGAAATTCAACGGTATCGGGACTTGTGTTAGCTCATTTGCAGAAATTGTCATACGGCCCTAAACTGGGAAATCAGTCATATTTCACTTGTTTATAACTTTTTTCCAGTAAAAAAATGTTTTCAAAATGGGTATCAAATTGTGTGCAATTATTTGGTTGGTCTATGTTTACAGGGATTTTTTATTTGGTCAGATAGCAAAAAGTACAGCTTTCACCAAGTGCGCGGTATGTCGTCTGACAATTTACAGCGCCCGAATTCCAGACTGCACAATAAATCTGCATTTCTAATTTTTCCTTTTTATAGAACCCACAAAATATTGGTGTCCAATTGTCGAGAATTTCTTGCCTTATCCATAATTACAAAAGTTTGTACGGAACCTTGAATAGAGTCGAGGCGAAATTCAACGGTATAGGGACTAGTGTTAGCTCATTTGCGGAAATTGTCATGCGGACCTAAACTGGGAAATCATTCATATTTCACTTGTTTATAACTTGTTTCCAGTAAAAGAAATATTTTCAAAATGGGTATCAAATTGTGTGCAATTATTTGGTTTGTCTATGTTTACAGGGATATTTCATTTGGTCAGATAGTAAAAAGTACAGCTTTCACCATGTGCGCGGTATGTCGTCTGACAATTTACATCGTCCGAATTCCAGTGTATACTATAAGACTGCATTTCTAATTTTTCCTTATTATCGAATCCACAAAATTATTGTGTCCAATTGTCTGACACTATTTCAGAAAATAACATTAATGAATGTATTTTTATTAATATCAAGCGTCGGCTAAGTAACTGTCTGTTTTACGGCGAAAAGCGACAAAATATACATGTCGGGTAATGATTGCATCCTATTCATCATTAGAATTGAGATTTTCATCCGGATTATATTACATATTGCATCATCTAAGCCTGATGTTCATAGAATGCTGGCACTATTTCAGAAAATAACATTGATGAATGCATTTTTTTTAATATCATGCGTCTGCTAAGTAACTGTCTGTTATACGGCGAAATGCGACAAAACATACATGTCGGGTAATCATCGCATCCTATTCATCATTAGAATTGAGATTTTCATCCAGATTATATTACATGTTGCATCATCTAAGCCTGATGTTCATAGAATGCTGACACTATTTCAGAAAATAACATTAATGAATGCATTTTTATTAATATCATGCGTCTGCTAAGTAACTGTCTGTTATACGGCGAAAAGCGACAAAACATACATGTTGGGTAATCATCGCATCCTATTCATCATTAGAATTGAGATTTTCATCCGGATTATATTACATATTGCATCATCTAAGCCTGATGTTCATAGAATGCTGACACTATTTCAGAAAATAACATTAATGAATGCATTTTTATTAATATCATGCGTCTGCTAAGTAACTGTCTGTTATTCGGCGAAAAGCGACAAAACATACATGTCGGGTAATGATTGCATCCTATTCATCCTTAGAATTGAGATTTTCATCCGGATTATATTACATATTGCATCATCTAAGCCTGATGTTCATAGAATGCTGACACTATTTCAGAAAATAACATTAATGAATGCATTTTTATTAATATCATGCGTCTGCTAAGTAACTGTCTGTTATACGGCGAAATGCGACAAAACATACATGTCGGGTAATCATCGCATCCTATTCATCATTAGAATTGAGATTTTCATCCGGATTATATTACATATTGTATCATCTAAGCCTGATGTTCATAGAATGCTGACACTATTTCAGAAAATAACATTAATGAATGCATTTTTAATAATATCAAGCGTCTGCTAAATAACTGTCTGTTTTACGGCGAAAAGCGACAAAATATACATGTCGGGTAATGATTGCATCCTATTCATCATTAGAATTGAGATTTTCATCCGGATTATATTACATATTGCATCATCTAAGCCTGATGTTCATAGAATGCTGACACTATTTCAGAAAATAACATTAATGAATGCATTTTTATTAATATCATGCGTCTGCTAAGTAACTGTCTGTTATACGGCGAAAAGCGACAAAACATACATGTTGGGTAATCATCGCATCCTATTCATCATTAGAATTGAGATTTTCATCCGGATTATATTACATATTGCATCATCTAAGCCTGATGTTCATAGAATGCTGACACTATTTCAGAAAATAACATTAATGAATGCATTTTTATTAATATCATGCGTCTGCTAAGTAACTGTCTGTTATACGGCGAAATGCGACAAAACATACATGTCGGTTAATCATCGCATCCTATTCATCATTAGAATTGAGATTTTCATCCGGATTATATTACATATTGCATCATCTAAGCCTGATGTTCATAGAATGCTGACACTATTTCAGAAAATAACATTAATGAATGCATTTTTATTAATATCAAGCGTCTGCTAAGTAACTGTCTGTTTTACGGCGAAAAGCGACAAAATATACATGTCGGGTAATGATTGCAGCCTATTCATCATTAGAATTGAGATTTTCATCCGGATTATATTACATATTGCATCATCTAAGCCTGATGTTCATAGAATGCTGACACTATTTCAGAAAATAACATTAATGAATGCATTTTTATTAATATCATGCGTCTGCTAATTAACTGTCTGTTATACGGCGAAACGCGACAAAACATACATGTTGGGTAATCATCGCATCCTATTCATCATTAGAATTGAGATTTTCATCCGGATTATATTACATATTGCATCATCTAAGCCTGATGTTCATAGAATGCTGACACTATTTCAGAAAATAACATTAATGAATGCATTTTTATTAATATCATGCGTCTGCTAAGTAACTGTCTGTTATACGGCGAAAAGCGACAAAATATACATGTCGGGTAATGATTGCATCCTATTCATCATTAGAATTGAGATTTTCATCCGGATTATATTACATATTGCCTCATCTAAGCCTGATGTTCATAGAATGCTGACACTATTTCAGAAAATAACATTAATGAATGCTTTTTTATTAATATCATGCGTCTGCTAAGTAACTGTCTGTTATTCGGCGAAAAGCGACTAAACATACATGTCGGGTAATGATTGCATCCTATTCATCATTAGAATTGAGATTTTCATCCGGATTATATTACATATTGCATCATCTAAGCCTGATGTTCATAGAATGCTGACACTATTTCAGAAAATAACATTAATGAATACATTTTTATTAATATCATGCGTCTGCTAAGTAACTGTCTGTTTTACGGAGAAAAGCGACAAAATATATATGTCGGGTAATGATTGCATCCTATTCATCATTAGAATTGAGATTTTCATCCGGATTATATTACATATTGCATCATCTAAGCCTGATGTTCATAGAATGCTGACACTATTTCAGAAAATAACATTAATGAATGCATTTTTATTAATATCATGCGTCTGCTAAGTAACTGTCTGTTATACGGCGAAAAGCAACAAAACATACATGTCGGGTAATGTTTGCATCCTATTCATCATTAGAATTGAGATTTTCATCCGGATTATATTACATATTGCATCATCTAAGCCTGATGTTCATAGAATGCTGACACTATTTCAGAAAATAACATTAATGAATGCATTTTTTTTAATATCATGCGTCTGCTAAGTAACTGTCTGTTATACGGCGAAATGCGACAAAACATACATGTCGGGTAATCATCGCATCCTATTCCTCATTAGAATTGTGATTTTCATCCAGATTATATTACATATTGCATCATCTAAGCCTGATGTTCATAGAAGGCTGACACTATTTCAGAAAATAACATTAATGAATACATTTTTATTAATATCATGCGTCTGCTAAGTAACTGTCTGTTTTACGGAGAAAAGCGACAAAATATATATGTCGGGTAATGATTGCATCCTATTCATCATTAGAATTGAGATTTTCATCCGGATTATATTACATATTGTATCATCTAAGCCTGATGTTCATAGAATGCTGACACTATTTCAGAAAATAACATTAATGAATGCATTTTTATTAATATCATGCGTCTGCTAAGTAACTGTCTGTTATACGGCGAAAAGCGACAAAACATACATGTCGGGTAATGATTGCATCCTATTCATCATTAGAATTGAGATTTTCATCCGGATTATATTACATATTGCATCATCTAAGCCTGATGTTCATAGAATGCTGACACTATTTCAGAAAATAACATTAATGAATGCATTTTTATTAATATCATGCGTCTGCTAAGTAACTGTCTGTTATACGGCGAAATGCGACAAAACATACATGTCGGGTAATCATCGCATCCTATTCATCATTAGAATTGAGATTTTCATCCAGATTATATTACATATTGCATCATCTAAGCCTGATGTTCATAGAATGCTGACACTATTTCAGAAAATAACATTAATGAATGCATTTTTATTAATATCATGCGTCTGCTAAGTAACTGTCTGTTATACGGCGAAAAGCGACAAAATATACATGTCAGGTAATGATTGCATCCTATTCATCATTAGAATTGAGATTTTCATCCGGATTATATTATATATTGCATCATCTAAGCCTGATGTTCATAGAATGCTGACACTATTTCAGAAAATAACATTAATGAATGCATTTTTATTAATATCATGCGTCTGCTAAGTAACTGTCTGTTATACGGCGAAAAGCGACAAAACATACATGTCGGGTAATGATTGCATCCTATTCATCATTAGAATTCAGATTTTCATCCGGATTATATTACATATTGCATCATCTAAGCCTGATGTTCATAGAATGCTGACACTATTTCAGAAAATAACATTAATGAATGCATTTTTATTAATATCATGCGTCTGCTAAGTAACTGTCTGTTATACGGCGAAAAGCGACAAAACATACATGTTGGGTAATCATCGCATCCTATTCATCATTAGAATTGAGATTTTCATCCGGATTATATTACATATTGCATCATCTAAGCCTGATGTTCATAGAATGCTGACACTATTTCAGAAAATAACATTAATGAATACATTTTTATTAATATCATGCGTCTGCTAAGTAACTGTCTGTTTTACGGAGAAAAGCGACAAAATATATATGTCGGGTAATGATTGCATCCTATTCATCATTAGAATTGAGATTTTCATCCGGATTATATTACATATTGCATCATCTAAGCCTGATGTTCATAGAATGCTGACACTATTTCAGAAAATAACATTAATGAATGCATTTTTATTAATATCAAGCGTCTGCTAAGTAACTGTCTGTTATACGGCGAAAAGCGACAAAACATACATGTCGGGTAATGATTGCATCCTATTCATCATTAGAATTGAGATTTTCATCCGGATTATATTACATATTGCATCATCTAAGCCTGATGTTCATAGAATGCTGACACTATTTCAGAAAATAACATTAATGAATGCATTTTTTTTAATATCATGCGTCTGCTAAGTAACTGTCTGTTATACGGTGAAATGCGACAAAACATACATGTCGGGTAATCATCGCATCCTATTCCTCATTAGAATTGTGATTTTCATCCAGATTATATTACATATTGCATCATCTAAGCCTGATGTTCATAGAATGCTGACACTATTTCAGAAAATAACATTAATGAATGCATTTTTATTAATATCATGCGTCTGCTAAGTAACTGTCTGTTATACGGCGAAAAGCGACAAAATATACATGTCAGGTAATGATTGCATCCTATTCATCATTAGAATTGAGATTTTCATCCGGATTATATTATATATTGCATCATCTAAGCCTGATGTTCATAGAATGCTGACACTATTTCAGAAAATAACATTAATGAATGCATTTTTATTAATATCATTCGTCTGCTAAGTAACTGTCTGTTATACGGCGAAAAGCGACAAAATATACATGTCGGGTAATGATTGCATCCTATTCATCATTAGAATTGAGATTTTCATCCGGATTATACTATATATTGCATCATCTAAGCCTGATGTTCATAGAATGCTGACACTATTTCAGAAAATAACATTAATGAATGCATTTTTATTAATATCATGCGTCTGCTAAGTAACTGTCTGTTATTCGGCGAAAAGCGACTAAACATACATGTCGGGTAATGATTGCATCCTATTCATCATTAGAATTGAGATTTTCATCCGGATTATATTACATATTGCATCATCTAAGCCTGATGTTCATAGAATGCTGACACTATTTCAGAAAATAACATTAATGAATGCATTTTTATTAATATCATGCGTCTGCTAAGTAACTGTCTGTTATACGGCGAAATGCGACAAAACATACATGTCGGGTAATCATCGCATCCTATTCATCATTAGAATTGAGATTTTCATCCGGATTATATTACATATTGCATCATCTAAGCCTGATGTTCATAGAATGCTGACACTATTTCAGAAAATAACATTAATGAATGCATTTTTATTAATATCAAGCGTCTGCTAAGTAACTGTCTGTTTTACGGCGAAAAGCGACAAAATATACATGTCGGGTAATGATTGCATCCTATTCATCATTAGAATTGAGATTTTCATCCGGATTATATTACATATTGCATCATCTAAGCCTGATGTTCATAGAATGCTGACACTATTTCAGAAAATATCATTAATGAATGCATTTTTATTAATATCATGCGTCTGCTAAGTAACTGTCTGTTATACGGCGAAAAGCGACAAAACATACATGTTGGGTAATCATCGCATCCTATTCATCATTAGAATTGAGATTTTCATCCGGATTATATTATATATTGCATCATCTAAGCCTGATGTTCATAGAATGCTGACACTATTTCAGAAAATAACATTAATGAATGCATTTTTATTAATATCATGCGTCTGCTAAGTAACTGTCTGTTATTCGGCGAAAAGCGACTAAACATACATGTCGGGTAATGATTGCATCCTATTCATCATTAGAATTGAGATTTTCATCCGGATTATATTACATATTGCATCATCTAAGCCTGATGTTCATAGAATGCTGACACTATTTCAGAAAATAACATTAATGAATACATTTTTATTAATATCATGCGTCTGCTAAGTAACTGTCTGTTTTACGGAGAAAAGCGACAAAATATATATGTCGGGTAATGTTTGCATCCTATTCATCATTAGAATTGAGATTTTCATCCGGATTATATTACATATTGCATCATCTAAGCCTGATGTTCATAGAATGCTGACACAATTTCAGAAAATAACATTAATGAATGCATTTTTATTAATATCATGCGTCTGCTAAGTAACTGTCTGTTATACGGCGAAAAGCGACAAAACATACATGTCGGGTAATGATTGCATCCTATTCATCATTAGAATTGAGATTTTCATCCGGATTATATTACATATTGCATCATCTAAGCCTGATGTTCATAGAATGCTGACACTATTTCAGAAAATAACATTAATGAATCCATTTTTATTAATATCATGCGTCTGCTAAGTAACTGTCTGTTATACGGCGAAATGCGACAAAACATACATGTCGGGTAATCATCGCATCCTATTCATCATTAGAATTGAGATTTACATCCAGATTATATTACATATTGCATCATCTAAGCCTGATGTTCATAGAATGCTGACACTATTTCAGAAAATAACATTAATGAATGCATTTTTATTAATATCATGCGTCTGCTAAGTAACTGTCTGTTATACGGCGAAAAGCGACAAAATATACATGTCAGGTAATGATTGCATCCTATTCATCATTAGAATTGAGATTTTCATCCGGATTATATTATATATTGCATCATCTAAGCCTGATGTTCATAGAATGCTGACACTATTTCAGAAAATAACATTAATGAATGCATTTTTATTAATATCATGCGTCTGCTAAGTAACTGTCTGTTATTCGGCGAAAAGCGACAAAACATACATGTCGGGTAATGATTGCATCCTATTCATCATTTGAATTCAGATTTTCATCCGGATTATATTACATATTGAATCATCTAAGCCTGATGTTCATAGAATGCTGACACTATTTCAGAAAATAACATTAATGAATGCATTTTTATTAATATCATGCGTCTGCTAAGTAACTGTCTGTTATACGGCGAAAAGCGACAAAACATACATGTCGGGTAATGATTGCATCCTATTCATCATTAGAATTGAGATTTTCATCCGGATTATATTACATATTGCATCATCTAAGCCTGATGTTCATAGAATGCTGACACTATTTCAGAAAATAACATTAATGAGTGCATTTTTATTAATATCATGCGTCTGCTAAGTAACTGTCTGTTATACGGCGAAATGCGACAAAACATACATGTCGGGTAATCATCGCATCCTATTCATCATTAGAATTGAGATTTTCATCCAGATTATATTACATATTGCATCATCTAAGCCTGATGTTCATAGAATGCTGACACTATTTCAGAAAATAACATTAATTAATGCATTTTTATTAATATCATGCGTCTGCTAAGTAACTGTCTGTTATACGGCGAAAAGCGACAAAATATACATGTCAGGTAATGATTGCATCCTATTCATCATTAGAATTGAGATTTTCATCCGGATTATATTATATATTGCATCATCTAAGCCTGATGTTCATAGAATGCTGACACTATTTCAGAAAATAACATTAATGAATGCATTGTTAGTAATATCATGCGTCTGCTAAGTAACTGTCTGTTATACGGCGAAAAGCGACAAAACATACATGTCGGGTAATGATTGCATCCTATTCATCATTAGAATTCAGATTTTCATCCGGATTATATTACATATTGCATAATCTAAACCTGATGTTCATAGAATGCTGACACTATTTCAGAAAATAACATTAATGAATTCATTTTTATTAATGTAATGCGTCTGCTAAGTAACTGTCTGTTATACGGCGAAAAGCGACAAAATATACATGTCGGGTAATGATTGCATCCTATTCATCATTAGAATTGAGATTTTCATCCGGATTATATTACATATTGAATCATCTAAGCCTGATGTTCATAGAATGCTGACACTATTTCAGAAAATAACATTAATGAATGCATTTTTATTAATATCATGCGTCTGCTAAGTAACTGTCTGTTATACGGCGAAAAGCGACAAAACATACATGTTGGGTAATCATCGCATCCTATTCATCATTAGAATTGAGATTTTCATCCGGATTATATTACATATTGCATCATCTAAGCCTGATGTTCATAGAATGCTGACACTATTTCAGAAAATAACATTAATGAATGCATTTTTATTAATATCATGCGTCTGCTAAGTAACTGTCTGTTATACGGCGAAATGCGACAAAACATACATGTCGGGTAATCATCGCATCCTATTCATCATTAGAATTGAGATTTTCATCCGGATTATATTACATATTGCATCATCTAAGCCTGATGTTCATAGAATGCTGACACTATTTCAGAAAATAACATTAATGAATGCATTTTTATTAATATCAAGCGTCGGCTAAGTAACTGTCCATTTTACGGCGAAAAGCGACAAAATATACATGTCGGGTAATGATTGCATCCTATTCATCATTAGAATTGAGATTTTCATCCCGATTATATTACATATTGCATCATCTAATCCTGATGTTCATAGAATGCTGACACTATTTCAGAAAATAACATTAATGAATGCATTTTTTTTAATATCATGCGTCTGCTAAGTAACTGTTTGTTATACGGCGAAATGCAACAAAACATACATGTCGGGTAATCATCGCATCCTATTCATCATTAGAATTGAGATTTTCATCCAGATTATATTACATATTGCATCATCTAAGCCTGATGTTCATAGAATGCTGACACTATTTCAGAAAATAACATTAATGAATGCATTTTTATTAATATCATGCGTCTGCTAAGTAACTGTCTGTTATACGGCGAAAAGCGACAAAATATACATGTCAGGTAATGATTGCATCCTATTCATCATTAGAATTCAGATTTTCATCCGGATTATATTACATATTGCATAATCTAAGCCTGATGTTCTTAGAATGCTAACACTATTTCAGAAAATAACATTAATGAATGCATTTTTATTAATATCATGCGTCTGCTAAGTAACTGTCTGTTATTCGGCGAAAAGCGACAAAACATACATGTCGGGTAATCATCGCATCCTATTCATCATTAGAATTGAGATTTTCATCCGGATTATATTACATATTGCATCATCTAAGCCTGATGTTCATAGAATGCTGACACTATTTCAGAAAATAACATTAATGAATGCATTTTTATTAATATCATGCGTCTGCTAAGTAACTGTCTGTTATACGGCGAAAAGCGACAAAATATACATGTCAGGTAATGATTGCATCCTATTCATAATTAGAATTGAGATTTTCATCCGGATTATATTATATATTCCATCATCTAAGCCTGATGTTCATAGAATGCTGACACTATTTCAGAAAATAACATTAATGAATGCATTTTTATTAATATCATGCGTCTGCTAAGTAACTGTCTGTTATACGGCGAAAAGCGACAAAACATACATGTCGGGTAATGATTGCATCCTATTCATCATTAGAATT
This sequence comes from Acanthosepion esculentum, assembly GCA_964036315.1. Lineage (NCBI taxonomy): Eukaryota > Metazoa > Mollusca > Cephalopoda > Sepiida > Sepiidae > Acanthosepion > Acanthosepion esculentum. The sequence continues at coordinate 83,211,133 of OZ038507.1, forward strand.
CAGATTTTCATCCGGATTATATTACATATTGCATAATCTAAGCCTGATGTTCATAGAATGCTGACACTATTTCAGAAAATAACATTAATGAATGCATTTTTATTAATATCATGCGTCTGCTAAGTAACTGTCTGTTATACGGCGAAAAGCGACAAAATATACATGTCGGGTAATGATTGCATCCTATTCATCATTAGAATTGAGATTTTCATCCGGATTATATTACATATTGCATCATCTAAGCCTGATGTTCATAGAATGCTGACACTATTTCAGAAAATAACATTAATGAATGCATTTTTATTAATATCATGCGTCTGCTAAGTAACTGTCTGTTATACGGCGAAAAGCGACAAAATATACATGTCGGGTAATGATTGCATCCTATTCATCATTAGAATTGAGATTTTCATCCGGATTATATTACATATTGCATCATCTAAGCCTGATGTTCATAGAATGCTGACACTATTTCAGAAAATAACATTAATGAATGCATTTTTTTTAATATCATGCGTCTGCTAAGTAACTGTCTGTTATACGGCGAAATGCGACAAAACATACATGTCGGGTAATCATCGCATCCTATTCATCATTAGAATTGAGATTTTCATCCAGATTATATTACATATTGCATCATCTAAGCCTGATGTTCATAGAATGCTGACACTATTTCAGAAAATAACATTAATTAATGCATTTTTATTAATATCATGCGTCTGCTAAGTAACTGTCTGTTATACGGCGAAAAGCGACAAAATATACATGTCAGGTAATGATTGCATCCTATTCATCATTAGAATTGAGATTTTCATCCGGATTATATTATATATTGCATCATCTAAGCCTGATGTTCATAGAATGCTGACACTATTTCAGAAAATAACATTAATGAATGCATTGTTAGTAATATCATGCGTCTGCTAAGTAACTGTCTGTTATACGGCGAAAAGCGACAAAACATACATGTCGGGTAATGATTGCATCCTATTCATCATTAGAATTCAGATTTTCATCCGGATTATATTACATATTGCATAATCTAAGCCTGATGTTCATAGAATGCTGACACTATTTCAGAAAATAACATTAATGAATTCATTTTTATTAATGTAATGCGTCTGCTAAGTAACTGTCTGTTATACGGCGAAAAGCGACAAAATATACATGTCGGGTAATGATTGCATCCTATTCATCATTAGAATTGAGATTTTCATCCGGATTATATTACATATTGCATCATCTAAGCCTGATGTTCATAGAATGCTGACACTATTACAGAAAATAACATTAATGAATGCATTTTTTTTAATATCATGCGTCTGCTAAGTAACTGTTTGTTATACGGCGAAATGCGACAAAACATACATGTCGGGTAATCATCGCATCCTATTCATCATTAGAATTGAGATTTTCATCCAGATTATATTACATATTGCATCATCTAAGCCTGATGTTCATAGAATGCTGACACTATTTCAGAAAATAACATTAATGAATGCATTTTTATTAATATCAAGCGTCGGCTAAGTAACTGTCTGTTTTACGGCGAAAAGCGACAAAATATACATGTCGGGTAATGATTGCATCCTATTCATCATTAGAATTGAGATTTTCATCCGGATTATATTACATATTGCATCATCTAAGCCTGATGTTCATAGAATGCTGACACTATTTCAGAAAATAACATTAATGAATGCATTTTTTTTAATATCATGCGTCTGCTAAGTAACTGTTTGTTATACGGCGAAATGCGACAAAACATACATGTCGGGTAATCATCGCATCCTATTCATCTTTAGAATTGAGATTTTCATCCAGATTATATTACATATTGCATCATCTAAGCCTGATGTTCATAGAATGCTGACACTATTTCAGAAAATAACATTAATGAATGCATTTTTATTAATATCATGCGTCTGCTAAGTAACTGTCTGTTATACGGCGAAAAGCGACAAAATATACATGTCAGGTAATGATTGCATCCTATTCATCATTAGAATTGAGATTTTCATCCGGATTATATTATATATTCCATCATCTAAGCCTGATGTTCATAGAATGCTGACACTATTTCAGAAAATAACATTAATGAATGCATTTTTATTAATATCATGCGTCTGCTAAGTAACTGTCTGTTATACGGCGAAAAGCGACAAAACATACATGTCGGGTAATGATTGCATCCTATTCATCATTAGAATTCAGATTTTCATCCGGATTATATTACATATTGCATAATCTAAGCCTGATGTTCATAGAATGCTGATACTATTTCAGAAAATAACATTAATGAATGCATTTTTATTAATATCATGCGTCTGCTAAGTAACTGTCTGTTATACGGCGAAAAGCGACAAAATATACATGTCGGGTAATGATTGCATCCTATTCATCATTAGAATTGAGATTTTCATCCGGATTATATTACATATTGCATCATCTAAGCCTGATGTTCATAGAATGCTGACACTATTTCAGAAAATAACATTAATGAATGCATTTTTTTTAATATCATGCGTCTGCTAAGTAACTGTTTGTTATACGGCGAAATGCGACAAAACATACATGTCGGGTAATCATCGCATCCTATTCATCATTATAATTGAGATTTTCATCCAGATTATATTACATATTGCATCATCTAAGCCTGATGTTCATAGAATGCTGACACTATTTCAGAAAATAACATTAATGAATGCATTTTTATTAATATCAAGCGTCGGCTAAGTAACTGTCTGTTTTACGGCGAAAAGCGACAAAATATACATGTCGGGTAATGATTGCATCCTATTCATCATTAGAATTGAGATTTTCATCCGGATTATATTACATATTGCATCATCTAAGCCTGATGTTCATAGAATGCTGACACTATTTCAGAAAATAACATTAATGAATGCATTTTTTTTAATATCATGCGTCTGCTAAGTAACTGTTTGTTATACGGCGAAATGCGACAAAACATACATGTCGGGTAATCATCGCATCCTATTCATCTTTAGAATTGAGATTTTCATCCAGATTATATTACATATTGCATCATCTAAGCCTGATGTTCATAGAATGCTGACACTATTTCAGAAAATAACATTAATGAATGCATTTTTATTAATATCATGCGTCTGCTAAGTAACTGTCTGTTATACGGCGAAAAGCGACAAAATATACATGTCAGGTAATGATTGCATCCTATTCATCATTAGAATTGAGATTTTCATCCGGATTATATTATATATTCCATCATCTAAGCCTGATGTTCATAGAATGCTGACACTATTTCAGAAAATAACATTAATGAATGCATTTTTATTAATATCATGCGTCTGCTAAGTAACTGTCTGTTATACGGCGAAAAGCGACAAAACATACATGTCGGGTAATGATTGCATACTATTCATCATTAGAATTCAGATTTTCATCCGGATTATATTACATATTGCATAATCTAAGCCTGATGTTCATAGAATGCTGACACTATTTCAGAAAATAACATTAATGAATGCATTTTTATTAATATCATGCGTCTGCTAAGTAACTGTCTGTTATACGGCGAAAAGCGACAAAATATACATGTCGGGTAATGATTGCATCCTATTCATCATTAGAATTGAGATTTTCATCCGGATTATATTACATATTGCATCATCTAAGCCTGATGTTCATAGAATGCTGACACTATTTCAGAAAATAACATTAATGAATGCATTTTTATTAATATCATGCGTCTGCTAAGTAACTGTCTGTTATACGGCGAAAATCGACAAAATATACATGTCGGGTAATGATTGCATCCTATTCATCATTAGAATTGAGATTTTCATCCGGATTATATTACATATTGCATCATCTAAGCCTGATGTTCATAGAATGCTGACACTATTTCAGAAAATAACATTAATGAATGCATTTTTTTTAATATCATGCGTCTGCTAAGTAACTGTCTGTTATACGGCGAAATGCGACAAAACATACATGTCGGGTAATCATCGCATCCTATTCATCATTAGAATTGAGATTTTCATCCAGATTATATTACATATTGCATCATCTAAGCCTGATGTTCATAGAATGCTGACACTATTTCAGAAAATAACATTAATTAATGCATTTTTATTAATATCATGCGTCTGCTAAGTAACTGTCTGTTATACGGCGAAAAGCGACAAAATATACATGTCAGGTAATGATTGCATCCTATTCATCATTAGAATTGAGATTTTCATCCGGATTATATTATATATTGCATCATCTAAGCCTGATGTTCATAGAATGCTGACACTATTTCAGAAAATAACATTAATGAATGCATTGTTAGTAATATCATGCGTCTGCTAAGTAACTGTCTGTTATACGGCGAAAAGCGACAAAACATACATGTCGGGTAATGATTGCATCCTATTCATCATTAGAATTCAGATTTTCATCCGGATTATATTACATATTGCATAATCTAAGCCTGATGTTCATAGAATGCTGACACTATTTCAGAAAATAACATTAATGAATTCATTTTTATTAATGTAATGCGTCTGCTAAGTAACTGTCTGTTATACGGCGAAAAGCGACAAAATATACATGTCGGGTAATGATTGCATCCTATTCATCATTAGAATTGAGATTTTCATCCGGATTATATTACATATTGCATCATCTAAGCCTGATGTTCATAGAATGCTGACACTATTTCAGAAAATAACATTAATGAATGCATTTTCATTAATATCATGCGTCTGCTAAGTAACTGTCTGTTATACGGCGAAAAGCGACAAAACATACATGTTGGGTAATCATCGCATCCTATTCATCATTAGAATTGAGATTTCCATCCGGATTATATTACATATTGCATCATCTAAGCCTGATGTTCATAGAATGCTGACACTATTTCAGAAAATAACATTAATGAATGCATTTTTATTAATATCATGCGTCTGCTAAGTAACTGTCTGTTATACGGCGAAATGCGACAAAACATACATGTCGGGTAATGATTGCATCCTATTTATCATTAGAATTGAGATTTTCATCCCGATTATATTACATATTGCATCATCTAAGCCTGATGTTCATAGAATGCTGACACTATTTCAGAAAATAACATTAATGAATGCATTTTTTTTAATATCATGCGTCTGCTAAGTAACTGTTTGTTATACGGCGAAATGCAACAAAACATACATGTCGGGTAATCATCGCATCCTATTCATCATTAGAATTGAGATTTTCATCCAGATTATATTACATATTGCATCATCTAAGCCTGATGTTCATAGAATGCTGACACTATTTCAGAAAATAACATTAATGAATGCATTTTTATTAATATCATGCGTCTGCTAAGTAACTGTCTGTTATACGGCGAAAAGCGACAAAATATACATGTCAGGTAATGATTGCATCCTATTCATCATTAGAATTCAGATTTTCATCCGGATTATATTACATATTGCATAATCTAAGCCTGATGTTCTTAGAATGCTGACACTATTTCAGAAAATAACATTAATGAATGCATTTTTATTAATATCATGCGTCTGCTAAGTAACTGTCTGTTATTCGGCGAAAAGCGACAAAACATACATGTCGGGTAATGATTGCATCCTATTCATCATTAGAATTGAGATTTTCATCCGGATTATATTACATATTGCATCATCTAAGCCTGATGTTCATAGAATGCTGAAAATATTTCAGAAAATAACATTAATGAATGCATTTTTATTAATATCATGCGTCTGCTAAGTATCTGTCTGTTATACGGCGAAATGCGACAAAACATACATGTCGGGTAATCATCGCATCCTATTCATCATTAGAATTGAGATTTTCATCCGGATTATATTACATATTGCATCATCTAAGCCTGATGTTCATAGAATGCTGACACTATTTCAGAAAATAACATTAATGAATGCATTTTTTTTAATATCATGCGTCTGCTAAGTAACTGTTTGTTATACGGCGAAATGCGACAAAACATACATGTCGGGTAATCATCGCATCCTATTCATCATTAGAATTGAGATTTTCATCCAGATTATATTACATATTGCATCATCTAAGCCTGATGTTCATAGAATGCTGACACTATTTCAGAAAATAACATTAATGAATGCATTTTTATTAATATCAAGCGTCGGCTAAGTAACTGTCTGTTTTACGGCGAAAAGCGACAAAATATACATGTCGGGTAATGATTGCATCCTATTCATCATTAGAATTGAGATTTTCATCCGGATTATATTACATATTGCATCATCTAAGCCTGATGTTCATAGAATGCTGACACTATTTCAGAAAATAACATTAATGAATGCATTTTTTTTAATATCATGCGTCTGCTAAGTAACTGTTTGTTATACGGCGAAATGCGACAAAACATACATGTCGGGTAATCATCGCATCCTATTCATCTTTAGAATTGAGATTTTCATCCAGATTATATTACATATTGCATCATCTAAGCCTGATGTTCATAGAATGCTGACACTATTTCAGAAAATAACATTAATGAATGCATTTTTATTAATATCATGCGTCTGCTAAGTAACTGTCTGTTATACGGCGAAAAGCGACAAAATATACATGTCAGGTAATGATTGCATCCTATTCATCATTAGAATTGAGATTTTCATCCGGATTATATTATATATTCCATCATCTAAGCCTGATGTTCATAGAATGCTGACACTATTTCAGAAAATAACATTAATGAATGCATTTTTATTAATATCATGCGTCTGCTAAGTAACTGTCTGTTATACGGCGAAAAGCGACAAAACATACATGTCGGGTAATGATTCCATCCTATTCATCATTAGAATTGAGATTTTCATCCGGATTATATTACATATTGCATCATCTAAGCCTGATGTTCATAGAATGCTGAAAGTATTTCAGAAAATAACATTAATGAATGCATTTTTATTAATATCATGCGTCTGCTAAGTAACTGTCTGTTATTCGGCGAAATGCGACAAAACATACATGTCGGGTAATCATCGCATCCTATTCATCATTAGAATTGAGATTTTCATCCGGATTATATTACATATTGCATCATCTAAGCCTGATGTTCATAGAATGCTGACACTATTTCAGAAAATAACATTAATGAATGCATTTTTATTAATATCAAGCGTCTGCTAAGTAACTGTCTGTTTTACGGCGAAAAGCGACAAAAAATACATGTCGGGTAATGATTGCATCCTATTCATCATAAGAATTGAGATTTTCATCCGGATTATATTACATATTGCATCATCTAAGCCTGATGTTGATAGAATGCTGACACTATTTCGGAAAATATCATTAATGAATGCATTTTTATTAATATCATGCGTCTGCTAAGTAACTGTCTGTTATACGGCGAAATGCGACAAAACATACAGGTCGGGCAATCATCGCATCCTATTCATCATTAGAATTGAGATTTTCATCCGGATTATATTACATATTGCATCATCTAAGCCTGATGTTCATAGAATGCTGACACTATTTCAGAAAATAACATTAATGAATGCATTTTTATTAATATCAAGCGTCTGCTAACTAACTGTCTGTTTTACGGCGAAAAGCGACAAAAAATACATGTCGGGTAATGATTGCATCCTATTCATCATTAGAATTGAGATTTTCATCCGGATTATATTACATATTGCATCATCTAAGCCTGATGTTGATAGAATGCTGACACTATTTCGGAAAATATCATTAATAAATGCATTTTTATTAATATCATGCGTCTGCTAAGTAACTGTCTGTTATACGGCGAAATGCGACAAAACATACATGTCGGGTAATCATCGCATCCTATTCATCATTAGAATTGAGATTTTCATCCGGATTATATTACATATTGCATCATCTAAGCCTGATGTTCATAGAATTCTGAAACTATTTCAGAAAATAACATTAATGAATTCATTTTTATTAATATCATGCGTCTGCTAAGTAACTGTCTGTTATACGGCGAAAAGCGACAAAACATACATGTCGGGTAATGATTGCATCCTATTCATCATTTGAATTCAGATTTTCATCCGGATTATATTCCATATTGAATCATCTAAGCCTGATGTTCATAGAATGCTGACACTATTTCAGAAAATAACATTAATGAATTCATTTTTATTAATATCATGCGTCTGCTAAGTAACTGTCTGTTATACGGCGAAAAGCGACAAAACATACATGTCGGGTAATGATTGCATCCTATTCATCATTAGAATTCAGATTTTCATCCGGATTATATTACATATTGCATAATCTAAGCCTGATGTTCATAGAATGCTGACACTATTTCAGAAAATAACATTAATGAATTCATTTTTATTAATATCATGCGTCTGCTAAGTAACTGTCTGTTATTCGGCGAAAAGCGACAAAACATACATGTCGGGTAATGATTGCATCCTATTCATCATTAGAATTGAGATTTTCATCCGGATTATATTACATATTGCATCATCTAAGCCTGATGTTCATCAATGCTGAAAGTATTTCAGAAAATAACATTAATGAATGCATTTTTATTAATATCATGCGTCTGCTAAGTAACTGTCTGTTATACGGCGAAATGCGACAAAACATACATGTCGAGTAATCATCGCATCCTATTCATCATTAGAATTGAGATTTTCATCCGGATTATATTACATATTGCATCATCTAAGCCTGATGTTCATAGAATGCTGACACTATTTCAGAAAATAACATTAATGAATGCATTTTTATTAATATAAAGCGTCTGCTAAGTAACTGTCTGTTTTACGGCGAAAAGCGACAAAAAATACATGTCGGGTAATGATTGCATCCTATTCATCATTAGAATTGAGATTTTCATCCGGATTATATTACATATTGCATCATCTAAGCCTGATGTTGATAGAATGCTGACACTATTTCGGAAAATATCATTAATGAATGCATTTTTATTAATATCATGCGTCTGCTAAGTAACTGTCTGTTATACGGCGAAATGCGACAAAACATACATGTCGGGTAATGATTGCATCCTATTCATCATTAGAATTGAGATTTTCATCCGGATAATATTACATATTGCATCATCTAAGCCTGATGTTGATAGAATGCTGACACTATTTCGGAAAATATCATTAATGAATGCATTTTTATTAATATCATGCGTCTGTTAAGTAACTGTCTGTTATACGGCGAAATGCGACAAAACATACATGTCGGGCAATCATCGCATCCTATTCATCATTAGAATTGAGATTTTCATCTGGATTATATTACATATTGCATCATCTAAGCCTGATGTTCATAGAATGCTGAAACTATTTCAGAAAATAACATTAATGAATGCATTTTTATTAATATCATGCGTCTGCTAAGTAACTGTCTGTTATTCGGCGAAATGCGACAAAACATACATGTCGGGTAATCATCGCATCCTATTCATCATTAGAATTGAGATTTTCATCCGGATTATATTACATATTGCATCATCTAAGCCTGATGTTCATAGAATGCTGACACTATTTCAGAAAATAACATTAATGACTGCATTTTTATTAATATCAAGCGTCTGCTAAGTAACTGTCTGTTTTACGGCGAAAAGCGACAAAAAATACATGTCGGGTAATGATTGCATCCTATTCATCATTAGAATTGAGATTTTCATCCGGATAATATTACATATTGCATCATCTAAGCCTGATGTTGATAGAATGCTGACACTATTTCGGAAAATATCATTAATGAATGCATTTTTATTAATATCATGCGTCTGCTAAGTAACTGTCTGTTATACGGCGAAATGCGACAAAACATACATGTCGGGCAATCATCGCATCCTATTCATCATTAGAATTGAGATTTTCATCCGGATTATATTATATATTGCATCATCTAAGCCTGATGTTCATAGAATGCTGACACTATTTCAGAAAATAACATTAATGAATGCATTTTTATTAATATCATGCGTCTGCTAAGTAACTGTCTGTTATACGGCGAAATGCGACAAAACATACATGTCGGGTAATCATCGCATCCTATTCATCATTAGAATTGAGATTTTCATCCGGATTATATTACATATTGCATCATCTAAGCCTGATGTTCATAGAATGCTGACACTATTTCAGAAAATAACATTAATGACTGCATTTTTATTAATATCAAGCGTCTGCTAAGTAACTGTCTGTTTTACGGCGAAAAGCGACAAAAAATACATGTCGGGTAATGATTGCATCCTATTCATCATTAGAATTTAGATTTTCATCCGGATAATATTACATATTGCATCATCTAAGCCTGATGTTGATAGAATGCTGACACTATTTCGGAAAATATCATTAATGAATGCATTTTTATTAATATCATGCGTCTGTTAAGTAACTGTCTGTTATACGGCGAAATGCGACAAAACATACATGTCGGGCAATCATCGCATCCTATTCATCATTAGAATTGAGATTTTCATCTGGATTATATTACATATTGCATCATCTAAGCCTGATGTTCATAGAATGCTGAAACTATTTCAGAAAATAACATTAATGAATGCATTTTTATTAATATCATGCGTCTGCTAAGTAACTGTCTGTTATACGGCGAAATGCGACAAAACATACATGTCGGGTAATCATCGCATCCTATTCATCATTAGAATTGAGATTTTCATCCGGATTATATTACATATTGCATCATCTAAGCCTGATGTTCATAGAATGCTGACACTATTTCAGAAAATAACATTAATGACTGCATTTTTATTAATATCAAGCGTCTGCTAAGTAACTGTCTGTTTTACGGCGAAAAGCGACAAAAAATACATGTCGGGTAATGATTGCATCCTATTCATCATTAGAATTGAGATTTTCATCCGGATAATATTACATATTGCATCATCTAAGCCTGATGTTGATAGAATTCTGACACTATTTCGGAAAATATCATTAATGAATGCATTTTTATTAATATCATGCGTCTGCTAAGTAACTGTCTGTTATACGGCGAAATGCGACAAAACATACATGTCGGGCAATCATCGCATCCTATTCATCATTAGAATTGAGATTTTCATCCGGATTATATTATATATTGCATCATCTAAGCCTGATGTTCATAGAATGCTGACACTATTTCAGAAAATAACATTAATGAATGCATTTTTATTAATATCAAGCGTCTGCTAAGTAACTGTCTGTTTTACGGCGAAAAGCGACAAAAAATACATGTCGGGTAATGTTTGCATCCTATTCATCATTAGAATTGAGATTTTCATCCGGATTATATTACATATTGCATGATCTAAGCCTGATGTTCATAGAATGCTGACACTATTTCAGAAAATAACATTAATGAATGCATTTTTATTAATATCATGCGTCTGCTAAGTAACTGTCTGTTATACGGCGAAATGCGACAAAACATACATGTCGGGTAATCATCGCATCCTATTCATCATTAGAATTGAGATTTTCATCCGGATTATATTACATATTGCATCATCTAAGCCTGATGTTCATAGAATGCTGACACTATTTCAGAAAATAACATTAATGACTGCATTTTTATTAATATCAAGCGTCTGCTAAGTAACTGTCTGTTTTACGGCGAAAAGCGACAAAACATACATGTCGGGTAATGATTGCATCCTATTCATCATTAGAATTGAGATTTTCATCCGGATAATATTACATATTGCATCATCTAAGCCTGATGTTGATAGAATGCTGACACTATTTCGGAAAATATCATTAATGAATGCATTTTTATTAATATCATGCGTCTGTTAAGTAACTGTCTGTTATACGGCGAAATGCGACAAAACATACATGTCGGGCAATCATCGCATCCTATTCATCATTAGAATTGAGATTTTCATCTGGATTATATTACATATTGCATCATCTAAGCCTGATGTTCATAGAATGCTGAAACTATTTCAGAAAATAACATTAATGAATGCATTTTTATTAATATCATGCGTCTGCTAAGTAACTGTCTGTTATACGGCGAAATGCGACAAAACATACATGTCGGGTAATCATCGCATCCTATTCATCATTAGAATTGAGATTTTCATCCGGATTATATTACATATTGCATCATCTAAGCCTGATGTTCATAGAATGCTGACACTATTTCAGAAAATAACATTAATGACTGCATTTTTATTAATATCAAGCGTCTGCTAAGTAACTGTCTGTTTTACGGCGAAAAGCGACAAAAAATACATGTCGGGTAATGATTGCATCCTATTCATCATTAGAATTGAGATTTTCATCCGGATAATATTACATATTGCATCATCTAAGCCTGATGTTGATATAATGCTGACACTATTTCGGAAAATATCATTAATGAATGCATTTTTATTAATATCATGCGTCTGCTAAGTAACTGTCTGTTATACGGCGAAATGCGACAAAACATACATGTCGGGCAATCATCGCATCCTATTCATCATTAGAATTGAGATTTTCATCCGGATTATATTATATATTGCATCATCTAAGCCTGATGTTCATAGAATGCTGACACTATTTCAGAAAATAACATTAATGAATGCATTTTTATTAATATCAAGCGTCTGCTAAGTAACTGTCTGTTTTACGGCGAAAAGCGACAAAAAATACATGTCGGGTAATGATTGCATCCTATTCATCATTAGAATTGAGATTTTCATCCGGATTATATTACATATTGCATGATCTAAGCCTGATGTTCATAGAATGCTGACACTATTTCAGAAAATAACATTAATGAATGCATTTTATTAATATCATGCGTCTGCTAAGTAACTGTCTGTTATACGGCGAAAAGCGACAAAATATACATGTCGGGTAATGATTGCATCCTATTCATCATTAGAATTGAGATTTTCATCCGGATTATATTACATATTGCATCATCTAAGCCTGATGTTCATAGAATGCTGACACTATTTCAGAAAATAACATTAATGAATGCATTTTTATTAATATCATGCGTCTGCTAAATAACTGTCTGTTATACGGCGAAAAGCGACAAAACATACATGTCGGGTAATGATTGCATCCTATTCATCATTAGAATTGAGAATTTCATCCGGATTATATTACATATTGCATCATCTAAGCCTGATGTGCATAGAATGCTGACACTATTTCAGAAAATAACATTAATGAATGCATTTTTATTAATATCATGCGTCTGCTAAGTAACTGTCTGTTATACGGCGAAAAGCGACAAAACATACATGTCGGGTAATGATTGCATCCTATTCATCATTAGAATTGAGATTTTCATCCGGATTATATTACATATTGCATCATCTAAGCCTGATGTTCATAGAATGCTGACACTAATTCAGAAAATAACATTAATGAATGCATTTTTATTAATATCATGCGTCTGCTAAATAACTGTCTGTTATACGGCGAAAAGCGACAAAATATACATGTCGGGTAATGATTGCATCCTATTCATCATTAGAATTGAGATTTTCATCCGGATTATATTACATATTGCATCATCTAAGCCTGATGTTCATAGAATGCTGACACTATTTCAGAAAATAACATTAATGAATGCATTTTTATTAATATCATGCGTCTGCTAAGTAACTGTCTGTTATTCGGCGAAAAGCGACAAAACATACATGTCGGGTAATGATTGCATCCTATTCATCATTAGAATTGAGATTTTCATCCGGATTATATTACATATTGCATCATCTAAGCCTGATGTTCATAGAATGCTGACACTATTTCAGAAAATAACATTAATGAATGCATTTTTATTAATATCATGCGTCTGCTAAGTAACTGTCTGTTATACGCCGAAAAGCGACAAAACATACATGTCGGGTAATGATTGCATCCTATTCATCATTAGAATTGAGATTTTCATCCGGATTATATTACATATTGCATGATCTAAGCCTGATGTTCATAGAATGCTGACACTATTTCAGAAAATAACATTAATGAATGCATTTTTATTAATATCATGCGTCTGCTAAATAACTGTCTGTTATACGGCGAAAAGCGACAAAACATACATGTCGGGTAATGATTGCATCCTATTCATCATTAGAATTGAGAATTTCATCCGGATTATATTACATATTGCATCATCTAAGCCTGATGTGCATAGAATGCTGACACTATTTCAGAAAATAACATTAATGAATGCATTTTTATTAATATCATGCGTCTGCTAAGTAACTGTCTGTTATACGGCGAAAAGCGACAAAACATACATGTCGGGTAATGATTGCATCCTATTCATCATTAGAATTGAGATTTTCATCCGGATTATATTACATATTGCATCATCTAAGCCTGATGTTCATAGAATACTGACACTAATTCAGAAAATAACATTAATGAATTCATTTTTATTAATATCATGCGTCTGCTAAGTAACTGTCTGTTATACGGCGAAAAGCGACAAAACATACATGTCGGGTAATGATTGCATCCTATTCATCATTTGAATTCAGATTTTCATCCGGATTATATTACATATTGAATCATCTAAGCCTGATGTTCATAGAATGCTGACACTATTTCAGAAAATAACATTAATGAATGCATTTTTATTAATATCATGCGTCTGCTAAGTAACTGTCTGTTATACGCCGAAAAGCGACAAAACATACATGTCGGGTAATGATTGCATCCTATTCATCATTAGAATTGAGATTTTCATCCGGATTATATTACATATTGCATGATCTAAGCCTGATGTTCATAGAATGCTGACACTATTTCAGAAAATAACATTAATGAATGCATTTTTATTAATATCATGCGTCTGCTAAGTAACTGTCTGTTATACGGCGAAAAGCGACAAAATATACATGTCGGGTAATGATTGCATCCTATTCATCATTAGAATTGAGATTTTCATCCGGATTATATTACATATTGCATCATCTAAGCCTGATGTTCATAGAATGCTGACACTATTTCAGAAAATAACATTAATGAATGCATTTTTATTAATATCATGCGTCTGCTAAATAACTGTCTGTTATACGGCGAAAAGCGACAAAACATACATGTCGGGTAATGATTGCATCCTATTCATCATTAGAATTGAGAATTTCATCCGGATTATATTACATATTGCATCATCTAAGCCTGATGTGCATAGAATGCTGACACTATTTCAGAAAATAACATTAATGAATGCATTTTTATTAATATCATGCGTCTGCTAAGTAACTGTCTGTTATACGGCGAAAAGCGACAAAACATACATGTCGGGTAATGATTGCATCCTATTCATCATTAGAATTGAGAATTTCATCCGGATTATATTACATATTGCATCATCTAAGCCTGATGTGCATAGAATGCTGACACTATTTCAGAAAATAACATTAATGAATGCATTTTTATTAATATCATGCGTCTGCTAAGTAACTGTCTGTTATACGGCGAAAAGCGACAAAACATACATGTCGGGTAATGATTGCATCCTATTCATCATTAGAATTGAGATTTTCATCCGGATTATATTACATATTGCATCATCTAAGCCTGATGTTCATAGAATACTGACACTAATTCAGAAAATAACATTAATGAATGCATTTTTATTAATATCATGCGTCTGCTAAATAACTGTCTGTTATACGGCGAAAAGCGACAAAACATACATGTCGGGTAATGATTGCATCCTATTCATCATTAGAATTGAGAATTTCATCCGGATTATATTACATATTGCATCATCTAAGCCTGATGTGCATAGAATGCTGACACTATTTCAGAAAATACATTAATGAATGCATTTTTATTAATATCATGCGTCTGCTAAGTAACTGTCTGTTATACGGCGAAATCGACAAAATATACATGTCGGGTAATGATTGCATCCTATTCATCATTAGAATTGAGATTTTCATCCGGATTATATTACATATTGCATCATCTAAGCCTGATGTTCATAGAATGCTGACACTATTTCAGAAAATAACATTAATGAATGCATTTTTATTAATATCATGCGTCTGCTAAGTAACTGTCTGTTATTCGGCGAAAAGCGACAAAACATACATGTCGGGTAATGATTGCATCCTATTCATCATTAGAATTGAGATTTTCATCCGGATTATATTACATATTGCATCATCTAAGCCTGATGTTCATAGAATGCTGACACTATTTCAGAAAATAACATTAATGAATGCATTTTTATTAATATCATGCGTCTGCTAAGTAACTGTCTGTTATACGGCGAAATGCGACAAAACATACATGTCGGGCAATCATCGCATCCTATTCATCATTAGAATTGAGATTTTCATCCGGATTATATTACATATTGCATCATCTAAGCCTGATGTTCGTAGAATGCTGACACTATTTCAGAAAATAACATTAATGAATGCATTTTTTTTAATATCATGCTTCTGCTAAGTAACTGTCTGTTATTCGGCGAAAAGCGACAAAACATACATGTCGGGTAATGATTGCATCCTATTCATCATTAGAATTGAGATTTTCATCCGGATTATATTACATATTGCATGATCTAAGCCTCATGTTCATAGAATGCTGACACTATTTCAGAAAATAACATTAATGAATGCATTTTTATTAATATCATGCGTCTGCTAAGTAACTGTCTGTTATACGGCGAAAAGCGACAAAACATACATGTCGGGTAATGATTGCATCCTATTCATCATTAGAATTGAGATTTTCATCCGGATTATATTACATATTGCATCATCTAAGCCTGATGTTCATAGAATGCTGACACTATTTCAGAAAATAACATTAATGAATGCATTTTTATTAATATCATGCGTCTGCTAAATAACTGTCTGTTATACGGCGAAAAGCGACAAAACATACATGTCGGGTAATGATTGCATCCTATTCATCATTAGAATTGAGAATTTCATCCGGATTATATTACATATTGCATCATCTAAGCCTGATGTGCATAGAATGCTGACACTATTTCAGAAAATAACATTAATGAATGCATTTTTATTAATATCATGCGTCTGCTAAGTAACTGTCTGTTATACGGCGAAAAGCGACAAAATATACATGTCGGGTAATGATTGCATCCTATTCATCATTAGAATTGAGATTTTCATCCGGATTATATTACATATTGCATAATCTAAGCCTGATGTTCATAGAATGCTGACACTATTTCAGAAAATAACATTAATGAATGCATTTTTATTAATATCATGCGTCTGCTAAGTAACTGTCTGTTATACGGCGAAAAGCGACAAAACATACATGTCGGGTAATGATTGCATCCTATTCATCATTAGAATTGAGATTTTCATCCGGATTATATTACATATTGCATCATCTAAGCCTGATGTGCATAGAATGCTGACACTATTTCAGAAAATAACATTAATGAATGCATTTTTATTAATATCATGCGTCTGCTAAGTAACTGTCTGTTATACGGCGAAATGCGACAAAACATACATGTCGGGCAATCATCGCATCCTATTCATCATTAGAATTGAGATTTTCATCCGGATTATATTACATATTGCATCATCTAAGCCTGATGTTCATAGAATGCTGACACTATTTCAGAAAATAACATTAATGAATGCATTTTTATTAATATCATGCTTCTGCTAAGTAACTGTCTGTTATTCGGCGAAAAGCGACAAAACATACATGTCGGGTAATGATTGCATCCTATTCATCATTAGAATTGAGATTTTCATCCGGATTATATTACATATTGCATGATCTAAGCCTCATGTTCATAGAATGCTGACACTATTTCAGAAAATAACATTAATGAATGCATTTTTATTAATATCATGCGTCTGCTAAGTAACTGTCTGTTATACGGCGAAAAGCGACAAAACATACATGTCGGGTAATGATTGCATCCTATTCATCATTAGAATTGAGATTTTCATCCGGATTATATTACATATTGCATCATCTAAGCCTGATGTTCATAGAATGCTGACACTATTTCAGAAAATAACATTAATGAATGCATTTTTATTAATATCATGCGTCTGCTAAATAACTGTCTGTTATACGGCGAAAAGCGACAAAACATACATGTCGGGTAATGATTGCATCCTATTCATCATTAGAATTGAGAATTTCATCCGGATTATATTACATATTGCATCATCTAAGCCTGATGTGCATAGAATGCTGACACTATTTCAGAAAATAACATTAATGAATGCATTTTTATTAATATCATGCGTCTGCTAAGTAACTGTCTGTTATACGGCGAAAAGCGACAAAACATACATGTCGGGTAATGATTGCATCCTATTCATCATTAGAATTGAGATTTTCATCCGGATTATATTACATATTGCATAATCTAAGCCTGATGTTCATAGAATGCTGACACTATTTCAGAAAATAACATTAATGAATGCATTTTTATTAATATCATGCGTCTGCTAAGTAACTGTCTGTTATACGGCGAAAAGCGACAAAACATACATGTCGGGTAATGATTGCATCCTATTCATCATTAGAATTGAGATTTTCATCCGGATTATATTACATATTGCATCATCTAAGCCTGATGTGCATAGAATGCTGACACTATTTCAGAAAATAACATTAATGAATGCATTTTTATTAATATCATGCGTCTGCTAAGTAACTGTCTGTTATACGGCGAAATGCGACAAAACATACATGTCGGGCAATCATCGCATCCTATTCATCATTAGAATTGAGATTTTCATCCGGATTATATTACATATTGCATCATCTAAGCCTGATGTTCATAGAATGCTGACACTATTTCAGAAAATAACATTAATGAATGCATTTTTATTAATATCATGCTTCTGCTAAGTAACTGTCTGTTATTCGGCGAAAAGCGACAAAACATACATGTCGGGTAATGATTGCATCCTATTCATCATTAGAATTGAGATTTTCATCCGGATTATATTACATATTGCATGATCTAAGCCTCATGTTCATAGAATGCTGACACTATTTCAGAAAATAACATTAATGAATGCATTTTTATTAATATCATGCGTCTGCTAAGTAACTGTCTGTTATACGGCGAAAAGCGACAAAACATACATGTCGGGTAATGATTGCATCCTATTCATCATTAGAATTGAGATTTTCATCCGGATTATATTACATATTGCATCATCTAAGCCTGATGTTCATAGAATGCTGACACTATTTCAGAAAATAACATTAATGAATGCATTTTTATTAATATCATGCGTCTGCTAAATAACTGTCTGTTATACGGCGAAAAGCGACAAAACATACATGTCGGGTAATGATTGCATCCTATTCATCATTAGAATTGAGAATTTCATCCGGATTATATTACATATTGCATCATCTAAGCCTGATGTGCATAGAATGCTGACACTATTTCAGAAAATAACATTAATGAATGCATTTTTATTAATATCATGCGTCTGCTAAGTAACTGTCTGTTATACGGCGAAAAGCGACAAAACATACATGTCGGGTAATGATTGCATCCTATTCATCATTAGAATTGAGATTTTCATCCGGATTATATTACATATTGCATAATCTAAGCCTGATGTTCATAGAATGCTGACACTATTTCAGAAAATAACATTAATGAATGCATTTTTATTAATATCATGCGTCTGCTAAGTAACTGTCTGTTATACGGCGAAAAGCGACAAAACATACATGTCGGGTAATGATTGCATCCTATTCATCATTAGAATTGAGATTTTCATCCGGATTATATTACATATTGCATCATCTAAGCCTGATGTGCATAGAATGCTGACACTATTTCAGAAAATAACATTAATGAATGCATTTTTATTAATATCATGCGTCTGCTAAGTAACTGTCTGTTATACGGCGAAATGCGACAAAACATACATGTCGGGCAATCATCGCATCCTATTCATCATTAGAATTGAGATTTTCATCCGGATTATATTACATATTGCATCATCTAAGCCTGATGTTCATAGAATGCTGACACTATTTCAGAAAATAACATTAATGAATGCATTTTTATTAATATCATGCTTCTGCTAAGTAACTGTCTGTTATTCGGCGAAAAGCGACAAAACATACATGTCGGGTAATGATTGCATCCTATTCATCATTAGAATTGAGATTTTCATCCGGATTATATTACATATTGCATGATCTAAGCCTCATGTTCATAGAATGCTGACACTATTTCAGAAAATAACATTAATGAATGCATTTTTATTAATATCATGCGTCTGCTAAGTAACTGTCTGTTATACGGCGAAAAGCGACAAAACATACATGTCGGGTAATGATTGCATCCTATTCATCATTAGAATTGAGATTTTCATCCGGATTATATTACATATTGCATCATCTAAGCCTGATGTTCATAGAATGCTGACACTATTTCAGAAAATAACATTAATGAATGCATTTTTATTAATATCATGCGTCTGCTAAATAACTGTCTGTTATACGGCGAAAAGCGACAAAACATACATGTCGGGTAATGATTGCATCCTATTCATCATTAGAATTGAGAATTTCATCCGGATTATATTACATATTGCATCATCTAAGCCTGATGTGCATAGAATGCTGACACTATTTCAGAAAATAACATTAATGAATGCATTTTTATTAATATCATGCGTCTGCTAAGTAACTGTCTGTTATACGGCGAAAAGCGACAAAACATACATGTCGGGTAATGATTGCATCCTATTCATCATTAGAATTGAGATTTTCATCCGGATTATATTACATATTGCATCATCTAAGCCTGATGTTCATAGAATGCTGACACTATTTCAGAAAATAACATTAATGAATGCATTTTTATTAATATCATGCGTCTGCTAAATAACTGTCTGTTATACGGCGAAAAGCGACAAAACATACATGTCGGGTAATGATTGCATCCTATTCATCATTAGAATTGAGAATTTCATCCGGATTATATTACATATTGCATCATCTAAGCCTGATGTGCATAGAATGCTGACACTATTTCAGAAAATAACATTAATGAATGCATTTTTATTAATATCATGCGTCTGCTAAGTAACTGTCTGTTATACGGCGAAAAGCGACAAAACATACATGTCGGGTAATGATTGCATCCTATTCATCATTAGAATTGAGATTTTCATCCGGATTATATTACATATTGCATCATCTAAGCCTGATGTTCATAGAATGCTGACACTATTTCAGAAAATAACATTAATGAATGCATTTTTATTAATATCATGCGTCTGCTAAATAACTGTCTGTTATACGGCGAAAAGCGACAAAACATACATGTCGGGTAATGATTGCATCCTATTCATCATTAGAATTGAGAATTTCATCCGGATTATATTACATATTGCATCATCTAAGCCTGATGTGCATAGAATGCTGACACTATTTCAGAAAATAACATTAATGAATGCATTTTTATTAATATCATGCGTCTGCTAAGTAACTGTCTGTTATACGGCGAAAAGCGACAAAATATACATGTCGGGTAATGATTGCATCCTATTCATCATTAGAATTGAGATTTTCATCCGGATTATATTACATATTGCATCATCTAAGCCTGATGTGCATAGAATGCTGACACTATTTCAGAAAATAACATTAATGAATGCATTTTTATTAATATCATGCGTCTGCTAAGTAACTGTCTGTTATACGGCGAAAAGCGACAAAATATACATGTCGGGTAATGATTGCATCCTATTCATCATTAGAATTGAGATTTTCCTCCGGATTATATTACATATTGCATCATCTAAGCCTGATGTTCATAGAATGCTGACACTATTTCAGAAAATAACATTAATGAATGCATTTTTATTAATATCATGCTTCTGCTAAGTATCTGTCTGTTATTCGGCGAAAAGCGACAAAACATACATGTCGGGTAATGATTGCATCCTATTCATCATTAGAATTGAGAATTTCATCCGGATTATATTACATATTGCATAATCTAAGCCTGATGTTCATAGAATGCTGACACTATTTCAGAAAATAACATTAATGAATGCATTTTTATTAATATCATCCGTCTGCTAAGTAACTGTCTGTTATACGGCGAAAAGCGACAAAACATACATGTCGGGCAATCATCGCATCCTATTCATCATTAGAATTGAGATTTTCATCCGGATTATATTATATATTGCATCATCTAAGCCTGATGTTCATAGAATGCTGACACTATTTCAGAAAATAACATTAATGAATGCATTTTTATTAATATCAAGCGTCTGCTAAGTAACTGTCTGTTATACGGCGAAATGCGAGAAAACATACATGTCGGGTAATCATCGCATCCTATTCATCATTAGAATTGAGATTTTCATCCGGATTATATTACATATTGCATCATCTAAGCCTGATGTTCATAGAATGCTGACACTATTTCAGAAAATAACATTAATGAATGCATTTTTATTAATATCAAGCGTCTGCTAAATAACTGTCTGTTATACGGCGAATTGCGACAAATCATACATGTCGGGTAATCATCGCATCCTATTCATCATTAGAATTGAGATATTCATCCGGATTATATTACATATTGCATCATCTAAGCCTGATGTTCATAGAATGCTGACACTATTTCAGAAAATAACATTAATGAATGCATTTTTATTAATATCAAGCGTCTGCTAAGTAACTGTCTGTTTTACGGCGAAAAGCGACAAAATATACATGTCGGTTAATGATTGCATCCTATTCATCATTAGAATTGAGAATTTCATCCGGATTATATTACATATTGCATAATCTAAGCCTGATGTGCATAGAATACTGACACTATTTAAGAAAATAACATTAATGGATGCATTTTTATTAATATCATGCGTCTGCTAAGTAACTGTCTGTTATACGGCGAAAAGCGACAAAACATACATGTCGGGTAATGATTCCATCCTATTCATCATTAGAATTCAGATTTTCATCCGGATTATATTACATATTGCATCATCTAAGCCTGATGTTCATAGAATGCTGACACTATTTCAGAAAATAACATTAATGAATGCATTTTTATTAATATCATGCCTCTGCTAAGTAACTGTCTGTTATACGGCGAAAAGCGACAAAAAATACATGTTGGGTAATCATCGCATCCTATTCATCATTAGAATTGAGATTTTCATCCGGATTATATTACATATTGCATCATCTAAGCCTGATGTTCATAGAATGCTGAAACTATTTCAGAAAATAACATTAATGAATGCATTTTTATTAATATCATGCGTCTGCTAAGTAACTGTCTGTTATACGGCGAAATGCGACAAAACATACATGTCGGGTAATCATCGCATCCTATTCATCATTAGAATTGAGATTTTCATCCGGATTATATTACATATTGCATCATCTAAGCCTGATGTTCATAGAATGCTGACACTATTTCAGAAAATAACATTAATGAATGCATTTTTATTAATATCAAGCGTCTGCTAAGTAACTGTCTGTTTTACGGCGAAAAGCGACAAAAAATACATGTCGGGTAATGATTGCATCCTATTCATCATTAGAATTGAGATTTTCATCCGGATTATATTACATATTGCATCATCTAAGCCTGATGTTCATAGAATGCTGACACTATTTCAGAAAATAACATTAATGAATGCATTTTTATTAATATCATGCGTCTGCTAAGTAACTGTCTGTTATACGGCGAAAAGCGACAAAACATACATGTCGGGTAATGATTGCATCCTATTCATCATTAGAATTGAGATTTTCATCCGGATTATATTACATATTGCATGATCTAAGCCTGATGTTCATAGAATGCTGACACTATATCAGTAAATAACATTAATGAATGCATTTTTATTAATATCATGCGTCTGCTAAGTAACTGTCTGTTATACGGCGAAAAGCGACAAAATATACATGTCGGGTAATGATTGCATCCTATTCATCATTAGAATTGAGATTTTCATCCGGATTATATTACATATTGCATCATCTAAGCCTGATGTTCATAGAATGCTGACACTATTTCAAAAAATAACATTAATGAATGCATTTTTATTAATATCATGCGTCTGCTAAGTAACTGTCTGTTATACGGCGAAAAGCGACAAAACATACATGTTGGGTAATCATCGCATCCAATTCATCATTAGAATTGAGATTTTCATCCGGATTATATTACATATTGCATCATCTAAGCCTGATGTTCATAGAATGCTGAAACTATTTCAGAAAATAACATTAATGAATGCATTTTTATTAATATCAAGCGTCTGCTAAGTAACTGTCTGTTATACGGCGAAATGCGACAAAACATACATGTCGGGTAATCATCGCATCCTATTCATCATTAGAATTGAGATTTTCATCCGGATTATATTACATATTGCATCATCTAAGCCTGATGTTCATAGAATGCTGACACTATTTCAGAAAATAACATTAATGAATGCATTTTTATTAATATCAAGCGTCTGCTAAGTAACTGTCTGTTATACGGCGAAAAGCGACAAAATATACATGTCGGGTAATGATTGCATCCTATTCATCATTAGAATTGGGATTTTCATCCGGATTATATTACATATTGCATCATCTAAGCCTGATGTTCATAGAATGCTGACACTATTTCAGAAAATAACATTAATGAATGCATTTTTATTAATATCATGCGTCTACTAAGTAACTGTCTGTTATTCGGCGAAAAGCGACAAAACATACATGTCAGGTAATGATTGCATCCTATTCATCATTAGAATTGAGATTTTCATCCGGATTATATTACATATTGCATGATCTAAGCCTGATGTTCATAGAATGCTGACACTATTTCAGAAAATAACATTAATGAATGCATTTTTATTAATATCATGCGTCTGCTAAGTAACTGTCTGTTATACGGCGAAAAGCGACAAAATATACATGTCGGGTAATGATTGCATCCTATTCATCATTAGAATTGAGATTTTCATCCGGATTATATTACATATTGCATCATCTAAGCCTGATGTTCATAGAATGCTGACACTATTTCAGAAAATAACATTAATGAATGCATTTTTATTAATATCATGCGTCTGCAAAGTAACTGTCTGTTATACGGCGAAAAGCGACAAAACATACATGTTGGGTAATCATCGCATCCAATTCATCATTAGAATTGAGATTTTCATCCGGATTATATTACATATTGCATGATCTAAGCCTGATGTTCATAGAATGCTGACACTATTTCCGTAAATAACATTAATGAATGCATTTTTATTAATATCATGCGTCTGCTAAGTAACTGTCTGTTATACGGCGAAAAGCGACAAAATATACATGTCGGGTAATGATTGCATCCTATTCATCATTAGAATTGAGATTTTCATCCGGATTATATTACATATTGCATCATCTAAGCCTGATGTTCATAGAATGCTGACACTATTTCAAAAAATAACATTAATGAATGCATTTTTATTAATATCATGCGTCTGCTAAGTAACTGTCTGTTATACGGCGAAAAGCGACAAAACATACATGTTGGGTAATCATCGCATCCAATTCATCATTAGAATTGAGATTTTCATCCGGATTATATTACATATTGCATCATCTAAGCCTGATGTTCATAGAATGCTGAAACTATTTCAGAAAATAACATTAATGAATGCATTTTTATTAATATCATGCGTCTGCTAAGTAACTGTCTGTTATACGGCGAAATGCGAAAAAACATACATGTCGGGTAATCATCGCATCCTATTCATCATTAGAATTGAGATTTTCATCCGGATTATATTACATATTGCATCATCTAAGCCTGATGTTCATAGAATGCTGACACTATTTCAGAAAATAACATTAATGAATGCATTTTTATTAATATCAAGCGTCTGCTAAGTAACTGTCTGTTATACGGCGAAAAGCGACAAAATATACATGTCGGGTAATGATTGCATCCTATTCATCATTAGAATTGGGATTTTCATCCGGATTATATTACATATTGCATCATCTAAGCCTGATGTTCATAGAATGCTGACACTATTTCAGAAATTAACATTAATGAATGCATTTTTATTAATATCATGCGTCTGCTAAGTAACTGTCTGTTATTCGGCGAAAAGCGACAAAACATACATGTCGGGTAATGATTGCATCCTATTCATCATTAGAATTGAGATTTTCATCCGGATTATATTACATATTGCATGATCTAAGCCTGATGTTCATAGAATGCTGACACTATTTCAGAAAATAACATTAATGAATGCATTTTTATTAATATCATGCGTCTGCTAAGTAACTGTCTGTTATACGGCGAAAAGCGACAAAATATACATGTCGGGTAATGATTGCATCCTATTCATCATTAGAATTGAGATTTTCATCCGGATTATATTACATATTGCATCATCTAAGCCTGATGTTCATAGAATGCTGACACTATTTCAGAAAATAACATTAATGAATGCATTTTTATTAATATCATGCGTCTGCAAGGTAACTGTCTGTTATACGGCGAAAAGCGACAAAACATACATGTTGGGTAATCATCGCATCCAATTCATCATTAGAATTGAGATTTTCATCCGGATTATATTACATATTGCATCATCTAAGCCTGATGTTCATAGAATGCTGAAACTATTTCAGAAAATAACATTAATGAATGCATTTTTATTAATATCATGCGTCTGCTAAGTAACTGTCTGTTATACGGCGAAAAGCGACAAAACATACATGTTGGGTAATCATCGCATCCAATTCATCATTAGAATTGAGATTTTCATCCGGATTATATTACATATTGCATCATCTAAGCCTGATGTTCATAGAATGCTGAAACTATTTCAGAAAATAACATTAATGAATGCATTTTTATTAATATCAAGCGTCTGCTAAGTAACTGTCTGTTATACGGCGAAATGCGACAAAACATACATGTCGGGTAATCATCGCATCCTATTCATCATTAGAATTGAGATTTTCATCCGGATTATATTACATATTGCATCATCTAAGCCTGATGTTCATAGAATGCTGACACTATTTCAGAAAATAACATTAATGAATGCATTTTTATTAATATCAAGCGTCTGCTAAGTAACTGTCTGTTATACGGCGAAAAGCGACAAAATATACATGTCGGGTAATGATTGCATCCTATTCATCATTAGAATTGGGATTTTCATCCGGATTATATTACATATTGCATCATCTAAGCCTGATGTTCATAGAATGCTGACACTATTTCAGAAAATAACATTAATGAATGCATTTTTATTAATATCATGCGTCTACTAAGTAACTGTCTGTTATTCGGCGAAAAGCGACAAAACATACATGTCAGGTAATGATTGCATCCTATTCATCATTAGAATTGAGATTTTCATCCGGATTATATTACATATTGCATGATCTAAGCCTGATGTTCATAGAATGCTGACACTATTTCAGAAAATAACATTAATGAATGCATTTTTATTAATATCATGCGTCTGCTAAGTAACTGTCTGTTATACGGCGAAAAGCGACAAAATATACATGTCGGGTAATGATTGCATCCTATTCATCATTAGAATTGAGATTTTCATCCGGATTATATTACATATTGCATCATCTAAGCCTGATGTTCATAGAATGCTGACACTATTTCAGAAAATAACATTAATGAATGCATTTTTATTAATATCATGCGTCTGCAAAGTAACTGTCTGTTATACGGCGAAAAGCGACAAAACATACATGTTGGGTAATCATCGCATCCAATTCATCATTAGAATTGAGATTTTCATCCGGATTATATTACATATTGCATGATCTAAGCCTGATGTTCATAGAATGCTGACACTATTTCCGTAAATAACATTAATGAATGCATTTTTATTAATATCATGCGTCTGCTAAGTAACTGTCTGTTATACGGCGAAAAGCGACAAAATATACATGTCGGGTAATGATTGCATCCTATTCATCATTAGAATTGAGATTTTCATCCGGATTATATTACATATTGCATCATCTAAGCCTGATGTTCATAGAATGCTGACACTATTTCAAAAAATAACATTAATGAATGCATTTTTATTAATATCATGCGTCTGCTAAGTAACTGTCTGTTATACGGCGAAAAGCGACAAAACATACATGTTGGGTAATCATCGCATCCAATTCATCATTAGAATTGAGATTTTCATCCGGATTATATTACATATTGCATCATCTAAGCCTGATGTTCATAGAATGCTGAAACTATTTCAGAAAATAACATTAATGAATGCATTTTTATTAATATCATGCGTCTGCTAAGTAACTGTCTGTTATACGGCGAAATGCGAAAAAACATACATGTCGGGTAATCATCGCATCCTATTCATCATTAGAATTGAGATTTTCATCCGGATTATATTACATATTGCATCATCTAAGCCTGATGTTCATAGAATGCTGACACTATTTCAGAAAATAACATTAATGAATGCATTTTTATTAATATCAAGCGTCTGCTAAGTAACTGTCTGTTATACGGCGAAAAGCGACAAAATATACATGTCGGGTAATGATTGCATCCTATTCATCATTAGAATTGGGATTTTCATCCGGATTATATTACATATTGCATCATCTAAGCCTGATGTTCATAGAATGCTGACACTATTTCAGAAATTAACATTAATGAATGCATTTTTATTAATATCATGCGTCTGCTAAGTAACTGTCTGTTATTCGGCGAAAAGCGACAAAACATACATGTCGGGTAATGATTGCATCCTATTCATCATTAGAATTGAGATTTTCATCCGGATTATATTACATATTGCATGATCTAAGCCTGATGTTCATAGAATGCTGACACTATTTCAGAAAATAACATTAATGAATGCATTTTTATTAATATCATGCGTCTGCTAAGTAACTGTCTGTTATACGGCGAAAAGCGACAAAATATACATGTCGGGTAATGATTGCATCCTATTCATCATTAGAATTGAGATTTTCATCCGGATTATATTACATATTGCATCATCTAAGCCTGATGTTCATAGAATGCTGACACTATTTCAGAAAATAACATTAATGAATGCATTTTTATTAATATCATGCGTCTGCAAGGTAACTGTCTGTTATACGGCGAAAAGCGACAAAACATACATGTTGGGTAATCATCGCATCCAATTCATCATTAGAATTGAGATTTTCATCCGGATTATATTACATATTGCATCATCTAAGCCTGATGTTCATAGAATGCTGAAACTATTTCAGAAAATAACATTAATGAATGCATTTTTATTAATATCATGCGTCTGCTAAGTAACTGTCTGTTATACGGCGAAATGCGACAAAACATACATGTCGGGTAATCATCGCATCCTATTCATCATTAGAATTGAGATTTTCATCCGGATTATATTACATATTGCATCATCTAAGCCTGATGTTCATAGAATGCTGGCACTATTTCAGAAAATAACATTAATGAATGCATTTTTATTAATATCAAGCGTCTGCTAAGTAACTGGCTGTTATACGGCGAAAAGCGACAAAATATACATGTCGGGTAATGATTGCATCCTATTCATCATTAGAATTGAGATTTTCATCCGGATTATATTACATATTGCATCATCTAAGCCTGATGTTCATAGAATGCTGACACTATTTCAGAAAATAACATTAATGAATGCATTTTTATTAATATCATGCGTCTGCTAAGTAACTGTCTGTTATACGGCGAAAAGCGACAAAATATACATGTCGGGTAATGATTGCATCCTATTCATCATTAGAATTGAGATTTTCATCCGGATTATATTACATATTGCATCATCTAAGCCTGATGTTCATAGAATGCTGACACTATTTCAGAAAATAACATTAATGAATGCATTTTTATTAATATCAAGCGTCTGCTAAGTAACTGTCTGTTATACGGCGAAAAGCGACAAAATATACATGTCGGGTAATGATTGCATCCTATTCATCATTAGAATTGGGATTTTCATCCGGATAATATTACATATTGCATCATCTAAGCCTGATGTTCATAGAATGCTGACACTATTTCAGAAAATAACATTAATGAATGCATTTTTATTAATATCATGCGTCTGCTAAGTAACTGTCTGTTATTCGGCGAAAAGCGACAAAACATACATGTCGGGTAATGATTGCATCCTATTCATCATTAGAATTGAGATTTTCATCCGGATTATATTACATATTGCATGATCTAAGCCTGATGTTCATAGAATGCTGACACTATTTCAGAAAATAACATTAATGAATGCATTTTTATTAATATCATGCGTCTGCTAAGTAACTGTCTGTTATACGGCGAAAAGCGACAAAATATACATGTCGGGTAATGATTGCATCCTATTCATCATTAGAATTGAGATTTTCATCCGGATTATATTACATATTGCATCATCTAAGCCTGATGTTCATAGAATGCTGACACTATTTCAGAAAATAACATTAATGAATGCATTTTTATTAATATCATGCGTCTGCTAAGTAACTGTCTGTTATACGGCGAAAAGCGACAAAACATACATGTTGGGTAATCATCGCATCCAATTCATCATTAGAATTGAGATTTTCATCCGGATTATATTACATATTGCATCATCTAAGCCTGATGTTCATAGAATGCTGAAACTATTTCAGAAAATAACATTAATGAATGCATTTTTATTAATATCATGCGTCTGCTAAGTAACTGTCTGTTATACGGCGAAATGCGACAAAACATACATGTCGGGTAATCATCGCATCCTATTCATCATTAGAATTGAGATTTTCATCCGGATTATATTACATATTGCATCATCTAAGCCTGATGTTCATAGAATGCTGACACTATTTCAGAAAATAACATTAATGAATGCATTTTTATTAATATCAAGCGTCTGCTAAGTAACTGTCTGTTATACAACGAAAAGCGACAAAATATACATGTCGGGTACTGATTGCAACCTATTCATCATTAGAATTGGGATTTTCATCCGGATTATATTACATATTGCATCATCTAAGCCTGATGTTCATAGAATGCTGACACTATTTCAGAAAATAACATTAATGAATGCATTTTTATTAATATCATGCGTCTGCTAAGTAACTGTCTGTTATTCGGCGAAAAGCGACAAAACATACATGTCGGGTAATGATTGCATCCTATTCATCATTAGAATTGAGATTTTCATCCGGATTATATTACATATTGCATGATCTAAGCCTGATGTTCATAGAATGCTGACACTATTTCAGAAAGTAACATTAATGAATGCATTTTTATTAATATCATGCGTCTGCTAAGTAACTGTCTGTTATACGGCGAAAAGCGACAAAATATACATGTCGGGTAATGATTGCATCCTATTCATCATTAGAATTGAGATTTTCATCCGGATTATATTACATATTGCATCATCTAAGCCTGATGTTCATAGAATGCTGACACTATTTCAGAAAATAACATTAATGAATGCATTTTTATTAATATCATGCGTCTGCTAAGTAACTGTCTGTTATACGGCGAAAAGTGACAAAACATACATGTTGGGTAATCATCGCATCCAATTCATCATTAGAATTGAGATTTTCATCCGGATTATATTACATATTGCATCATCTAAGCCTGATGTTCATAGAATGCTGACACTATTTCAGAAAATAACATTAATGAATGCATTTTTATTAATATCATGCGTCTGCTAAGTAACTGTCTGTTATACGGCGAAATGCGACAAAACATACATGTCGGGTAATCATCGCATCTTATTCATCATTAGAATTGAGATTTTCATCCGGATTATATTACATATTGCATCATCTAAGCCTGATGTTCATAGAATGCTGACACTATTTCAGAAAATAACATTAATGAATGCATTTTTATTAATATCATGCGTCTGCTAAGTAACTGTCTGTTATTCGGCGAAAAGCGACAAAACATACATGTCGGGTAATGATTGCATCCTATTCATCATTAGAATTGAGATTTTCATCCGGATTATATTACGTATTGCATGATCTAAGCCTGATGTTCATAGAATGCTGACACTATTTCAGAAAATAACATTAATGAATGCATTTTTATTAATATCATGCGTCTGCTAAGTAACTGTCTGTTATACGGCGAAAAGCGACAAAATATACATGTCGGGTAATGATTGCATCCTATTCATCATTAGAATTGAGATTTTCATCCGGATTATATTATATATTGCATCATCTAAGCCTGATGTTCATAGAATGCTGACACTATTTCAGAAAATAACATTCATGAATGCATTTTTATTAATATCATGCGTCTGCTAAGTAACTGTCTGTTATACGGCGAAAAGCGACAAAACATACATGTTGGGTAATCATCGCATCCAATTCATCATTAGAATTGAGATTTTCATCCGGATTATATTACATATTGCATCATCTAAGCCTGATGTTCATAGAATGCTGAAACTATTTCAGAAAATAACATTAATGAATGCATTTTTATTAATATCATGCGTCTGCTAAGTAACTGTCTGTTATACGGCGAAATGCGACAAATCATACATGTCGGGTAATGATTGCATCCTATTCATCATTTGAATTCAGATTTTCATCCTGATTATATTACATATTGAATCATCTAAGCCTGATGTTCATAGAATGCTGACACTATTTCAGAAAATAACATTAATGAATGCATTTTTATTAATATCATGCGTCTGCTAAGTAACTGTCTGTTATACGGTGAAAAGCGACAAAACATACATGTCGGGTAATGATTGCATCCTATTCTTCATTAGAATTCAGATTTTCATCCGGATTATATTACATATTGCATCATCTAAGCCTGATGTTCATAGAATGCTGACACTATTTCAGAAAATAACATTAATGAATGCATTTTTATTAATATCATGCGTCTGCTAAGTAACTTTCTGTTATACGGCGAAAAGCGACAAAATATACATGTCGGGTAATGATTGCATCCTATTCATCATTAGAATTGAGATTTTCATCCGGATTATATTACATATTGCATCATCTAAGCCTGATGTTCATAGAATGCTGACACTATTTCAGAAAATAACATTAATGAATGCATTTTTATTAATATCATGCGTCTGCTAAATAACTGTCTGTTATACGGCGAAAAGCGACAAAACATACATGTCGGGTAATGATTGCATCCTATTCATCATTAGAATTGAGATTTTCATCCGGATTATATTACATATTGCATCATCTAAGCCTGATGTGCATAGAATGCTGACACTATTTCAGAAAATAACATTAATGAATGCATTTTTATTAATATCATGCGTCTGCTAAGTAACTGTCTGTTATACGGCGAAAAGCGACAAAACATACATGTTGGGTAATGATTGCATCCTATTCGTCATTAGAATTGGGATTTTCATCCGGATTATATTACATATTGCATCATCTAAGCCTGATGTTGATAGAATGCTGACACTATTTCAGAAAATATCATTAATGAATGCATTTTTATTAATATCATGCGTCTGCTAAGTAACTGTCTGTTATACGGCGAAATGCGACAAAACATACATGTCGGGTAATCATCGCATCCTATTCATCATTAGAATTGAGATTTTCATCCGGATTATATTACATATTGCATCATCTAAGCCTGATGTTCATAGAATGCTGACACTATTTCAGAAAATAACATTAATGAATGCATTTTTATTAATATCATGAGTCTGCTACGTAACTGTCTGTTATACGGCGAAAAGCGACAAAATATACATGTCAGGTAATGATTGCATCCTATTCATCATTAGAATAGAGATTTTCATCCGGATTATATTACATATTGATTCATCTAAGCCTGATATTCATAGAATGCTGACACTATTTCAGAAAATAACATTAATGAATGCATTTTTATTAATATCATGCGTCTGCTAAGTAACTGTCTGTTATACGGCGAAAAGCGACAAAACATACATGTTGGGTAATCATCGCTTCCAATTCATCATTAGAATTGAGATTTTCATCCGGATTATATTACATATTGCATCATCTAAGCCTGATGTTCATAGAATGCTGAAACTATTTCAGAAAATAACATTAATTAATGCATTTTTATTAATATCAAGCGTCTGCTAAGTAACTGTCTGTTATACGGCGAAATGCGAGAAAACATACATGTCGGGTAATCATCGCATCCTATTCATCATTAGAATTGAGATTTTCATCCGGATTATATTACATATTGCATCATCTAAGCCTGATGTTCATAGAATGCTGACACTATTTCAGAAAATAACATTAATGAATGCATTTTTATTAATATCAAGCGTCTGCTAAATAACTGTCTGTTATACGGCGAATTGCGACAAATCATACATGTCGGGTAATCATCGCATCCTATTCATCATTAGAATTGAGATATTCATCCGGATTATATTACATATTGCATCATCTAAGCCTGATGTTCATAGAATGCTGACACTATTTCAGAAAATAACATTAATGAATGCATTTTTATCAATATCAAGCGTCTGCTAAGTAACTGTCTGTTTTACGGCGAAAAGCGACAAAATATACATGTCGGTTAATGATTGCATCCTATTCATCATTAGAATTGAGAATTTCATCCGGATTATATTACATATTGCATAATCTAAGCCTGATGTGCATAGAATGCTGACACTATTTAAGAAAATAACATTAATGGATGCATTTTTATTAATATCATGCGTCTGCTAAGTAACTGTCTGTTATACGGCGAAAAGCGACAAAACATACATGTCGGGTAATGATTCCATCCTATTCATCATTAGAATTCAGATTTTCATCCGGATTATATTACATATTGCATCATCTAAGCCTGATGTTCATAGAATGCTGACACTATTTCAGAAAATAACATTAATGAATGCATTTTTATTAATATCATGCCTCTGCTAAGTAACTGTCTGTTATACGGCGAAAAGCGACAAAAAATACATGTTGGGTAATCATCGCATCCTATTCATCATTAGAATTGAGATTTTCATCCGGATTATATTACATATTGCATCATCTAAGCCTGATGTTCATAGAATGCTGAAACTATTTCAGAAAATAACATTAATGAATGCATTTTTATTAATATCATGCGTCTGCTAAGTAACTGTCTGTTATACGGCGAAATGCGACAAAACATACATGTCGGGTAATCATCGCATCCTATTCATCATTAGAATTGAGATTTTCATCCGGATTATAT
Source organism: Acanthosepion esculentum (assembly GCA_964036315.1). Taxonomy (NCBI): domain Eukaryota; kingdom Metazoa; phylum Mollusca; class Cephalopoda; order Sepiida; family Sepiidae; genus Acanthosepion; species Acanthosepion esculentum. Next base: position 83,246,326 of record OZ038507.1, read on the forward strand.
TACATATTGCATCATCTAAGCCTGATGTTCATAGAATGCTGACACTATTTCAGAAAATAACATTAATGAATGCATTTTTATTAATATCAAGCGTCTGCTAAGTAACTGTCTGTTTTACGGCGAAAAGCGACAAAAAATACATGTCGGGTAATGATTGCATCCTATTCATCATTAGAATTGAGATTTTCATCCGGATTATATTACATATTGCATCATCTAAGCCTGATGTTCATAGAATGCTGACACTATTTCAGAAAATAACATTAATGAATGCATTTTTATTAATATCATGCGTCTGCTAAGTAACTGTCTGTTATACGGCGAAAAGCGACAAAACATACATGTCGGGTAATGATTGCATCCTATTCATCATTAGAATTGAGATTTTCATCCGGATTATATTACATATTGCATGATCTAAGCCTGATGTTCATAGAATGCTGACACTATTTCAGTAAATAACATTAATGAATGCATTTTTATTAATATCATGCGTCTGCTAAGTAACTGTCTGTTATACGGCGAAAAGCGACAAAACATACATGTTGGGTAATCATCGCATCCAATTCATCATTAGAATTGAGATTTTCATCCGGATTATATTACATATTGCATCATCTAAGCCTGATGTTCATAGAATGCTGAAACTATTTCAGAAAATAACATTAATGAATGCATTTTTATTAATATCATGCGTCTGCTAAGTAACTGTCTGTTATACGGCGAAATGCGACAAAACATACATGTCGGGTAATCATCGCATCCTATTCATCATTAGAATTGAGATTTTCATCCGGATTATATTACATATTGCATCATCTAAGCCTGATGTTCATAGAATGCTGACACTATTTCAGAAAATAACATTAATGAATGCATTTTTATTAATATCAAGCGTCTGCTATGTAACTGTCTGTTATACGGCGAAAAGCGACAAAATATACATGTCGGGTAATGATTGCATCCTATTCATCATTAGAATTGGGATTTTCATCCGGATTATATTACATATTGCATCATCTAAGCCTGATGTTCATAGAATGCTGACACTATTTCAGAAAATAACATTAATGAATGCATTTTTATTAATATCATGCGTCTGCTAAGTAACTGTCTGTTATTCGGCGAAAAGCGACAAAACATACATGTCGGGTAATGATTGCATCCTATTCATCATTAGAATTGAGATTTTCATCCGGATTATATTACATATTGCATGATCTAAGCCTGATGTTCATAGAATGCTGACACTATTTCAGAAAATAACATTAATGAATGCATTTTTATTAATATCATGCGTCTGCAAAGTAACTGTCTGTTATACGGCGAAAAGCGACAAAACATACATGTTGGGTAATGATTGCATCCTATTCATCATTAGAATTGAGATTTTCATCCGGATTATATTACATATTGCATCATCTAAGCCTGATGTTCATAGAATGCTGACACTATTTCAGAAAATAACATTAATGAATGCATTTTTATTAATATCATGCGTCTGCTAAGTAACTGTCTGTTATACGGCGAAATGCGACAAAACATACATGTCGGGTAATCATCGCATCCTATTCATCATTAGAATTGAGATTTTCATCCGGATTATATTACATATTGCATCATCTAAGCCTGATGTTCATAGAATGCTGACACTATTTCAGAAAATAACATTAATGAATGCATTTTTATTAATATCAAGCGTCTGCTAAGTAACTGTCTGTTATACGGCGAAAAGCGACAAAATATACATGTCGGGTAATGATTGCATCCTATTCATCATTAGAATTGGGATTTTCATCCGGATTATATTACATATTGCATCATCTAAGCCTGATGTTCATAGAATGCTGACACTATTTCAGAAAATAACATTAATGAATGCATTTTTATTAATATCATGCGTCTGCTAAGTAACTGTCTGTTATTCGGCGAAAAGCGACAAAACATACATGTCGGGTAATGATTGCATCCTATTCATCATTAGAATTGAGATTTTCATCCGGATTATATTACATATTGCATGATCTAATCCTGATGTTCATAGAATGCTGACACTATTTCAGAAAATAACATTAATGAATGCATTTTTATTAATATCATGCGTCTGCTAAGTAACTGTCTGTTATACGGCGAAAAGCGACAAAATATACATGTCGGGTAATGATTGCATCCTATTCATCATTAGAATTGAGATTTTCATCCGGATTATATTACATATTGCATCATCTAAGCCTGATGTTCATAGAATGCTGACACTATTTCAGAAAATAACATTAATGAATGCATTTTTATTAATATCATGCGTCTGCAAAGTAACTGTCTGTTATACGGCGAAAAGCGACAAAACATACATGTTGGGTAATCATCGCATCCAATTCATCATTAGAATTGAGATTTTCATCCGGATTATATTACATATTGCATCATCTAAGCCTGATGTTCATAGAATGCTGAAACTATTTCAGAAAATAACATTAATGAATGCATTTTTATTAATATCATGCGTCTGCTAAGTAACTGTCTGTTATACGGCGAAATGCGACAAAACATACATGTCGGGTAATCATCGCATCCTATTCATCATTAGAATTGAGATTTTCATCCGGATTATATTACATATTGCATCATCTAAGCCTGATGTTCATAGAATGCTGACACTATTTCAGAAAATAACATTAATGAATGCATTTTTATTAATATCAAGCGTCTGCTAAGTAACTGGCTGTTATACGGCGAAAAGCGACAAAATATACATGTCGGGTAATGATTGCATCCTATTCATCATTAGAATTGAGATTTTCATCCGGATTATATTACATATTGCATCATCTAAGCCTGATGTTCATAGAATGCTGACACTATTTCAGAAAATAACATTAATGAATGCATTTTTATTAATATCATGCGTCTGCTAAGTAACTGTCTGTTATTCGGCGAAAAGCGACAAAACATACATGTCGGGTAATGATTGCATCCTATTCATCATTAGAATTGAGATTTTCATCCGGATTATATTACATATTGCATGATCTAAGCCTGATGTTCATAGAATGCTGACACTATTTCAGAAAATAACATTAATGAATGCATTTTTATTAATATCATGCGTCTGCTAAGTAACTGTCTGTTATACGGCGAAAAGCGACAAAATATACATGTCGGGTAATGATTGCATCCTATTCATCATTAGAATTGAGATTTTCATCCGGATTATATTACATATTGCATCATCTAAGCCTGATGTTCATAGAATGCTGACACTATTTCAGAAAATAACATTAATGAATGCATTTTTATTAATATCATGCGTCTGCTAAGTAACTATCTGTTATACGGCGAAAAGCGACAAAACATACATGTTGGGTAATCATCGCATCCAATTCATCATTAGAATTGAGATTTTCATCCGGATTATATTACATATTGCATCATCTAAGCCTGATGTTCATAGAATGCTGAAACTATTTCAGAAAATAACATTAATGAATGCATTTTTATTAATATCATGCGTCTGCTAAGTAACTGTCTGTTATACGGCGAAATGCGACAAAACATACATGTCGGGTAATCATCGCATCCTATTCATCATTAGAATTGAGATTTTCATCCGGATTATATTACATATTGCATCATCTAAGCCTGATGTTCATAGAATGCTGACACTATTTCAGAAAATAACATTAATGAATGCATTTTTATTAATATCAAGCGTCTGCTAAGTAACTGTCTGTTATACGGCGAAAAGCGACAAAATATACATGTCGGGTAATGACTGCATCCTATTCATCATTAGAATTGGGATTTTCATCCGGATAATATTACATATTGCATCATCTAAGCCTGATGTTCATAGAATGCTGACACTATTTCAGAAAATAACATTAATGAATGCATTTTTATTAATATCATGCGTCTGCTAAGTAACTGTCTGTTATTCGGCGAAAAGCGACAAAACATACATGTCGGGTAATGATTGCATCCTATTCATCATTAGAATTGAGATTTTCATCCGGATTATATTACATATTGCATGATCTGAGCCTGATGTTCATAGAATGCTGACACTATTTCAGAAAATAACATTAATGAATGCATTTTTATTAATATCATGCGTCTGCTAAGTAACTGTCTGTTATACGGCGAAAAGCGACAAAATATACATGTCGGGTAATGATTGCATCCTATTCATCATTAGAATTGAGATTTTCATCCGGATTATATTACATATTGCATCATCTAAGCCTGATGTTCATAGAATGCTGACACTATTTCAGAAAATAACATTAATGAATGCATTTTTATTAATATCATGCGTCTGCTAAGTAACTGTCTGTTATACGGCGAAAAGCGACAAAACATACATGTTGGGTAATCATCGCATCCAATTCATCATTAGAATTGAGATTTTCATCCGGATTATATTACATATTGCATCATCTAAGCCTGATGTTCATAGAATGCTGAAACTATTTCAGAAAATAACATTAATGAATGCATTTTTATTAATATCATGCGTCTGCTAAGTAACTGTCTGTTATACGGCGAAATGCGACAAAACATACATGTCGGGTAATCATCGCATCCTATTCATCATTAGAATTGAGATTTTCATCCGGATTATATTACATATTGCATCATCTAAGCCTGATGTTCATAGAATGCTGACACTATTTCAGAAAATAACATTAATGAATGCATTTTTATTAATATCAAGCGTCTGCTAAGTAACTGTCTGTTATACGGCGAAAAGCGACAAAATATACATGTCGGGTAATGATTGCATCCTATTCATCATTAGAATTGGGATTTTCATCCGGATAATATTACATATTGCATCATCTAAGCCTGATGTTCATAGAATGCTGACACTATTTCAGAAAATAACATTAATGAATGCATTTTTATTAATATCATGCGTCTGCTAAGTAACTGTCTGTTATTCGGCGAAAAGCGACAAAACATACATGTCGGGTAATGATTGCATCCTATTCATCATTAGAATTGAGATTTTCATCCGGATTATATTACATATTGCATGATCTAAGCCTGATGTTCATAGAATGCTGACACTATTTCAGAAAATAACATTAATGAATGCATTTTTATTAATATCATGCGTCTGCTAAGTAACTGTCTGTTATACGGCGAAAAGCGACAAAATATACATGTCGGGTAATGATTGCATCCTATTCATCATTAGAATTGAGATTTTCATCCGGATTATATTACATATTGCATCATCTAAGCCTGATGTTCATAGAATGCTGACACTATTTCAGAAAATAACATTAATGAATGCATTTTTATTAATATCATGCGTCTGCTAAGTAACTGTCTGTTATACGGCGAAATGCGACAAAACATACATGTCGGGTAATCATCGCATCCTATTCATCATTAGAATTGAGATTTTCTTCCGGATTATATTACATATTGCATCATCTAAGCCTGATGTTCATAGAATGCTGACACTATTTCAGAAAATAACATTAATGAATGCATTTTTATTAATATCAAGCGTCTGCTAAGTAACTGTCTGTTATACGGCGAAAAGCGACAAAATATACATGTCGGGTAATGATTGCATCCTATTCATCATTAGAATTGGGATTTTCATCCGGATTATATTACATATTGCATCATCTAAGCCTGATGTTCATAGAATGCTGACACTATTTCAGAAAATAACATTAATGAATGCATTTTTATTAATATCATGCGTCTGCTAAGTAACTGTCTGTTATTCGGCGAAAAGCGACAAAACATACATGTCGGGTAATGATTGCATCCTATTCATCATTAGAATTGAGATTTTCATCCGGATTATATTACATATTGCATGATCTAAGCCTGATGTTCATAGAATGCTGACACTATTTCAGAAAATAACATTAATGAATGCATTTTTATTAATATCATGCGTCTGCAAAGTAACTGTCTGTTATACAGCGAAAAGCGACAAAACATACATGTTGGGTAATCATCGCATCCAATTCATCATTAGAATTGAGATTTTCATCCGGATTATATTACATATTGCATCATCTAAGCCTGATGTTCATAGAATGCTGAAACTATTTCAGAAAATAACATTAATGAATGCATTTTTATTAATATCATGCGTCTGCTAAGTAACTGTCTGTTATACGGCGAAATGCGACAAAACATACATGTCGGGTAATCATCGCATCCTATTCATCATTAGAATTGAGATTTTCATCCGGATTATATTACATATTGCATCATCTAAGCCTGATGTTCATAGAATGCTGACACTATTTCAGAAAATAACATTAATGAATGCATTTTTATTAATATCAAGCGTCTGCTAAGTAACTGGCTGTTATACGGCGAAAAGCGACAAAAAATACATGTCGGGTAATGATTGCATCCTATTCATCATTAGAATTGAGATTTTCATCCGGATTATATTACATATTGCATCATCTAAGCCTGATGTTCATAGAATGCTGACACTATTTCAGAAAATAACATTAATGAATGCATTTTTATTAATATCAAGCGTCTGCTAAGTAACTGGCTGTTATACGGCGAAAAGCGACAAAATATACATGTCGGGTAATGATTGCATCCTATTCATCATTAGAATTGAGATTTTCATCCGGATTATATTACATATTGCATCATCTAAGCCTGATGTTCATAGAATGCTGACACTATTTCAGAAAATAACATTAATGAATGCATTTTTATTAATATCATGCGTCTGCTAAGTAACTGTCTGTTATTCGGCGAAAAGCGACAAAATATACATGTCGGGTAATGATTGCATCCTATTCATCATTAGAATTGAGATTTTCATCCGGATTATATTACATATTGCATCATCTAAGCCTGATGTTCATAGAATGCTGACACTATTTCAGAAAATAACATTAATGAATGCATTTTTATTAATATCATGCGTCTGCTAAGTAACTGTCTGTTATACGGCGAAAAGCGACAAAATATACATGTCGGGTAATGATTGCATCCTATTCATCATTAGAATTGAGATTTTCATCCGGATTATATTACATATTGCATCATCTAAGCCTGATGTTCATAGAATGCTGACACTATTTCAGAAAATAACATTAATGAATGCATTTTTATTAATATCATGCGTCTGCTAAGTAACTGTCTGTTATACGGCCAAAAGCGACAAAACATACATGTTGGGTAATCATCGCATCCAATTCATCATTAGAATTGAGATTTTCATCCGGATTATATTACATATTGCATCATCTAAGCCTGATGTTCATAGAATGCTGAAACTATTTCAGAAAATAACATTAATGAATGCATTTTTATTAATATCATGCGTCTGCTAAGTAACTGTCTGTTATACGGCGAAATGCGACAAAACATACATGTCGGGTAATCATCGCATCCTATTCATCATTAGAATTGAGATTTTCATCCGGATTATATTACATATTGCATCATCTAAGCCTGATGTTCATAGAATGCTGACACTATTTCAGAAAATAACATTAATGAATGCATTTTTATTAATATCAAGCGTCTGCTAAGTAACTGTCTGTTATACGGCGAAAAGCGACAAAATATACATGTCGGGTAATGATTGCATCCTATTCATCATTAGAATTGGGATTTTCATCCGGATAATATTACATATTGCATCATCTAAGCCTGATGTTCATAGAATGCTGACACTATTTCAGAAAATAACATTAATGAATGCATTTTTATTAATATCATGCGTCTGCTAAGTAACTGTCTGTTATTCGGCGAAAAGCGACAAAACATACATGTCGGGTAATGATTGCATCCTATTCATCATTAGAATTGAGATTTTCATCCGGATTATATTACATATTGCATGATCTAAGCCTGATGTTCATAGAATGCTGACACTATTTCAGAAAATAACATTAATGAATGCATTTTTATTAATATCATGCGTCTGCTAAGTAACTGTCTGTTATACGGCGAAAAGCGACAAAATATACATTTCGGGTAATGATTGCATCCTATTCATCATTAGAATTGAGATTTTCATCCGGATTATATTACATATTGCATCATCTAAGCCTGATGTTCATAGAATGCTGACACTATTTCAGAAAATAACATTAATGAATGCATTTTTATTAATATCATGCGTCTGCTAAGTAACTGTCTGTTATACGGCGAAAAGCGACAAAACATACATGTTGGGTAATCATCGCATCCAATTCATCATTAGAATTGAGATTTTCATCCGGATTATATTACATATTGCATCATCTAAGCCTGATGTTCATAGAATGCTGAAACTATTTCAGAAAATAACATTAATGAATGCATTTTTATTAATATCATGCGTCTGCTAAGTAACTGTCTGTTATACGGCGAAATGCGACAAAACATACATGTCGGGTAATGATTGCATCCTATTCATCATTAGAATTGAGATTTTCATCCGGATTATATTACATATTGCATCATCTAAGCCTGATGTTCATAGAATGCTGACACTATTTCAGAAAATAACATTAATGAATGCATTTTTATTAATATCATGCGTCTGCTAAGTAACTGTCTGTTATACGGCCAAAAGCGACAAAACATACATGTTGGGTAATCATCGCATCCAATTCATCATTAGAATTGAGATTTTCATCCGGATTATATTACATATTGCATCATCTAAGCCTGATGTTCATAGAATGCTGAAACTATTTCAGAAAATAACATTAATGAATGCATTTTTATTAATATCATGCGTCTGCTAAGTAACTGTCTGTTATACGGCGAAATGCGACAAAACATACATGTCGGGTAATCATCGCATCCTATTCATCATTAGAATTGAGATTTTCATCCGGATTATATTACATATTGCATCATCTAAGCCTGATGTTCATAGAATGCTGACACTATTTCAGAAAATAACATTAATGAATGCATTTTTATTAATATCAAGCGTCTGCTAAGTAACTGTCTGTTATACGGCGAAAAGCGACAAAATATACATGTCGGGTAATGATTGCATCCTATTCATCTTTAGAATTGGGATTTTCATCCGGATAATATTACATATTGCATCATCTAAGCCTGATGTTCATAGAATGCTGACACTATTTCAGAAAATAACATTAATGAATGCATTTTTATTAATATCATGCGTCTGCTAAGTAACTGTCTGTTATTCGGGGAAAAGCGACAAAACATACATGTCGGGTAATGATTGCATCCTATTCATCATTAGAATTGAGATTTTCATCCGGATTATATTACATATTGCATGATCTAAGCCTGATGTTCATAGAATGCTGACACTATTTCAGAAAATAACATTAATGAATGCATTTTTATTAATATCATGCGTCTGCTAAGTAACTGTCTGTTATACGGCGAAAAGCGACAAAATATACATGTCGGGTAATGATTGCATCCTATTCATCATTAGAATTGAGATTTTCATCCGGATTATATTACATATTGCATCATCTAAGCCTGATGTTCATAGAATGCTGACACTATTTCAGAAAATAACATTAATGAATGCATTTTTATTAATATCATGCGTCTGCTAAGTAACTGTCTGTTATACGGCGAAAAGCGACAAAACATACATGTTGGGTAATCATCGCATCCAATTCATCATTAGAATTGAGATTTTCATCCGGATTATATTACATATTGCATCATCTAAGCCTGATGTTCATAGAATGCTGAAACTATTTCAGAAAATAACATTAATGAATGCATTTTTATTAATATCATGCGTCTGCTAAGTAACTGTCTGTTATACGGCGAAATGCGACAAAACATACATGTCGGGTAATCATCGCATCCTATTCATCATTAGAATTGAGATTTTCATCCGGATTATATTACATATTGCATCATCTAAGCCTGATGTTCATAGAATGCTGACACTATTTCAGAAAATAACATTAATGAATGCATTTTTATTAATATCAAGCGTCTGCTAAGTAACTGTCTGTTATACGGCGAAAAGCGACAAAATATACATGTCGGGTAATGATTGCATCCTATTCATCATTAGAATTGGGATTTTCATCCGGATAATATTACATATTGCATCATCTAAGCCTGATGTTCATAGAATGCTGACACTATTTCAGAAAATAACATTAATGAATGCATTTTTATTAATATCATGCGTCTGCTAAGTAACTGTCTGTTATTCGGCGAAAAGCGACAAAACATACATGTCGGGTAATGATTGCATCCTATTCATCATTAGAATTGTGATTTTCATCCGGATTATATTACATATTGCATGATCTAAGCCTGATGTTCATAGAATGCTGACACTATTTCAGAAAATAACATTAATGAATGCATTTTTATTAATATCATGCGTCTGCTAAGTAACTGTCTGTTATACGGCGAAAAGCGACAAAATATACATGTCGGGTAATGATTGCATCCTATTCATCATTAGAATTGAGATTTTCATCCGGATTATATTACATATTGCATCATCTAAGCCTGATGTTCATAGAATGCTGACACTATTTCAGAAAATAACATTAATGAATGCATTTTTATTAATATCATGCGTCTGCTAAGTAACTGTCTGTTATACGGCGAAAAGCGACAAAACATACATGTTGGGTAATCATCGCATCCAATTCATCATTAGAATTGAGATTTTCATCCGGATTATATTACATATTGCATCATCTAAGCCTGATGTTCATAGAATGCTGAAACTATTTCAGAAAATAACATTAATGAATGCATTTTTATTAATATCATGCGTCTGCTAAGTAACTGTCTGTTATACGGCGAAATGCGACAAAACATACATGTCGGGTAATCATCGCATCCTATTCATCATTAGAATTGAGATTTTCATCCGGATTATATTACATATTGCATCATCTAAGCCTGATGTTCATAGAATGCTGACACTATTTCAGAAAATAACATTAATGAATGCATTTTTATTAATATCAAGCGTCTGCTAAGTAACTGTCTGTTATACGGCGAAAAGCGACAAAATATACATGTCGGGTACTCATTGCATCCTATTCATCATTAGAATTGGGATTTTCATCCGGATTATATTACATATTGCATCATCTAAGCCTGATGTTCATAGAATGCTGACACTATTTCAGAAAATAACATTAATGAATGCATTTTTATTAATATCATGCGTCTGCTAAGTAACTGTCTGTTATTCGGCGAAAAGCGACAAAACATACATGTCGGGTAATGATTGCATCCTATTCATCATTAGAATTGAGATTTTCATCCGGATTATATTACATATTGCATGATCTAAGCCTGATGTTCATAGAATGCTGACACTATTTCAGAAAATAACATTAATGAATGCATTTTTATTAATATCATGCGTCTGCTAAGTAACTGTCTGTTATACGGCGAAAAGCGACAAAATATACATGTCGGGTAATGATTGCATCCTATTCATCATTAGAATTGAGATTTTCATCCGGATTATATTACATATTGCATCATCTAAGCCTGATGTTCATAGAATGCTGACACTATTTCAGAAAATAACATTAATGAATGCATTTTTATTAATATCATGCGTCTGCTAAGTAACTGTCTGTTATACGGCGAAAAGTGACAAAACATACATGTTGGGTAATCATCGCATCCAATTCATCATTAGAATTGAGATTTTCATCCGGATTATATTACATATTGCATCATCTAAGCCTGATGTTCATAGAATGCTGACACTATTTCAGAAAATAACATTAATGAATGCATTTTTATTAATATCATGCGTCTGCTAAGTAACTGTCTGTTATACGGCGAAATGCGACAAAACATACATGTCGGGTAATCATCGCATCTTATTCATCATTAGAATTGAGATTTTCATCCGGATTATATTACATATTGCATCATCTAAGCCTGATGTTCATAGAATGCTGACACTATTTCAGAAAATAACATTAATGAATGCATTTTTATTAATATCATGCGTCTGCTAAGTAACAGTCTGTTATTCGGCGAAAAGCGACAAAACATACATTTCGGGTAATGATTGCATCTTATTCATCATTAGAATTGAGATTTTCATCCGGATTATATTACGTATTGCATGATCTAAGCCGGATGTTCATAGAATGCTGACACTATTTCAGAAAATAACATTAATGAATGCATTTTTATTAATATCATGCGTCTGCTAAGTAACTGTCTGTTATACGGCGAAAAGCGACAAAATATACATGTCGGGTAATGATTGCCTCCTATTCATCATTAGAATTGAGATTTTCATCCGGATTATATTACATATTGCATCATCTAAGCCTGATGTTCATAGAATGCTGACACTATTTCAGAAAATAACATTAATGAATGCATTTTTATTAATATCATGCGTCTGCTAAGTAACTGTCTATTATACGGCGAAAAGCGACAAAACATACATGTTGGGTAATCATCGCATCCAATTCATCATTAGAATTGAGATTTTCATCCGGATTATATTACATATTGCATCATCTAAGCCTGATGTTCATAGAATGCTGAAACTATTTCAGAAAATAACATTAATGAATGCATTTTTATTAATATCATGCGTCTGCTAAGTAACTGTCTGTTATACGGCGAAATGCGACAAATCATACATGTCGGGTAATGATTGTATCCTATTCATCATTTGAATTCAGATTTTCATCCTGATTATATTACATATTGAATCATCTAAGCCTGATGTTCATAGAATGCTGACACTATTTCAGAAAATAACATTAATGAATGCATTTTTATTAATATCATGCGTCTGCTAAGTAACTGTCTGTTATACGGTGAAAAGCGACAAAACATACATGTCGGGTAATGATTGCATCCTATTCATCATTAGAATTCAGATTTTCATCCGGATTATATTACATATTGCATCATCTAAGCCTGATGTTCATAGAATGCTGACACTATTTCAGAAAATAACATTAATGAATGCATTTTTATTAATATCATGCGTCTGCTAAGTAACTTTCTGTTATACGGCGAAAAGCGACAAAATATACATGTCGGGTAATGATTGCATCCTATTCATCATTAGAATTGAGATTTTCATCCGGATTATATTACATATTGCATCATCTAAGCCTGATGTTCATAGAATGCTGACACTATTTCAGAAAATAACATTAATGAATGCATTTTTATTAATATCATGCGTCTGCTAAATAACTGTCTGTTATACGGCGAAAAGCGACAAAACATACATGTCGGGTAATGATTGCATCCTATTCCTCATTAGAATTGAGATTTTCATCCGGATTATATTACATATTGCATCATCTAAGCCTGATGTGCATAGAATGCTGACACTATTTCAGAAAATAACATTAATGAATGCATTTTTATTAATATCATGCGTCTGCTAAGTTACTGTCTGTTATACGGCGAAAAGCGACAAAACATACATGTTGGGTAATGATTGCATCCTATTCGTCATTAGAATTGGGATTTTCATCCGGATTATATTACATATTGCATCATCTAAGCCTGATGTTGATAGAATGCTGACACTATTTCAGAAAATATCATTAATGAATGCATTTTTATTAATATCATGCGTCTGCTAAGTAACTGTCTGTTATACGGCGAAATGCGACAAAACATACATGTCGGGTAATCATCGCATCCTATTCATCATTAGAATTGAGATTTTCATCCGGATTATATTACATATTGCATCATCTAAGCCTGATGTTCATAGAATGCTGACACTATTTCAGAAAATAACATTAATGAATGCATTTTTATTAATATCATGAGTCTGCTACGTAACTGTCTGTTATACGGCGAAAAGCGACAAAATATACATGTCAGGTAATGATTGCATCCTATTCATCATTAGAATAGAGATTTTCATCCGGATTATATTACATATTGCATCATCTAAGCCTGATGTTGATAGAATGCTGACACTATTTCAGAAAATAACATTAATGAATGCATTTTTATTAATATCATGCGTCTGCTAAGTAACTGTCTGTTATACGGCGAAATGCGACAAAACATACATGTCGGGTAATCATCGCATCCTATTCATCATTAGAATTGAGATTTTCATCCGGATTATATTACATATTGCATCATCTAAGCCTGATGTTCATAGAATGCTGACACTATTTCAGAAAATAACATTAATGAATGCATTTTTATTAATATCATGAGTCTGCTACGTAACTGTCTGTTATACGGCGAAAAGCGACAAAATATACATGTCAGGTAATGATTGCATCCTATTCATCATTAGAATAGAGATTTTCATCCGGATTATATTACATATTGATTCATCTAAGCCTGATGTTCATAGAATGCTGACACTATTTCAGAAAATAACATTAATGAATGCATTTTTATTAATATCATGCGTCTGCTAAGTAACTGTCTGTTATACGGCGAAAAGCGACAAAATATACATGTCGGGTAATGATTGCATCGTATTCATCATTAGAATTGAGATTTTCATCCGGATTATATTACATATTGCATCATCTAAGCCTGATGTTCATAGAATGCTGACACTATTTCAGAAAATAACATTAATGAATGCATTTTTATTAATATCATGCGTCTGCTAAGTAACTGTCTGTTATACGGCGAAAAGCGACAAAACATACATGTTGGGTAATCATCGCATCCTATTCATCATTAGAATTGAGATTTTCATCCGGATTATATTACATATTGCATCATCTAAGCCTGATGTTCATAGAATGCTGACACTATTTCAGAAAATAACATTAATCAATGCATTTTTATTAATATCATGCGTCTGCTAAGTAACTGTCTGTTATACGGCGAAATGCGACAAATCATACATGTCGGGTAATCATCGCATCCTATTCATCATTAGAATTGAGATATTCATCCGGATTATATTACATATTGCATCATCTAAGCCTGATGTTCATAGAATGCTGACACTATTTCAGAAAATAACATTAATGAATGCATTTTTATTAATATCAAGCGTCTGCTAAGTAACTGTCTGTTTTACGGCGAAAAGCGACAAAATATACATGTCGGGTAATGATTGCATCCTATTCATCATTAGAATTGAGATTTTCATCCGGATTATATTACATATTGCATCATCTAAGCCTGATGTTCATAGAATGCTGACACTATTTCAGAAAATAACATTAATGAATGCATTTTTATTAATATCAAGCGTCTGCTAAGTAACTGTCTGTTTTACGGCGAAATGCGACAAAACATACATGTCGGGTAATCATCGCATCCTATTCATCATTAGAATTGAGATTTTCATCCGGATTATATTACATATTGCATCATCTAAGCCTGATGTTCATAGAATGCTGACACTATTTCAGAAAATAACATTAATGAATGCTTTTTTATTAATATCATGAGTCTGCTACGTAACTGTCTGTTATACGGCGAAAAGCGACAAAATATACATGTCAGGTAATGATTGCATCCTATTCATCATTAGAATAGAGATTTTCATCCGGATTATATTACATATTGATTCATCTAAGCCTGATGTTCATAGAATGCTGACACTATTTCAGAAAATAACATTAATGAATGCATTTTTATTAATATCATGCGTCTGCTAAGTAACTGTCTGTTATACGGCGAAAAGCGACAAAATATACATGTCGGGTAATGATTGCATCGTATTCATCATTAGAATTGAGATTTTCATCCGGATTATATTACATATTGCATCATCTAAGCCTGATGTTCATAGAATGCTGACACTATTTCAGAAAATAACATTAATGAATGCATTTTTATTAATATCAAGCGTCTGCTAAGTAACTGTCTGCTATATAGGCCGAAAAGCGACAAAATATACATGTCGGGTAATGATTGCATCCTATTCATCATTAGAATTGAGATTTTCATCCGGATTATATTACATATTGCATCATCTAAGCCTGACGTTGATAGAATGCTGACACTATTTCAGAAAATAACATTAATGAATGCATTTTTATTAATATCATGCGTCTGCTAAGTAACTGTGTGTTATACGGCGAAAAGGGACAAAATATACATGTCGGGTAATGATTGCATCCTATTCATCATTAGAATTGAGATTTTCATCCGGATTATATTACATATTGCATCATCTAAGACTGATGTTGATAGAATACTGACACTATTTCAGAAAATAACATTAATGAATGCATTTTTATTAATATCATGCGTCTGCTAAGTAACTGTCTGTTATACGGCGAAAAGCGACAAAATATACATGTCGGGTAATGATTGCATCCTATTCATTATTAGAATTGAGATTTTCATCCGGATTATATTACATATTGCATCATCTAAGCCTTATGTTCATAGAATGCTGACACTATTTCAGAAAATAACATTAATGAATGCATTTTTATTAATATCATGCGTCTGCTAAGTAACTGTCTGTTATACGGCGAAAATCGACTAAACATACATGTCCTGTAATCATCGCATCCTATTCTTCATTAGAATTCAGATTTTCATCCGGATTATATTACATATTGAATCATCTAAGCCTGATGTTCATTGAATGCTGACACTATTTCAGAAAATAACATTAATGAATGCATTTTTATTAATATCAAGCGTCTCTTAAGTATCTGTCTGTTATACGGTGAAAAGCGACAAAACATACATATCGGGTAATGATCGCATCCTATTCATCATTAGAATTCAATTTTTCATCCGTATTGTATTACATATTGCATCATCTAATCCTGACGTTCATACAATGCTGAAATTATTTAGAAAATAACATTAATGAATGCATTTTTATTTAAATCAAGCGTCTGCTAAGTAACTGTCTGTAGAAAAAACATTTGGTATTATGGATAAGGCAAGAAATTCCCGACATTTGGACACCAATATTTTGTGAATTCGATAAAAAGATAAATTAGAAACGCAGTCTTATTGTGCACACTGGAATTCGGACGCTGTAAATTGTCAGACGACATACCGCGCTCATGGTTAAAGCTGTACTTTTTACTATCTGACCAAATGAAAAATCCCTTACAAGCAATCTCTGGCTGCTACAAAACGGCATTTCCTGCCTCTTTTGTGAAAACTGCCTTACAAGCAATCTTAGGCTGATACAAGCCAACACCTGCTGGCTCTTCTGTGAAAACTGCGCTAAAATCAATATCAGGCTGCTACAAGCTGACTACGCCTCTCTCTTTTGTGACCACTGCCTTACAAGCAATCTCAGGTTGCTAAAAATCGACATCTTCTGACTCTTTTGTGACAACTGCCTTACAATCAATCTCAGGCTGCAGCAAGCATATTCTCCTGGCTTTTTGTGCCATTTGCCTTACAAGCAATCCCACGCAGCTACGAGCCCATTTCTCCTGGCTTGTTGTGAAAACAGCCTTACAAGCAATCTCAGGCTGCAGCAAGCCCAATGTTCCTGGCTTTTTTACCAATTGCCTTACAAAATAATCCCAGGCTGCTACGAGCCGATTTCTTTAGGCTCTTTTGTGGCGACTGCCTTACAAGCAATCTCAGGCTGCTACAAGACGAATTCTACTGGCTCTTTTGTGACAACTCCCTTAAAAGCAATGTCAGGCTGCTACGATACGATTTCTCTTAAGTCTTTTGTGAAAGCTGCCTTACATGAAATCTCAGGCTGCTACAAGCCGAATACGTCTTGCTCTTTTGTGCCAACTGCCTTACAAGCAGTCTCAGGCTGCTACAAAACGACATATCCTGGATCTTTTGCGAAAACTGCCTTACAACAATCTCAGGCTAATACAAGCCTACACCTGCTGGCTCTTCTGTGAAAACTGCCTTACAAGCAAACTCAGGCGACCCTCCCACCCAGGAGACAGTCCAAGAAAGTCCCACGCAGACGACCCCCAGTCCCAGAAAGTCGCACGCAGAAGACCTCCCACCCAGGAGACAGACCCAGAAAGTCCGACGCAGACGACCCCCAGTACCAGAAAGTTCCACGCAGACGACACCCCACAAAGGAGACAGTCCCAGAAAGTCCCACGCAGACGACCCCCAGTCCCAGAAGGTCCCACGCAGACGACCTCTAGTCCGAGAATGTCCCACGCAGACAACCCCCCACCCAGGAGACAGTCCCAGAAAGTCCCACGCAGACGACCCCCAGTCCCAGAAAGTCCAACGCAGACGACCCCCAACCCAGGAGACAGTCCCAGAAAGTCCCACGCAGACGAACCCCAGTCCCAGAAAGTCCCACGCAGACGACCCTCAGCCCCAGAAAGTCCCACGGAGACGACCCCCCACCCAGGAGACAGTCCCAGAAAGTCCCAAGCAGACGACCCCCCAGCCAGGAGACAGTGCCAGAAAGTCCCACGCAGACGACCCCCAGTCTCAGAGAGTCCCACGCAGACGACCCCCCACCCAGGAGACAGTCCCAGAAAGTACCACGCAGACGACACCCAGTCCCAGAAAGTCCCACGCATACGACCCCCAGTCACAGAAAATCCCACGCAGACGTGCCCCCCATCCAGGAGACAGTCACAGAAAGTCCCACGCAGACGACCCCCAGTCTAAGAAAGTCCCATGCAGACGACCACCACACAGGAGACAGTCCAAGAAAGTCCCTAGCAGACGACACCCCAAACAGGAGACAGTCCCAGAAAGTCCCACGCAGACGACCCCCAGTCCCAGAAAGTCCCACGCAGACGACACCCCACCCAGGAGACAGCCCCAGAAAGTCCCATGCAGACGAACCCCACTCCCAGAATGTCCCACGTAGACGGCCTCCAGACACAGAAAGTCCCACGCAGACGACCCCAGTCCCAGAAAGTCCCACGCAGACGACCCGCACCAAGCAGACAGTCCCAGAAAGTCCAACGCAGACGACCCCCAGTCCCAGAAAGTCCCACGCAGACGACACCCAGTCCCAGAAAGTCCCACGCAGACGACACCCTAGTCCCAGAAAGTCCCACGCGGACGACCCCCCAGACAGGAGACAGTCCCAGAATGTCCCATGCAGACGACCCCCAGTCCCAGCAAGTCCCACGCAGACGAGCCCCAGTCCAGGCAAATCCCAGGCAGAAGTCCCCCCACCCAGGAGACAGTCCCAGAAAGTTCCACGCAGACGAACCCCACCCCCAGAAAGTCCTACGCCGACGGCCCCAAGTCCCAGAAAGTCCCACGCAGACGACCCCCAGTCCCAGAAAGTCCCAGGCAGACAACCCCCCACCCAGGAGACAATCCCAGAAAGTCCCACGCAGACGACACACAGTCCCAGAAAGTCCCACGCAGAAGACCCCCCACCCAGGAGACAGTCCCAGAAAGTCCCACGCAGACGAACCCCAGTCCCAGAAAGTCCCAAAGACGACCCCCCACCCAGGAGACAGACCCAGAAAGTCCCACGCAGACGACCTCCAGTTCCAGAAAGTTACACGCAGACGACACCCCCACCCAGGAGACAGTCCCAGAAAGTCCCACGCAGACGATCCCCAGTCACAGAAAATCCCACGCAGACGTGCCCCCCACCCAGGAGACACTCCCAGAAAGTCCCACGCAGACGACCCCCAGTCTAAGAAAGTCCCATGCAGACGAACCCCACCCAGGAGACAGTCCAAGATAGTCCCTAGCAGACGACCCCCCACACAGGAGACAGTCCCAGAAAGTCCCACGCAGACGACACCCCACCCAGGAGACAGTCCCAGAAAGTCCCATGCAGACGAACCCCACTCCCAGAATGTCCAACGTAGACGGCCCTCAGACACAGAAAGTCCCACGCAGATGACCCCCAGTCCCAGAAAGTCCCACGCAGACGACCCCACCCAGCAGACAGTCCCAGAAAGTCCCATGCAGACGACCGCCAGTCCCAGAATGTCCCACGCAGACGACCCCCAGTCCCAGAAAGTCCCACGCAGACGACACCCTGGTCCCAGAAAGTCCCACGCAGACGACCCCACAGACAGGAGACAGTCCCAGTAAGTCCCATGAAGACGACCCTCAGTCCCAGCAAGTCCCACGCAGACGACCCCCAGTCCCACAAATCCCACGCAGACGACCCCCCCAACGAGGAGACAGTCCCAGAATGTCCCACTCAGACGACCCCCAGTCAAAGAAAATCCCACGCAGACGACCCCCAGTCCCAGAAATTCCCACGCAGACGACCCCCAGTCCCAGAAAGTCCCACGCAGACGACCCCCAGTCCCAGAAAATCCCACGCAGACGACACGCTAACAAGGAGACAGTCCCAGAAAGGCCCACGCAGACGACCCCCAGTCCCAGAAAAACACACGCAGACGATCCCCACCCAGGAGACAGTGCCAGAAAGTCCCACTCAGGCGACGCGCCACCCAGGAGAGCGTCCCAGAAAGTCCCACGCAGACGACCCCCAGTCCCAGAAAGTCCAGCGCAGACAACACCCCACCCAGGAGACAGTCCCAGAAAGTCCCAAACAGTCGACCTCACACCCAGGAGACAGTCCCAGAAAGTTCCACGCAGACGACCCCCACACCCAGAAAGTCCTACGCAGATGGCCCCCAGTCCCAGAAAGTCCCAAGCAGACGACCCCCGTCCCAGAAAGTCCCAGGCAGACAACCCCCCACCCAGGAGACAGTCCCAGAAAGTCCCACGCAGACGACCCACAGTCCCAGAAGGTCCCACGCAGAAGTCCCCCCACCCAGGAGAAAGTCCCAGAAGGACCCACGCAGACAACACCCAGTCCCAGAAAGTCCCAAAGACGACCCCCCACCTAGGAGACAGTCCCAGAAAGTCCCACGCAGACGATCCCCAGTCACAGAAAGTCACATGCAGAGGACCCTCCACCCAGGTGACAGTCCCAGATATCCCACGCAGAAGACCCCGCACCCAGTAGACAGTCCCAGAAAGTTCCAAGCAGAAGACCCCCAGTCCCAGGAAGTCCTATGCAGACGACCCCCCACCCAGGAGACACTCCCAGAAAGTCCCACGCAGACGACCCCCAGTCCCAGAAAATCCCACGCAGACGACCCCCAGTCCAAGGAAGTCCCACGCAGACGACCCCCAGTCCAAGGAGACAGTCACAGAAAGTCCCACGCAGACGGCCCCCAGTCCCAGAAAGTCCCACGCAGACGGCCCCCAGTCCCTGAAAGTCCAACGCAGACGACCCCCCAGTCCCAGAAATTCCCACGCAGACGACCCCCAAGCCAGGAGACAGCCCCAGAAAGTCCCACGCAGACGACCCCCAGTCCCAGAAAGTCCCATGCAGACGACCCCCAGTCCCAGAAAGTCCAACGCAGACGACCCCCAGTCCCAGAAAGTCCCACGCAGACGACACCCTACCAAGGAGACAGTCCCAGTAATTCACACGCAGACGACCCGCCACCCAGGAGACAGTCTCAGAAAGTCATACGCAGACGACCCCCACTACCAGAAAGTTTCAGGCAGACGGCCCCCAGTCCCAAAAAGTCCCAAGCAGACAACACCCAGTCCCAGAAAGTCCCAAGCAGACGACCCCCCACCCAGGAGACAGTCCAGGAAAGTCCCACGCAGACGACCCCCACTCCCAGAAAGTCCCACGCAGACGACCCCCAGTCCAAGTAAGTGCCACGCAGACGAGCCCCAGTCCAGGCAAGTCCCACGCAGACGACCCCAAACCAGGAGACAGTCCCAGAAAGTCCCACTCAGAAGACCCCTAGTCACAGAAAGTCCCAAGCAGACGACCCCCAGTCCCAGAAAGTCCCACCCAGACGACCCCCAGTATCAGAAAGTCCCTTGCAGACGACACCCTACCAAGGAGACAGTCCCAGAAAGGCCCACAAAGACGACCCCCAGTCCCAGAAAAACACACGCAGATTATCCCCACCCAGGAGACAGTGCCAGAAAGTCCCACTCAGACGACACCCAGTCCCAGAAAGTCCCAAAGACGACCCCCCATCAAGGAGACAGTCCCAGAAAGTCCCATGCAGAAGTGCACCAGTCCCAGGAAGTCCCATGCAGACGACCCCCAGTCGCAGAAAGTCCATAGCAGACGACCCCCCACCCAGGAGACAGTCCCAGAAAGTCCCAAACAGTCGACCTCACACCCAGGAGACAGTCCCAGAAAGTTCCACGCAGACGACCCCCACTCCCAGAAAGTCCTACGCAGACGGCCCCCAGTCCCAGAAAGTCCAACGCAGACGACCCCCAGTCCCAGAAAGTCCCAGGCAGACAACCCCCCACCCAGGAGACAGTCCCAGAAAGTCCCACGCAGACGAGCCCCAGTCCCAGAAAGTCCCACGTAGACGACCCCACCCAGGAGACATTCCCAGAAAGTCCCACGCAGACGACCACCAGGCCCAGAAATTCCCAGGCATACCACCCCCAGCCAGGAGACAGTCCCAGAAAGTCCCACGCAGACGAACCACAGTCCCAGAAAGTCCCACGCAGAAGTCCCCCCACCCAGGAGAAAGTCCGAGAAAGACCCACGCAGACGACACCCAGTCCCAGAAACTCCCAAAGACGACCCCCCACCTAAAAGACAGTCCCAGAAAGTCCCACGCAAACGATCCCCAGTCACAGAAAGTCACATGCAGAGGACCCTCCACCCAGGTGACAGTCCCAGATATCCCACGCAGACGACCCCGCACCAAGTAGACAGTCCCAGAAAGTTCAACGTTGACAACCCACAGTCCCAGAAAGTCCCACGCAGACGACCCCCACCCAGGAGACAGTCCCAGAAAGTCCCACGCAGACGACCCCCTCGCATGAGACAGTCCAAGAAAGTCCAACGCAGACGAACCCCCACCAAGGAGACAGTCCCAGAAAGACACACGCAGACGACCCCCCGTCCCAGAAAGTCCCACAGAGAAGACCCCCAGTCCTAGGAAGTCCCACGCAGACGACCCCCACCCAGGAGACAGTCCCAGAAAGTCCCAAACAGACAACGCCCCACCCAGGAGACAGTCCCAGAAAGTCCGACGCAGACGACCCCAGTGCAAGAAATTCCCACGCAGACGACCCCAGTCCAAGAAAGTCCCACGCAGACGACCCCCACCCAGGAGACAGTCTCAGAAAGACCCACGCCGACGACCCCCAACCAGCAGACAGTCCCAGAAAGTCCCACGGAGACGACCCCCAGTCGTAGAAAGTCCCACGAAGACGACCCCCCACCCAGTAGACAGTCCCAGAGAGTCCCTACAGACGACACCCACTCCCAAAAAGTCCGACTCAGACGGCCCCCAGTCCCAGAGAGTCACACGCAGACGAACCCCAGTCCCAGAAAGTCCCACGCAGACGACCCCAGTCCCAGAGATTCCCACGCAGACGACTTCCCAACCAGGAGACAGTCCCAGAAAGTCCGACGCAGACGACCCCCAGTCATAGAAATCCCACGCAGACGACCTCCAGTCCCAGAAAGTCCCACGTAGACGATCCCCACCCAGGAGACAGTCCCAGAAAATCCCACGCAGACGACACCCAACCCAGGAAACACTCCCAGAAAGTCCCACGCAGACGACCCCCAGACCCAGAAAGTCCCACGCGGACGATCCCCCACCCAGGAGACAGTCCCAGAAAGTCCCAAACAGACGACCCCCACCCAGGAGACAGTCCCAGAAAGTCCCACGTAGACGACCCCACCCAGGAGACATTCCCAGAAAGTCCCACGCAGACGACCACCAGGCCCAGAAATTCCCAGGCATACCACCCCCAGCCAGGAGACAGTCCCAGAAAGTCCCACGCAGACGAACCACAGTCCCAGAAAGTCCCACGCAGAAGTCCCCCCACCCAGGAGAAAGTCCGAGAAAGACCCACGCAGACGACACCCAGTCCCAGAAACTCCCAAAGACGACCCCCCACCTAAAAGACAGTCCCAGAAAGTCCCACGCAAACGATCCCCAGTCACAGAAAGTCACATGCAGAGGACCCTCCACCCAGGTGACAGTCCCAGATATCCCACGCAGACGACCCCGCACCAAGTAGACAGTCCCAGAAAGTTCAACGTTGACAACCCACAGTCCCAGAAAGTCCCACGCAGACGACCCCCACCCAGGAGACAGTCCCAGAAAGTCCCACGCAGACGACCCCCTCGCATGAGACAGTCCAAGAAAGTCCAACGCAGACGAACCCCCACCAAGGAGACAGTCCCAGAAAGACACACGCAGACGACCCCCCGTCCCAGAAAGTCCCACAGAGAAGACCCCCAGTCCTAGGAAGTCCCACGCAGACGACCCCCACCCAGGAGACAGTCCCAGAAAGTCCCAAACAGACAACGCCCCACCCAGGAGACAGTCCCAGAAAGTCCGACGCAGACGACCCCAGTGCAAGAAATTCCCACGCAGACGACCCCAGTCCAAGAAAGTCCCACGCAGACGACCCCCACCCAGGAGACAGTCTCAGAAAGACCCACGCCGACGACCCCCAACCAGCAGACAGTCCCAGAAAGTCCCACGGAGACGACCCCCAGTCGTAGAAAGTCCCACGAAGACGACCCCCCACCCAGTAGACAGTCCCAGAGAGTCCCTACAGACGACACCCACTCCCAAAAAGTCCGACTCAGACGGCCCCCAGTCCCAGAGAGTCACACGCAGACGAACCCCAGTCCCAGAAAGTCCCACGCAGACGACCCCAGTCCCAGAGATTCCCACGCAGACGACTTCCCAACCAGGAGACAGTCCCAGAAAGTCCGACGCAGACGACCCCCAGTCATAGAAATCCCACGCAGACGACCTCCAGTCCCAGAAAGTCCCACGTAGACGATCCCCACCCAGGAGACAGTCCCAGAAAGTCCCACGCAGACGACACCCAACCCAGGAAACACTCCCAGAAAGTCCCACGCAGACGACCCCCAGACCCAGAAAGTCCCACGCGGACGATCCCCCACCCAGGAGACAGTCCCAGAAAGTCCCAAACAGACGACCCCCACCCAGGAGACAGTCCCAGAAAGTCCCAAACAGACGACCCCCACCCAGGAGACAGTCCCAGAAAGTCCGACGCAGACGACCCCCAGTCCCAGAAAGTCCCATGCAGACGAGCCCCCACCCAGGAGACAGTCCAAGAAAGTCCCACGCAGACGACCCCCAGTCCCAGAAAGTCCCATGCAGACGAAGCCCCACCCAGGAGACAGTCCCAGATATCCCACGCAGACGACCCCCCACCCAGGATACAGTCCCAGAATGTCCCACGCAGACGACCCCCAGACCCAGAAAGTCCCACTCAGACGACCCCCACCCAGGAGACAGTCCCAGAAAGGCCCAAGCAAACGACCCCCAGTCCCAGAAAGTCCCACGCAGACGACCCCCCACATAGGAGACAGGCTGCTACAAGCAGAATACGCCTGGCTCTTTTTAGTCCAATTCTCCTGACTTTTTGTGCCAATTGCCTTACAAGCAATCCCAGGCTGATATGAACCGATTTCTCCTGGCTCATTTGTGGCATCTGCCTTACAAGCATTCTCAGGCTGCAGCAATATGAATTCTCCTGGCTTTTTGTGCGAATTGCCTTACAAGCAATCCCAGGCGGCTACAAGCCGATTTCTCTTGGTTATTTTGTGAAAACTGCCTTACAAGTAATATCAAGCTGCTACAAAACGACATCTCCTGTCTCTTTTGTGAAACTTCCTTACAAGCAATCTCAGGCTGCCGCCAGGACAGTTCTCCTGACTTTTTGTGCCAATTGCCTTAAAAGCAATCCCCGGCGGCTACGTGCCGACTTCTCCTGGCTCTTTTGTGGTAACTGCCTTACAAGCAATCTCAGACTGCTATAAGCCGAATTCTCCTGGTTCTATTGTGACAACTCCCGTACAAGCAATCTCAGGCTGCTGCAAGCCGAATTCTCCTGGCACTTTTGTGCAAATTCCCTTACAAGAATTCCCAGGCATCTACGAGCCGACTTCTCTTGTCTCTTTTGTGAAAACGGCCTTAAAAGCAATCTCAGGCTGCTACAAAACGACATCACCTGTCTCTTTTTTTTAAAACAGATTTACAAGCAATCTCAGCCTGCCAGAAGCCGAATACGCTCTGGCTCTTTTGTGAAACTGCCTTACAAGCAATCTCAGGCCGCTACAAATCGACATATCCTGGCTCTTTTGTGACAACTGCCTTACAATCAATCTCAGGCTTTCCGCTAGTCTAATTCTCCTGACTTTTTGTGCCAATTGCCTTACAAGCAATCCATGGTTGCTACGAAGCCATTTCTCCTGTTTCATTTGGGGCATCTGCCTTACAAGCATTCTCAGGCTGCAGCAATATGAATTCTCCTAACTTTTTGTGCGAATTTCCTTAAAGCAATCCCAGGCGGCTACGAGCCGATTTCTCCTGGCCCTTTTGTCACAACTGCCTTACAAGAAATCTCAGGCTGCTTCAAGCCGAATTTTCCTGGCGCTTTGGTGACAACTGCCTTACAAGCAATGTCAGGCTGCTACGAGCCGACTTCTTTTGGCTCTGTTGTGAAAACTGCCTTACAAGTAATCCTTGGATGGTACAAGCCGACTTCTCTTGGCTCTTTTGGGAAAACTACATTGCAAGTAATATCAGGCCGCTACAAATCGACATCTCCTGTCTCTATTGTGACAAGTGCCTTACAAGCAATCTCAGGCTGCCGCCAGCACAGTTCTCCTGACTTTTTGTGCCAATTGCCTTAAAAGAAATCCCAGGCGGCTACGTGCCGATTTCTCCTGGCTCTTTTGTGGTAACTGCCTTACAAGCAATCTCAGGCTGCTGCAAGCCGAATTCTCCTGGTTCTATTGTGACAACTGCCTTACAAGCAATCTCAGGCTGCTGCAAGCCGAATTCTCCTGGCTCTTTTGTAAAAATTGCCTTAAGAGCCATCCCAGGCGTCAACGAGCCGACTTCTCTTGACTCTTTTGTAAAAACTGCCTTAAAAGCAATCTCAGGTTGCTAAAAAACGACATCTCCTGTCTCTTTTTTAAAAAACTGCCTTACATGCAAACTCAGCCTCCTACAAGCCGAATACGCCTGGCTCTTTTGTGAAACTGCCTTACAAGTATCTCAGGCCGCTACAAATCGACTTCTCTTGGCTCTTTTGTGAAAACTGCCTGACAAGTAATATCAAGCTGCTACAAGCCGAATTCTCCTGGAGCTTTTGTGACAACTGCCTTATAAACAATGTCAGGCTGCTACGAGCCGACTTCTCTTGACGCTTTTGTGAAAACTGCCTTACAAGTAATATCAGGCTGCTACAAAACGACATCTCCTGTCTCTTTTGTGAAACTGCATTACAAGCAATCTTTTAAGGCAGTTGTCACAATAGAACCAGGAGAATTAGGCTTGTAGCAGCCTGAGATTGCCTGTAAGGCAGTTACCACAAAAGAGCCAGGAGAAATCGGCACGTAGCCGCCTGGGATTTCTTTTAAAGCAATTGGCACAAAACGTCAGGAGAACTGTCCCGGCTGCAGCCTGAGATTGCTTGTAAGGCAGTTGTCACAAATGAGACAGGAGATGTCGATTTGTAGCGGCCTGATATTACTTGTAAGGCAGTTTTCACAAAAGAGCCAAGAGAAGTCGGCTTGTAGCTGCCTGACATTGCTTGTAAGGTAGTTGTCACAAAAGCGCAAGGAGAATTCGGCTTGTAGCAGCCTGAGATTACTTGTAAGGCAGTTTCACAAAAGAGCCAAGAGAAGTCGGCTCGTAGCAGCCTGACATTGCTTGTGAGGCAGTTGCCACAAATGAGCCAGGAGAAATCGGTTCGTAGCAGCCTGGCATTACTTGTAATGCAATTGGCACAAAAAGGAGAATTGATCTAGCGGCAGCCTGAGATTTCTTGTAAGGCAATTTCACAAAAGAGCCAGGATATGTCGATTTGTAGCTGCCTGAGATTGCTTGTAAGGCAGTTTCACAAAAGAGCCAGGCGTATTCGGCTTGTAGCAGGCTGAGATTGCTTTTAAGGCAGTTTTTAAAAAACAGACAAGAGAAGTCGGCTCGTAGACGCCTGGGATTGCTTGTAAGGCAATTTGCACAAAAGAGCCCGGAGAATTCGGCTTGCAGCAGCATGTGATTGCTTGTAAGGCAGTTGCCACAAATGAGCCAGGAGAAATCGGCTCGTAGCCTCCTGGGATTGGTTGTAAGGCAATTGGCACAAAAGCCAGGAGATTTGGGATTGCTGCAGCCTGAGATTGCTTGTTAGGCAGTCGTCACAATAGAACCAGGAGAATTCGGCTTGTAGCAGCCTGAGATTGCTTGTAAGGCAGTTTTCACAAAAGAGACAGGAGATGTCGATTTGTAGCGGCCTGATATTACTTGTAAGGCAGTTTTCACAAGAGAGCCAAGAGAAGTCGGCTCGTAGCAACCTGACATTGCTTGTAAGGTAGTTGTCACAAAAGCGCAAGTAGAATTCGGTTTGTAGCAGCCTGAGATTATTTGTAAGGCAGTTTCACAAAAGAGCCAAGAGAAGTCGGCTCGTAGCAGCCTGACATTGCTTGTAAGGCAGTTGTCACAAAAGCGCAATGAGAATTCGGCTTGTACCAGCCTGAGATTTCTTGTAAGGCAGTTAACATAAAAGGGCCAGGAGAAATCGGCTCGTAGCCGCCTGGGATTGCTTGTAAGTCAATTCGCACAAAAGCCAGGATAATTCATATTTCTGCAGCCTGAGATTGCTTGTAAGGCAGTTGTAACAAAAGAGCCAGCATATGTCGATTTGTAGCGGCCTGAGATTGCTTTTAAGGCAATTTTCACAAAAGAGACAAGAGAAGTCGGCTCGTAGACGCCTGGGATTGCTTGTAAGGCAATTTGCACAAAAGAGCCAGGAGAATTCGGCTTGCAGCAGCCTGATAATGCTTGTGGGGTGGGGGTTCGTCTGCGTGGGACTTTCTGGGACTGTCTCCTGGGTGGGGGTCGTCTGCGTGGGACTTTCTGGGAGTGTCTCCTGGGTGTGGGGTCGTCTGCGTGGGACTTTCTGGGACTGGGGGTCGTCTGCGTGGGACTTTGAGGGACTGGGGGCCGTCTCCGTGGAACTATCACGGACTGTCTCCTGGGTGGGGGGTCGTCTACGTGGGACTTTCTGGGACTGTGACTAGTCTGAGTGGGACTTTCTGGGACTGGGGTCGTCTGCGTGGGTCTTTCTGAGACAGCGGGTCGTCTGCGTGGGTCTATCTGGGACTGTCTCCTGGGTGGGGGGTCGGCTGCGTGGGACTTTCTGAGACAGGGGGTCGTCTGCGTGGGTCTATCTGGGACTGTCTCCTGGGTGGGGGGTCGTCTGCGTGGGACTTTCTGGGACTGGGGGTCGTCTGCGTGGGACTTTCTGGGACTGGGGGTCTTCTGCGTGGGACTTTCTGGGACTGGGGGTCGTCTGCGTGGGACTTTTGGGGACTGTTTCCTGTCTGGGGGGTCGTCTGCGTGGGATTTTCTGGGACTAGGCGTCGTCTGCGTGGGAATTTCTGGGACTGTCTCCTGGGTGGGGGTCGTCTGCGTGTGACTTTCTGGGACTGTGGGTCGTCTACGTGGGACTTTCTGGGACTGTCTCATGTGTGGGGGGTCGTCTGCATGGGACTTTCTGGGACTGTCTCCTGGGTGGGGTGTCGTCTGCGTAGGACATTGTGGGACTGGGGGTCGTCTGCGTGGGACTTTCTGGGACTGGGGGTCGTCCGCGTGTGACTTTCTGGGACAGTCTCCTGGGTGGGGGGTCGTCTTTTGGGGACTTTCTGGGACTGTCTACTGTGTGGAGGGTCTGCGTTGGACTATCTTGGACTGGGGCTCGTCTGCGTGGGATTTCTGGGACTGGGGGTCGTCTGCGTGGGACTTTCTGGGACTGTCTCCTGGGTCGGGGGTCGTCTGCGTGGGACTTTCTGGGAGTGTCTCCTGGGTGTGGGGTCGTCTGCGTGGGACTTTCTGGGACTGGGGGTCGTCTGCGTGGGACTTTGAGGGACTGGGGGCCGTCTCCGTGGAACTATCTCGGACTGTCTCCTGGGTGGGGGGTCGTCTACGTGGGACTTTCTGGGACTGTGACTCGTCTGAGTGGGACTTTCTGGGACTGGGGTCGTCTGCGTGGGTCTTTCTGAGACAGCGGGTCGTCTGCGTGGGTCTATCTGGGACTGTCTCCTGGGTGGGGAGTCGGCTGCGTGGGACTTTCTGAGACAGGGGGTCGTCTGCGTGGGTCTATCTGGGACTGTCTCCTCGGTGGGGGGTCGTCTGCGTGGGACTTTCTGGGACTGGGGGTCGTCTGCGTGGGACTTTCTGGGACTGGGGGTCTTCTGCGTGGGACTTTCTGGGACTGGGGGTCGTCTGCGTGGGACTTTTGGGGACTGTTTCCTGTCTGGGGGGTCGTCTGCGTGGGATTTTCTGGGACTAGGCGTCGTATGCGTGGGAATTTCTGGGACTGTCTCCTGGGTGGGGGTCGTCTGCGTGTGACTTTCTGGGACTGTGGGTCGTCTACGTGGGACTTTCTGGGACTGTCTCATGTGTGGGGGGTCGTCTGCATGGGACTTTCTGGGACTGTCTCCTGGGTGGGGTGTCGTCTGCGTAGGACATTGTGGGACTGGGGGTCGTCTGCGTGGGACTTTCTGGGACTGGGGGTCGTCCGCGTGTGACTTTCTGGGACAGTCTCCTGGGTGGGGGGTCGTCTTTTGGGGACTTTCTGGGACTGTCTACTGGGTGGAGGGTCGTCTGCGTTGGACTATCTGGGACTGGGGCTCGTCTGCGTGGGATTTCTGGGACTGGGGGTCGTCTGCGTGGGACTTTCTGGGACTGTCTCCTGGGTGGGGGGTCGTCTGCGTGGACTTTCTGGGATTGGGGGTCGTTGCGTGGGAGTTTCTCTGACTGTCTCCTTTGTGGGCGGTCGTCTGCGTGGGACTTTCTGGGTCTGGGTGTCGTCTGTGTGGGACATTCAGGGACTGTCTACTGGGTGGGGGGTCGTCTGTTTGGGACTTTCTGGGACTGGGGGTCGTCTGCGTGGGACTTTCTGGGACTGGGTGTCTTCTGTGTGGGACTTTCTTGGACTGGGAGTCGTCTGCTTGGGACTTTCTGGGACTGATTCCTGTCTGGGGTGTCGTCTGCGTGGGATTTTCTGGGACTAGGGGTCGTTTGCGTGGAAATTTCTTGGACTGTCTCCTGGGTGGGGGTCGTCTGCGTGGGACTTTCTTGGACGGTGGGTCGTCTCCGTGGGACTTTCTGGGACTGTCTCATGGGTGGGGGGTCGTCTGCTTGGACTTTCTGGGACTGTCTCCTGGGTGTGGGTGTCGTCTGCGTAGCACATTTTGGGACTGGGGTTCGTCTGCGTGGGACTTTCTGGGACTGGAGGTCGTCCGCGTGGGACTTTCTGGGACAGTCTGCTGGGTGGGGGGTCGTCTTTTTGGGACTTTCTGGGATTGTCTCCTGGGTGGAGGGTCGTCTTTTTGGGACTTTCTGGGACTGGGGCTCGTCAGCGTTGGACTTTCTGTGACAGGGGGTCGTCTGCGTGGGACTTTCTGGGACTGTCTCCTGGGTGGGGGGTCGTCTGCGTGGGACTTTCTGGGACTGTGGGTTGTCAACGTGGGACTTTCTGGGACTGTCTCCTGGGTGGAGGTCGTCTGCGTGGGACGTTCTGGGACTGTCTCCTGGGTGGGGGATCGTCTGCGTGGGAATTTCTGGGACTGTCGGTCGTCTACGTAGGACTTTCTATGACTGTCTCCTGGGTGGGGGGTCCTCTGCATCGGACTTTCTGCGACGGTCTCCTGGGTGGGGGGTCGTCTGCGTGGGACTTTCTGGGACTTGGGGTCGTCTGCGTGGGCCTTTCTGGGACTGTCTCCTGGGTGGGCGGTCGTCTGCGTGGGAGTTTCTGGGACTGGGTGTCGTCTGCGTGGGACTTTCTTGAACTGGGGGGTCGTCTGCTTGGGACTTGCTGGGACTGTCTCCTCGGTGGGGGATCGTCTGCGTGGGAATTTCTGGGACTGTCAGTCGTCTACGTAGGACTTTCGATGACTGTCTCCTGGGTGGGGGGTCGTCTGCGTGCGACTTTCTGGGACTGGGGGTCGTCTGCGTGGGAATTCCTGGTACAGGGTGTCGTCTACGTGGGCCTTTCTGGGATTGTCTCCTGGGTGGGGGGTCGTCTGCGTGGGACTTTCTTGGACTGGGGGTCGTCTGCGTGGGCCTTTCTGGGAGAGTCTCCTGGGTGGGGGAGTCGTCTGTGTTGGACTTTCTGGGACTGCGGGTCGTCTATCTGGGTCTTTCTGGGACTGTCTCCTTGGAGGGGGTTCGTCTTTGTGGGATTTTCTGGGACTGGGCGTCTTCTGCGTGGGACTTTCTAGGCCTGTCTCCTGTCTGGGGGGTCGTCTTCGTGGGACTTTCTTGGACTAGGGGTCGTCTGCGTTGGTCTTTCTTGGACTGTCTCCTGAGTGGGGGTCGTCTGCGCGGGACTTTCTGGGAATGGGGGTCGTCTTCGTTGGACTTTCTGGGACTGTCTCCTGGGTAGGGTGTCGTCTGCGTGGGCCTTTCTGGGACTGTCTCCTTGGTGGGGAGTCGTCTGCGTGGGACTTTCTTGGACTGGGGGTCGTCTGCGTGGGCCTTTCTGGGACAGTCTCCTGGGTGGGGGGTCGTCTGCGTGGGACTTTCTGGGACTGGGTGTCGTCTGCGTCGGACTTTCTGGAACTGGGGGGTCGTCTGCGTGGGATTGCTGGGACTGTCTCCTCGGTTGGGGGTCGTCTGCGTGGGAATTTCTGGGACTGTCGGTCGTCTACGTAGGACTTTCGATGACTGTCTCCTGGGTAGGGGGTCGTCTGCGTGGGACTTTCTGCGACTGTCTTCTAGGTGGGGGGTCGTCTGCGTGGGACTTTCTGGGACTGGGGGTCGTCTGCGTGGGACATTCTGGGACAGGGGGTCGTCTGCGTGGGCCTTTCTGTGACTGTCTCCTGGGTGTGGGGTCTTCTGCGTGGGACTTTCTGGGACTGTCGGTCGTCTACGTAGGACTTTCTATGACTGTCTCCTGGGTGGGGGGTCCTCTGCATCGGACTTTCTGCGACGGTCTCCTGGGTGGGGGGTCGTCTGCGTGGGACTTTCTGGGACTTGGGGTCGTCTGCGTGGGCCTTTCTGGGACTGTCTCCTGGGTGGGCGGTCGTCTGCGTGGGAGTTTCTGGGACTGGGTGTCGTCTGCGTGGGACTTTCTTGAACTGGGGGGTCGTCTGCTTGGGACTTGCTGGGACTGTCTCCTCGGTGGGGGAACTTCTGCGTGGGAATTTCTGGGACTGTCAGTCGTCTACGTAGGACTTTCGATGACTGTCTCCTGGGTGGGGGGTCGTCTGCGTGCGACTTTCTGGGACTGGGGGTCGTCTGCGTGGGAATTCCTGGGACAGGGGGTCGTCTACGTGGGCCTTTATGGGATTGTCTCCTGGGTGGGGGGTCGTCTGCGTGGGACTTTCTTGGACTGGGGGTCGTCTGCGTGGGCCTTTCTGGGAGAGTCTCCTGGGTGGGGGAGTCGTCTGTGTTGGACTTTCTGGGACTGCGGGTCGTCTATCTGGGTCTTTCTGGGACTGTCTCCTTGGAGGGGGTTCGTCTTTGTGGGATTTTCAGGGACTGGGCGTCTTCTGCGTGGGACTTTCTAGGCCTGTCTCCTGTCTGGGGGGTCGTCTTCGTGGGACTTTCTTGGACTAGGGGTCGTCTGCGTTGGTCTTTCTTGGACTGTCTCCTGAGATGGGGGTCGTCTGCGCGGGACTTTCTGGGAATGGGGGTCGTCTTCGTTGGACTTTCTGGGACTGTCTCCTGGGTAGGGTGTCGTCTGCGTGGGCCTTTCTGGGACTGTCTCCTTGGTGGGGAGTCGTCTGCGTGGGACTTTCTTGGACTGGGGGTCGTCTGCGTGGGCCTTTCTGGGACAGTCTCCTGGGTGGGGGGTCGTCTGCGTGGGACTTTCTGGGACTGGGTGTCGTCTGCGTCGGACTTTCTGGAACTGGGGGGTCGTCTGCGTGGGATTGCTGGGACTGTCTCCTCGGTTGGGGGTCGTCTGCGTGGGAATTTCTGGGACTGTCGGTCGTCTACGTAGGACTTTCGATGACTGTCTCCTGGGTGGGGGGTCGTCTGCGTGGGACTTTCTGCGACTGTCTTCTAGGTGGGGGGTCGTCTGCGTGGGACTTTCTGGGACTGGGGGTCGTCTGCGTGGGACATTCTGGGACAGGGGATGGTCTGCGTGGGCCTTTCTGTGACTGTCTCCTGGGTGTGGGGTCTTCTGCGTGGGACTTTCTGGGACTGGGGTCGTCTGCGTGGGCCTTACTGGGATAGTCTCCTGGGTGGGGAGTCGTCTGCGTGGGACTTTCTGGGATCGGGTGTCGTCCGCGTGGGACTTTCTGGGACTGTCTCCTGGGTGGGGGTTCATCTGCGTGTGACTTTCTGGAACTGGGGGTCGTCTGCGTGGGACTTGCTGGGACTGTCTCCTTGGTGGGGGTCGTCTGCGTGGGATATCTGGGACTGTCTCCTGGATGGGGGGTCGTCTGCATGAGACTTTCTGGGATTGGGGTCGTCTGCGTGGGTCTTTCTGGGACGGTCTCCTGGGTGGGGGTTCGGTGCGTGGGACTTTCTGGGACTGGGGGTCGTCTGCGTGGGACTTTCTGGGACAGTCTCCTGGGAGGGGGGTCGTCTTTTTGGGATTTCTGGGACTGTCGCCTGGGTGGAGGGTCGTCTGCGTGGGACTTTCTGGGACTGGGGCTCGTCTGCGCGGGACTTTCTGGGACTCTCTCCTGGGTGGGGGGTCGTCTGTGTGGAATTTTTGGGATTGGGTGTCGTCTGCGTGGAACTTTCTGGGACTGTCATCTGGGTGGGGGGTCGTCTGCGTGGGACGTTCTTGGACTGTCTCCTGGGTGGGGGTCGTCTGCATGAGACATTCTTGGACTGTGACTCGTCTGCGTGGGACTTTCTGGGACTGGGGGTCGCCTGCGTGGGACTTTCTTGTACTGTCTTCGTGGGACTTTCTGGGACTGGGCGTCATCTGCATGGGACTTTCTAGGCCTGTCTCCTGTCTGGGGGGTCGTCTTCGTGTGACTTTCTTGGACTAGGTGTCGTCTGCGTGTGTCTTTCTGGGACTGTCTCCTGGGTGGGGGGCGTCTGCGCGGGATTTTTTATGGACTGGGGGTCGTCTGCGTAGGACTTTCTGGGACTGTCTCCTGGGTGGGGGATCGTCTGCGTGGGACTTTCTGGGACTGGGTGTCGTCTGCGTGGGACTTTCTGGGACTGTCTCCTGGTTGGTGGTCGTCTGCGTGGGACTTTCTGGGACTGTGTGTCGTCTGCGTAGGACTTTCTGGGACTGTCTCCTGGGTAGGGGATCGTCTGCGTGGGACTTTCTGGGACTGGGTGTCGTCTGCGTGGGACTTTCTGGGACTGTCTCCTGGGTGGGGGGTCGTCTGCGTGGGACTTTCTGGGACTGTCTCTTGGGTGAGTGTTCTGCTGCGTGTTACTTTCTGTGACTGGGGGTCGTCTGCGTAGGTCTTGCTGGGATTGTCTCCTGTCTGGGGGTCGTCCGCGTGGGACTTTCTTGGACTGGGGTTCGTCTGCGTGGGACTTTCTGGGACTGTCTCCTGGGTGGAGGGTCGTCTGCGTGGGATATCTTGGACTGTCTCCTGGGTGGGGGGTCTTCTGCATGGGACTTTCTGTGATTCGGGGTCGTCTGCGTGGGTCTTTCTTGGACTCTCTCCTTGGTGGGGGGGTAGTCTGCGTGGGACTTTCTGGGACTGTCTCCTGGGTTGGTAGTCGACTGCGTGGGACTTTCTGGGACTGGGGGTCGTCTGCGTGGGTCTTTCTGGGACTGTCTCCTGGGTGGGGGTTCGTCTGCGTGGGACTTTCTGTGACTGGGGGTCGTCTGCGTGGGTCTTGCTGGGACTGTCTCCTGTCTGCGGGTCGTCTGCGTGGGACTTTCATGGACTCGGTGTCGTCTGCGTGGGACTTTCTGGGACTGTCTCCTGGGTGGGGGGTCTTCTGCATGGGACTTTCTGTGATTCTGGGGCGTCTGCGTGGGTCTTTCTTGGACTCTCTTCTGGGTGGGGAGTCATCTGCGTGGGACTTTCTGGGACTGGGGGTCGTCTGCGTGGGACTTTCTGGTACAGTCTCCTGGGTGCGGTGTCGTCTGCGTGGGACTTTGTGAGACTGGGGGTCGTCTGCGTGGGACATTCTGGGACTGGGGGTCGTCTCCGTGGGACTTTCTGGGACTGGGGCTCGTCTCCGTGGGACTTTCTGGGACTGTCTCCTGGTTGGGGGGTCGTCTTTTTTGGGACTTTCTGGGACTGGCTCCTATGTTTGGAGTCGTCTGCGTGGGACTTTCTGGGAATGAGGCTCGTCTGCGTGGGACATTCTGGGACTTGGGGTCGTCTGCTTGGGACTTTCTGGGACATTCTCCTGGGTGGGGGGGTCGTCTGCGTGGGACATTCTGGGACTGTGGGTCGTCTCCGTGGGTCTTTCTGGGACTGTCTCCTAGGTGGGGGTTCGTCTGCGTTGGACTTTCTGGGACTGGGAGTCGTCTGCGTGGGACTTTCTGGGACTGGGGGTCGTCTGCGTGGGACTTTCTGGGACTGTCTCCTGGGTGGGGGGTCGTCTGCGTGGACTTTCTGGGATTGGGGGTCGTTGCGTGGGAGTTTCTGTGACTGTCTCCTTTGTGGGCGGTCGTCTGCGTGGGACTTTCTGGGTCTGGGTGTCGTCTGCGTGGGACATTCAGGGACTGTCTACTGGGTGGGGGGTCGTCTGTTTGGGACTTTCTGGGACTGGGGGTCGTCTGCGTGGGACTTTCTGGGACTGGGTGTCTTCTGTGTGGGACTTTCTTGGACTGATTCCTGTCTGGGGTGTCGTCTGCGTGGGATTTTCTGGGACTAGGGGTCGTTTGCGTGGAAATTTCTTGGACTGTCTCCTGGGTGGGGGTCGTCTGCGTGGGACTTTCTTGGACGGTGGGTCGTCTCCGTGGGACTTTCTGGGACTGTCTCATGGGTGGGGGGTCGTCTGCTTGGACTTTCTGGGACTGTCTCCTGGGTGTGGGTGTCGTCTGCGTAGCACATTTTGGGACTGGGGTTCGTCTGCGTGGGACTTTCTGGGACTGGAGGTCGTCCGCGTGGGACTTTCTGGGACAGTCTGCTGGGTGGGGGGTCGTCTTTTTGGGACTTTCTGGGATTGTCTCCTGGGTGGAGGGTCGTCTTTTTGGGACTTTCTGGGACTGGGGCTCGTCAGCGTTGGACTTTCTGTGACAGGGGGTCGTCTGCGTGGGACTTTCTGGGACTGTCTCCTGGGTGGGGGGTCGTCTGCGTGGGACTTTCTGGGACTGTGGGTTGTCAACGTGGGACTTTCTGGGACTGTCTCCTGGGTGGAGGTCGTCTGCGTGGGACGTTCTGGGACTGTCTCCTGGGTGGGGGTCGTCTGCATGAGACTTTCTTGTACTGTCTCATGGGTGGGGGGTCCTCTTCGGGGAACTTTCTGGGACTGTGGTTCGTCTGCGTGGGACTTTCTAGGCCTGTCTCCTGTCTGGGGGATCGTCTTCGTGTGACTTTCTGGACTGGGGGTCGTCAGCGTGGGAGTTTCTGGGTCTGTCTCCTGGGTGGTGGTTCGTCTGCGTGGGAATTTCTGGGACTGTCGGTCGTCTACGTAGGACTTTCTATGACTGTCTCCTGGGTGGGGGGTCCTCTGCATCGGACTTTCTGCGACGGTCTCCTGGGTGGGGGGTCGTCTGCGTGGGACTTTCTGGGACTTGGGGTCGTCTGCGTGGGCCTTTCTGGGACTGTCTCCTGGGTGGGCGGTCGTCTGCGTGGGACTTTCTGGGACTGTCTACTGGGTGGAGGGTCGTCTGCGTTGGACTATCTGGGACTGGGGCTCGTCTGCGTGGGATTTCTGGGACTGGGGGTCGTCTGCGTGGGACTTTCTGGGACTGGGGGTCGTCTGCTTGGGATTTCTGGGGGTGGTTTGCGTGGGTCTTTCTCGGACTGTCTCCTGGGTGGGGGTTTGTCTGTGTGGGACTTTCTGGGACTGTCTCCTTCGTGGGGGGTCGTCTGCGTGGCACTTTCAGGGACTGGGTGTCGTCTGCGTGGGATTTCTGGGTGTGTCTCCTGGGTGGGTGTTCGTCGGCGTTTGATTTTCTGTGACTGGGGGTCGTCTGCGTGGGACTTGCTGGGACTGTCTCCTGTCTGGGGGTCTTCTGCATGGGACTTCCTTGGCATGAGGGTCGTCTGCGTGGAACTTCCTTGGACTGTGGGTCGTCTGCGTGGGAATTTCTTTGACCCTCTCCTGGGTGGCGGGTCGTCTGCGTCGGATATTCTGGGACAGTCTCCTGCGTGGGGATCGTCTGCGTGGGTTTTTCTCGGACTGGGGTCATCTGCGTGGGACTTTCTGGGACTGTCTCCTTGGTAGGGTGTCGTCTGCATGGGACTTTCTGGGACTGGGGGTCGTCTGCGTGGGAAATTCTGGGACTGGGGGTCGTCTGCGTGGGATTTCTGGGACTGGGGGTCGTCTGCGTGGAACTTTCTTGGACTGTCTCCTTGGTGGGGGGTCGTCT
The DNA here is from genome assembly GCA_964036315.1 of Acanthosepion esculentum. Classification (NCBI taxonomy): domain Eukaryota; kingdom Metazoa; phylum Mollusca; class Cephalopoda; order Sepiida; family Sepiidae; genus Acanthosepion; species Acanthosepion esculentum. Next base: position 83,284,636 of record OZ038507.1, read on the forward strand.
TTTTCGGACTTTCTCGGACTGACTCCTGGGTGTGGGGTCGTCTGCGTGGGACTTTCTGGGACTTGGGGTCGTCTGCGTGGGACTTTCTGGGACGGTCTCCTGGGTGGGGGTCGTCTGCGTGGGACTTTCTGGGACTGGGGGTTGTCTGCGTGGGACTTTCTGGGACGGTCTCCTGGGTGGAGGGTCGTCTGCGTGGGACATTCTGGGACTGTCTCCTGGGTGGGAGGGGCGTCTGCGTGGGACTTTCTGGGACTGTCTCCTGGGTGGGTGTTCATCTGCGTGGGATTTTCTGGGACTGGGGGTCGTCTGCGTGGGACTTGCTGGGACACTCTCCTGTCTTGGGGTTGTCTGCGTGGGACTTTCTGGGACTGTCTACCGGATGGGGGTCGTCTGCGTGGGACTTTCTGGGACTGGGGGTCGTCTGCGTGGGATTTCTGGGCCTGTCTCCTGGGTGGGGGCTCGTCTGCGTGGGACTTCCTGGGATTGTCTCCTGGGTGGGGGGTCGTCTGTGTGGGACTTTCTTGGACTGGGGGTCGTCTGCGTGGGACTTTCTGTGACTGTCTCCTGGGTGGAGAGTCGTCGCGTGGGACTTTCTGGGACTAGGGGTCGTCTGCGTGCGACTTTCTGTGAATGCGGGTCGTCTGCGTGGGACTTTCTGGGACTCTCTCCCTTGTGGGGGGTCGTCTGCGTGGGACTTTCTGGGACTGGGGCTTGTCTACGTGGGACTTTCTGGGACTGTCTCCAGGGTGGGGTGTCGTCTGCGCGGAACATTCTGGGACTGGGGTTCGTCTGCGTGGGACTTTCTGGGTCTGTCTCCTGGGTGAGGGGTCATCTGCGTGGGACTTTCTGGGTCTGTCTCCTGGGTGGGAGGTCGTCTGCGTGGGACTTTCTGGGACTGGGGTTCGTCTGCGTGGGACTTTCTGGGACTGTCTCCTGGGTGGGGGGTCGTCTGCGTGGGATATCTTGGACTGTCTCCTGGGTGGGGGGTCTTCTGCATGGGACTTTCTGTGATTCGGGATCGTCTGCGTGGGTCTTTCTTGGACTCTCTCCTTGGTGGGGGGTAGTCTGCGTGGGACTTTCTGGGACTGTCTCCTGGGTTGGTAGTCGACTGCGTGGGACTTTCTGGGACTGGGGGTCGTCTGCGTGGGTCTTTCTGGGACTGCCTCCTGGGTGGGGGTTCGTCTGCGTGGGACTTTCTGTGACTGGGGGTCGTCTGCGTGGGTCTTGCTGGGACTGTCTCCTGTCTGCGGGTCGTCTGCGTGGGTCTTTCATGGACTCGGGGTCGTCTGCGTGGGACTTTCTGGGACTGTCTCCTGGGTGGGGGGTCTTCTGCATGGGACTTTCTGTGATTCGGGGGCGTCTGCGTGGGTCTTTCTTGGACTCTCTTCTGGGTGGGGAGTCATCTGCGTGGGACTTTCTGGGACTGGGGGTCGTCTGCGTGGGTCTTTCTGGTACAGTCTCCTGGGTGCGGTGTCGTCTGCGTGGGACTTTGTGAGACTGGGGGTCGTCTGCGTGGGACATTCTGGGACTGGGGGTCGTCTCCGTGGGACTTTCTGGGACTGTCTCCTGGTTGGGGGGTCGTCTTTTTGGGACTTTCTGGGACTGGCTCCTATGTGTGGAGTCGTCTGCGTGGGACTTTCTGGGAATGGGGCTCGTCTGCGTGGGACATTCTGGGACTTGGGGTCGTCTGCTTGGGACTTTCTGGGACATTCTCCTGGGTGGGGGGTCGTCTCCGTGGGTCTTTCTGGGACTGTCTCCTAGGTGGGGGTTCGTCTGCGTTGGACTTTCTGGGACTGGGAGTCGTCTGCGTGGGACTTTCTGCGACTGGGTGTCGTCTGCGTGGGACTTTCTGGGACTGGGGGTCGTCTGCTTGGGATTTCTGGGGGTGGTTTGCGTGGGTCTTTCTCGGACTGTCTCCTGGGTGGGGGTTTGTCTGCGTGGGACTTTCTGGGACTGTCTCCTTCGTGGGGGGTCGTCTGCGTGGCACTTTCAGGGACTGGGTGTCGTCTGCGTGGGATTTCTGGGTGTGTCTCCTGGGTGGGTGTTCGTCGGCGTTGGATTTTCTGGGACTGGGGGTCGTCTGCGTGGGACTTGCTGGGACTGTCTCCTGTCTGGGGGTCTTCTGCATGGGACTTCCTTGGCATGGGGGTCGTCTGCGTGGAACTTTCTTGTACTGTGGGTCGTCTGCGTGGGAATTTCTTTGACCCTCTCCTGGGTGGCGGGTCGTCTGCGTCGGATATTCTGGGACAGTCTCCTGCGTGGAGATCGTCTGCGTGGGTTTTTCTCGGACTGGGGTCGTCTGCGTGGGACTTTCTGGGACTGTCTCCTTGGTAGGGTGTGGTCTGCATGGGACTTTCTGGGACTGGGGGTCGTCTGCGTGGGAAATTCTGGGACTAGGGGTCGTCTGCGTGGGATTTCTGGGACTGGGGGTCGTCTGCGTGGAACTTTCTTGGACTGTCTCCTTGGTGGGGGGTCGTCTTTTTCGGACTTTCTCGGACTGACTCCTGGGTGTGGGGTCGTCTGCGTGGGACTTTCTGGGACTTGGGGTCGTCTGCGTGGGACTTTCTGGGACGGTCTCCTGGGTGGGGGTCGTCTGCGTGGGACTTTCTGGGACTGGGTTTGTCTGCGTGGGACTTTCTGGGACTGTCTCCTGGGTGGGGGGTCGTCTGCGTGGGACATTCTGGGACTTTCTCCTGGGTGGGAGGGGCGTCTGCGTGGGACTTTCTGGGACTGTCTCCTGGGTGGGTGTTCATCTGCGTGGGATTTTCTGGGACTGGGGGTCGTCTGCGTGGGACTTGCTGGGACACTCTCCTGTCTGGGGGTTGTCTTCGTGGGACTTTCTGGGACTGTCTCCCGGATGGGGGTCGTCTGCGTGGGACTTTCTGGGACTGGGGGTCGTCTGCGTGGGATTTCTGGGCCTGTCTCCTGGGTGGGGGCTCGTCTGCGTGGGACTTCCTGGGATTGTCTCCTGGGTGGGGGGTCGTCTGTGTGGGACTTTCTTGGACTGGCGGTCGTCTGCGTGGGACTTTCTGTGACTGTCTCCTGGGTGGAGAGTCGTTGCGTGGCACTTTCTGGGACTAGGGGTCGTCTGCGTGCGACTTTCTGTGAATGCGGGTCGTCTGCGTGGGACTTTCTGGGACTCTCTCCCTTGTGGGGGTTCGTCTGCGTGGGACTTTCTGGGACTGGGGCTTGTCTACGTGGGACTTTCTGGGACTGTCTCCAGGGTGGGGTGTCGTCTGCGCGGAACATTCTGGGACTGGGGTTCGTCTGCGTGGGACTTTCTGGGTCTGTCTCCTGGGTGAGGGGTCATCTGCGTGGGACTTTCTGGGTCTGTCTCCTGGGTGGGAGGTCGTCTGCGTGGGACTTTCTGGGACTGGGGGTCGTCTGCGTGGGACTTTCTGGGACTGTCTCCTGGGTGGGAGGGTTGTCTGCGTGGGATATATGGGACTGTCTCCTGGGTGGGGGGTCGTCTGCGTGGGACTTTCTGGGACTGGGGGTCGTCTGCTGAGACTTTCTGGGACTGGTGGTCGTCTGCGTGGGTCTTTCTGGGACTGTCTTCTGGGTGGGGTTTTACACAAGAGCCAGGCGTATTCGGCTTGTAGCAGGCTGAGATTGCTTGTAAGGCAGTTTTGAAAAAAAGAGCCAGGAGATGTCGTTTTGTAGCAGCCTGAGATTGCTTTGAAGGCAGTTTTCACAAAAGGGCCAAGAGACGTCGGCTCGTAGACGCCTGGGATTGCTTGTAAATCAATTTGCACAAAAGAGCCAGGAGAATTCGGCTTGCAGGAGCCTGAGATTGCTTGTAAGGCAGTTGTCACAAAAGAGACAGAAGATGTCGATTTGTAGCGGCATGAGATTGCTTGCAAGGCAGTTCTCACAAAAGAGCCAGGCGTATTCGGCTTGTAGCGGCCTGAGATTGCTTGTAAGGCAGTTGTCACAAAAGAGACAGGAGAAGTCGGCTCGTAGCAGCCTGAGATTGCTTGTAAGGCAGTTGTCACAAAAGAGATAGGAGAAATCGTCTCGTCGCCGCCTGGGATTGATTGTAAGGCAATTCGCACAAAATCCAGGAGAATTCATAATGCTGCAGCCTGAGAATGCTTGTAAGGCAGATGCCACAGATGAGCCAGGGGAAATCGATTCGTAGCAACCTGGGATTGCTTGTAAGACAATTATAACAAAAAGTCAGGAGAATTGGACTAGCGGCAGCCTGAGTTTGCTTGTAAGGCAGTTGTCACAAAAGAGCCAGGATATGTCGATTTATAGTGGCCTGTGATTCCTTGTAAAGCAGTTTCACAAAAGAGCCAGGTGTATTCGGCTTGTAGCAGGCTGAGAATGCTTGTAAGGCAGTTTTTAAAAAAAGAGACTGTAGATGTCGTTTTGTAGCAGCGTGAGTTTGCTTGTAAGGCAGTTGCCACAAATGAGCCAGGAGAATTGGGTTTGCTGCAGCCTGAGATTGCTTGTAAGGCCGTTATCACAATAGAGCCAGGAGAATTCGGCTTGTAGCAGCCTGAGTTTGCTTGCAAGGCTGTTCCCACAAAAGAGCCAGGAGAAATCGGCACGTAGCCGCCTGGGATTGCTTTAAGGCAATTGGCACAAAAGTCAGGAGAATTGTGCTGGCGTCAGCCTGAGATTGCTTGCAAGGGTGTTGTCACAAAAGAGACAGGAGATGTCGATTTGTAGCGGCCTGAGATTTCTTGCAAGGCAGTCTCACAAACGAGCCAGGCGTATTCGGCTTGTAGCAGCCTGAGATTGCTTGTAAGGCAGTTTCACAATAGAGCCAAGAGAAGTTTGCTCGTAGCAGCCTGACATTGCTTGTAAAACAGTTGTCACAAAAGCGCCAGGAGAATTTGGCTTTTAGCAGCCTGAGATTTCTTGTAAGGCTGTTGCCACAAAAAAGCCAGGAGAAATCGGCTCGTAGACGCCTCGGATTGCTTGTAAGGTAATTCGCAAAAAAAGCAAGGAGAATTCATATTGCTGCAGCCTGAGAATGCTTGTAAGGCAGATGCCAGAAATGAGCCAGGGGAAATCGGTTCGTAGCAGCCTGGGAATGCTTGTAAGACAATTATAACAAAAGTCAGTAGAATTGGACTAGCGGCAGCCTGAGATTGCTTGTAAGGCAGTTGTCACAATAGAGCCAGGAGAATTCGTCTTGTAGCAGACTGAGATTGCTTGTAAGGCAGTTACCACAAAAGAACCAGGAGAAATCGGCACGTAGCCGCCTGGGATTGCTTTTAAGGCAATTGGCACAAAATGTCAGGAGAATTGTGCTGGCGGCAGCCTGAGATTTCTTGTAAGGCAGTTGTCACGAAAGAGCCAAGAGATCGATTTGTTGCAGCCGTAGATTGCTTGTAAGGCATTTGTCATAGAAGATCCAGGCGTAGTCGGCTCGTAGCAGCCTGAGATTGCTTGGAAGTAAGTTGGCACAAAAGAGGCCGGGTGAAATCGGCTTGTAGCAGCCTGAGATCCTCTGTAAGACAGTTTTCACAAATAGCCCAGAGAAGTCGGCCAATAGCAGCGGGAGATTGCTTTTAAGGGAGTTGTCAAAAAAGAGTCAGCAGGTGTAAGTTTGTAGAAGCCTGAGATTGCGTGTAAAGCAATTTTCACAAAAAGCCAGGGGAAACGGGCTCGTAGCTGCGTGGAATTGCTTGTAAGGAAATTGGCACAAAAATCCAAGAGAATTGGGCTTGCTGCTGTGATTGCATGTAAGGCAGTTGCTACAAAAGAGCCAGGCGTATTCGGCTTGTAGAAGCCTGAGATTGCTTGTAAGGCAGTTTTCGCAAGAGAGCCAAGAGAAGTCGGCTCGGAGCAGCCTGACATTGCTTGTAAGGCAGTTGTCACAAAAGAGCCAGGAGAATTCGGCTTGTAGCAGCCTGAGATTGCTTGTAAAGCAGTTGCCACAAAAGAGCCAGAAGAAATCAGCCCGTAGCAGCCTGGGATGGCTTGTAAGGCAATTGGCAAAAAAGCCAGTAGAATTAAGCTTGCTGCACCCTGAGATTGCTTGTAAGGCCAGGCGTAGACGGCTTGTAGCAGTCTGAGATTGCTTTTAAGGCATTTGTCACAAAAAAAAGAGATGACAGCTCGTAGAAGCCTGAGATTTTTCATTTGGTCAGATAGTAATAAGTACAGCTTTCACCATGTGCGCGGAAAAATCCCTGTATTCATAGACCAAACAAATAATTAAACACAATTTGATACCCATTTTGAAAATATTTCTTTTACTGGAAAAAAGTTATAAACAAGTGAAATATGATTGATTTCCAAGTTTAGGGCCGCATGACAATTTCCGCAAATGAGCTAACACAAGTCCCCATAACGTTGAATTTCGCCTCGACTCTATTCAAGATGTCGAAAAAAATTTTGTAATTTTAGATAAGGCAAGAAATTTCCGACAATTGGAGAGCAATATTTTGTGGATTCTATAAAAAGGCAAAATTAGAAATGCAGTCTTATTGTGCACACTGGAATTCGGACGCTGTAAATTGTCAGACGACATACCGCGCACATGGTGAAAGCTGTACTTTTTACTATCTGACCAAATGAAAAATCCCTGGAGACATGGACCAACCAAATAATTGCACAAAATTTGATACCCATTCTGAAAATATTTCTTTTACTGGAAGAAAGTTATAAACAAGTGAATTATGACTGATTACCCAGTTTAGGTCCGCATGACAATTTCCGCAAATGAGCTAACACTAGTCCCCATACCGTTGAATTTCGCCTCGACTCTATTCAAGGTGTCGAAAAAACTTTTGTAATTATGGATAAGGTAAGAAGTTCCCGACAATTGGACACCAATATTTTGTGGATTCTATAAAAAGGAAAAATTACAAATGCAGTCATATTGTGCACACTGGAATTCGGACGCTGTAAATTGTCAGAGAACATACCGCGCACATGGTGAAAGCTGTACTTATGTATAAGGTAAGAAATTCTGGACAATGGGACACCAACAGATCAGAGGCCATGCTGCTGGAGGTAGTCTAAAATCTTACATTAGACGCTCAAATATGGACCGGAAACCAACAGATCAGAGGTCATGCTGCTGGTCGTAGTTTATCTTTTTATATTAGACGCTCAAATATGCACCAGAAACCAACAGATCAGAATCATGGCTGCTGGACGTAGTGTATCATCTTACACAAGACGCTCAAATATGGACCGGAAGCTAACAGCTCAGAGGCCATGCCGCTGGACGTAGTCTAAGATCTTACATTGGAGGCTCAAATATGGATCGGAAAACAACAGATCAGAGGCCATGCTGCTGGACGTAGTTTATCTTTTTACATTAGACGCTCAAATATGCACCAGAAACCAAGAGATCAGAAACAGGGCTGCTAGACGTAGTGTAGCACCTTACACAAGACGCTCAAATATGGACCGGAATCTAACAGGTCAGTGGCCATGCTGCTGGACGTATTCAAAAATATTACATTAGACGCTCAAATGTGGACCGTAAACCAACAGATCAGAAGCCATGCTGCTGGTCGTAGATTATCTTTTAACATTGGACGCACAAATATGCACCAGAAACCAACAGATCAGAAACATGGCTGCTGGACGTAGTGTATCATGTTACACAAGACGCTCAAATATGGACCGGAAGGCAACAGGTCAGAGGCCATGCTGCTGGACGAAGTCTAAAATCTTACATTGGACGCTCAAATATGGACCGGAAACCAACAGATCAGAAGCCATGCTGCTGGACGTAGTTTATGTTTATACATTAGACGCTCAAATATTCACCAGAAACCAACAGATCAGAAACAGGGCTGCTGGACGTAGTGTATCATCAAACACATGATGCTCAAATATGGCCCGGAAGCCAACAGGTCAGTGGCCATGCTGCTGTACGTAGTCTAACATCTTACATTAGACGCTTAAATGTGGACCAGAAACCAACAGATCTGAGGCCATGCTGCTGGACGTAGTTTATCTTTTTACATTAGACGCTCAAGTATGCAACAGAAACCAACAGATCAGAAACAGGGCTGCTGGATGTAGTGTATAATCTTACACAAGACGCTCAAATATGGACCGGAAACCAACAGATCAGAAGCCATGCTGCTGGACGTAGTCTAAAATCGTACATTAGACGCTCAAATATGGACCGGAAACCAACAGATCAGAGGCCATGCTGCTGGACGTAGGTTATCTTTTTATATTAGACGCTCAAATATGCACCAGAAACCAAGAGATCAGAATCATGGCTGCTGGGCGTAGTGTATCATCTTGCCAGAGTTGCTCAAATATGGACAGGAAGCCAACAGGTAAGAGGCCATGCTGCTGGACGTAGTCTAAAATCTGATATTAGACGCTCAAATATGGACCGTAAACCAACAGATCAGAGGCCATGCTTCTAGACGTAGTTTATATTTTACATTAGACGCTCAAATATGCACCAGAAACCAAGAGATCACAAACAGGGCTGCTGGACGTAGTGTATCATCTTACACAAGACGCTCAAATATGGACCGTAAGTCAACAGGACAGAGGCCATGCTGCTGGACGTAGTCTAACATCTTACATTAGACGCTTAAATGTGGACCGGAAACCAACAGATCTGAGGACATGCTGCTGGACGTAGTTTATCTTTTTACATTAGACGCTCAAGTATGCAACAGAAACCAACAGATCAGAAACAGGGCTGCTGGATGTAGTGTATCATCTTACACAAGACGCACAAATATGGACCGGAAGCCAACAGGTCAGAGGCCATGCTGCTGGACGTAGTCTAAAATCTTACATTAGATGCTCAAATATGCACAAGAAAGCAATAGATCAGAATCATGGCTGCTGGACGTAGTGTATCATCTTACACAAGAAGCTCAAATATGGAACGGAAGCCAACAGGTCGGAGGCCATGCTGCTGGACGTAGACGAAAATCTTATAATAGAATCACAAATATGGACAGGAAACCAACAGATCAGAGGTCATGCTGCTGGACGTAGTTTACCTTTTTACATTGAACGCTCAAATAAGCACCAGAATCCAACAGATCAGAATCATGGCTGCTGGTCGTACAGTATCATCTTACACAAGACGTTCAAATATGGACCGGAAGCTAACAGGTCAGAGGCCATGCTGCACAACGTAGTCTAAAATCCTACATTAGACGCTCAAGTATGGACCGGAAACCAACAGATCAGATGTCATGCTGCTAGACGTAGTTTATCTTTTTAAATTAGATTCTCAAATATGCACCAGAAACCAACAGATCAGAATCATGGCTGCTGGACGTAATGTATCACCTTACACAAGACGCTCAAATATGGACCGGAAGCTAACAGGTCAGTGGCCATGCTGCTGGACGTATTCAAAAATATTACATTAGACGCTCAAATGTGGACCGTAAACCAACAGATCAGAAGCCATGATGCTGGGCGTAGTCTAACTTTTTACATTAGACGCTCAAATATGCACCAGAAACCAACAGATCAGAATCATGGCTGCTGGACGTAGTGTATCATGTTACACAAGACAATCAAATATGGACAAGAAGGCAACAGGTCAGAGGCCATGCTGCTGGACGAAGTCTAAAATCTTACATTAGACGCTCAAATACGGACCGGAAACCAACAGATGAGAGGCCATGCTGATGGACGTATTTTATCTTTTTACATGAGACGCTCAAATATGCACCAGAAACCAACAGATCAGAATAATGGCTGCTGGACGTAGTGTATCACCTTACACAAGACGCTCAAATATGGACCGGAAGCAAACAGGTCAGAGGGCATTCTGCTGGACGTAGTCTAAAATCTTACATTAGACGCTCAAAGATTGACCGGAAAGCAACAGATCAGAGGCCATGCTGCTGGGCGTAGTTTAACTTTTTACAGTAGACGCTCAAATATGCACCAGAAACCAACAGATCAGAATCATGGCTGCTGGACGTAGTGTATCATCTTGCCCAAGTCGCTCAAATATGGACCGGAAACCAACAGGTAAGAGGCCATGCTGGTTGTCGTAGTCTAAAATCTTACATTAGTTACTCAAATATGGACCGTAAACCAACAGATCAGAGGCCATGCTTCTAGACGTAGTTTATATTTTACATTAGACGCTCAAATATGCATCAGAAACCAAGAGATCACAAACAAGGCTGCTGGACGTAGTGTATCATCTTACACAAGTCGCTCAAATATGGACCGTAAGCCAACAGGTCAGAGGCCATGATGCTGAACGTAGTCTAACATCTTACATTAGACGCTTAAATGTGGACCGGAGACCAACTGATCTGAGGCCATGCTGCTGGACGTAGTTTATCTTTTTACATTAGACTCTCAAGTATGCAACAGAAACCAACAGATCAGAAACAGGGCTGCTGGATGTAGTGTATCATCTTACACAAGACGCTCAAATATGGACCGGAAACCAACAGATCAGAAACCATGCTGCTGGACGTAGTCTAAAATCTTACATTAGACGCTCAAATATTGACCGGAAACCAACATATCAGAGGCAATGCTGCTGGGCGTAGTTTATGTTTTTACATTAGATGCTCAAATATGCCCCAGAACCAACAGATCAGAATCATGGCTGCTTGACGTATTGTATCAGCTTACACAAGACGCTCAAATATGGACCAGAAGCCAACAGGTCAGAGGCCACGCTGCTGGACGTAGTCTAAAATCTTACATTAGACGCTCAAATATGCACAAGAAACCAATAGATCAGCATCATGGCTGCTGGACGTAGTGTATCATCTTACACAAGAAGCTCAAATATGGAACGGAAGCCAACAGGTCGGAGGCCATGCTGCTGGGCGTAGACGAAAATCTTATATTAGACGCACAAATATGGACCGGAAACCAACTGATCAGAGGTCATGCTGCTGGACGTAGTTTACTTTTTTACATTGGACGCTCAAATAAGCACCAGAATCCAACAGATCAGAATCATGGCTGCTGGATGTAGTGTATCATCTTACACAAGACGCTGAAATATGGACCGGAAACCAACAGATCAGAAGCCATGCTGCTGGACGTAGTCTAAAATCTTACATTAGACGCTCAAATATGGACCGGAAACCAACAGATCAGCGGCCATGCTGCTGGTCGTATTTATCTTTCTACATTAGACGCTCAAATATGCACAAGAAACCAACAGATCAGAATCATGGCTGCTGGACGTAGTGTATCACCTTACACAAGACGCTCAAATATGGAACGGGAGCCAACAGGTCGGAGGCCATGCTGCTGGACGTAATCTAAAATCTTATATTAGACGCCCAAATGTGGACAGGAAACCAAAAGGTCAGAGGCCATGCTGCTGGGCGTAGTCTATGATCTTACATTAGACGCTCAAATATGGACCGGAAACCAACAGATCATAGGCTATGCTGTTGGACGTAGTTTATCTTTTTACATTAGACGCTCAAATATGCACCAGAAACCAACAGATCAGAATCATGCCTGCTGGACGTACAGTATCATCTTACACAAGACGCTGAAATATGGACCGGAAGCTAACAGGTCAGAGGCCATGCTGCACGACGTAGTCTAAAATCTTACATTAGACTCTCAAATATGGACCGGAAACCAACAGATGAGAGGCCATGCTGATGGACGTAGTTTATTTTTTTACATTAGACGCTCAAATATGCACCAGAAACCACGAGATCAGAATCATGGCTACTGGACGTAGTGCATCATATTACACAAGACGCTCAAATATGGACGGGAAGCCAACAAGTCAGAGGCCATGCTGCTGGACGTAGTCTATGATCATACATTAGACGCTCAAATATGGACCGGAAACCAACAGATCATAGGCTATGCTGCTGGTCGTAGTTTATCTTTTTATATTAGACGCTCAAATATGCAACAGAAACCTAGAGATCAGAAAAAGGGCTGCTGGATGTAGTGTATCATCTTACACAAGACGCTCAAATATGGACCGGAAACCAACAGATCAGAAGCCATGCTGCTGGACGTAGTCTAAAATCTTACATTAGACGCTCAAATATGGACTGGAAACCAACAGATCAGCGGCCATGCTGCTGGACGTATTTATCTTTCTACATTAGACGCTCAAATATGCACAAGAAACCAATAGATCAGAATCATGGCTGCTGGACGTAGTGTATCATCTTACACAAGACGTTCAAATATGGAACAGAAGCCAACAGGTCGGAGGCCATGCTGCTGGACGTAGTCTAAAATCTTATATTAGACGCACAAATATGGACAGGAAACCAACAGATGATAGGCCATGCTGATGGACATAGTTTATCTTTTTAAATTGGACACCCAAATAAGCACCAGAAAGTAGTGTATCATCTTACACAAGACGCTCAAATATGGACCGGAGGCCAACAGTTCAGAAGCCATGCTCCTGGACGTATTCTAATATCTTACATTAGACGCTCAAATATGGACCGGAAAACCACTGATCAGAGGCCATGCTGCTGGGCGTAGTTTATCTTCTTACATTAGACGCTCAAATATGCACCAGAAACCAACCGATCAGAATCATGGCTGCTGGAGCTAGTGTATCATCTTACACAAGACGCACAAATATGGACCGGAAGCCAACAGGTCAGAGGCCATGCTGCTGGACGTAGTCTAAAATCTTACATTGGACGCTCAAATATGGACCGGAAACCAACAGATAAGAGGACATGCTGCTGGGCGTAGTTTATCTTTTTACATTAGACGCTCAAATATACACTAGAAACCAAGAGATCAGAATCATGGCTGCTGGTCCTAGTGTATCATCTTACACAAGACGCTCAAATATGGAGCGGAAGCCAACAGGTCGGAGGCCATGCTGCTGGGCGTAGTCTAAAATCTTACATTAGAAGCTAAAATATGGACAGGAAACCAACAGATCATAGTCCATGCTGCTGGTCCTAGTTTATCTTTTTACATTAGACGCTCAAATATGCACTAGAAACCAACAGATCAGAATCATGGCTGCTGGAAGTACTGTATCATCTTACAAAAGACGCTCAAATATGGACCGGAAACCAACAGATAAGAGGCCATGCTGCTGGTCGTAGTTAATCTTTTTACATTAGACGCTCAAATATGCACCAGAAGCAAGACATCAGAATCATGGATACTGGACGTAGTGTATCATCTTACACAAGACGCTCAAATATGGAACTGAAGCCAACAGGTCAGAGGCCATGGTGCTGGTCGTAGTTTATCTTTCTACATTAGACGCTCAAATATGCATCAGAAACCAAGAGATCAGAAACAGGGCTGCTGGACGTAGTGTACCATCTGATACAAGACGCAAAAAATGGACCGGAAGCCAACTGGTAAGAGGCCATGCTGCTGGACGTAGTCTAAAATCTTACATTAGAGGCTCAAATATGGACTTGAAACCAACAGATCAGAGGCCAAGCTGCTGGACGTAGTTTAGCTTTTTACATTAGACGCTCAAATATGCAACAGAAACCAACAGATCAGAATCCCGGCTGCTGAACGTAGTGTATCATCTTACACAAGACGCTCAAATATGGACCGGAAGCCAACAGGTCAGAGGCCATGCTGCTGGACGTAGTCTAAAATCTTACATTAGACGCTCAAATATGGATGGGAAACCAACAGATAAGAGGCCATACAGCTGGGCGTAGTTTATCTTTTTACATTAGACGCTCAAATATGCACCAGAAACCAAGATATCAGAAACAGGGCTGCGTGACGTAGTGTATCATGTTACAAAAGATTCACAAATATGGACCGAAAGCCAACAGGTCAGAGGTCATGCTGCTGGACGTAATCTAATGTCTTACATTAGACGCTCAAATATGGACCGGAAGCAAACAGATCAGAGGCCATGCTGCTGGACGTAGTTTATCTTTTTACATTAGACGCTCAAATATGCACCAGAAACCAAGAAATCAGAAACAGGCCTCTGGACCTAGTGTATCATCTTACACAGGACGCTCAAATATGGACCGGAAGCCAACAGGTCAGACGCCATGCTGCTAGACGTAGTCTAAAATCTTACACAAGACTCTCAAATATTGACCGGAAGCCATCCCATTTTGAAAATATTTCATTTACCGCAAAATTTCTAGAATAGAGTCGACGTGAAATTCAACGGTATGTGGACTAGTCTTAGCTCATTTGATCTTTTGGTTTCCGGTCAATATTTGAGCGTCTAATGTAAGATTTTAGACTACGTCCAGCAGAATTGCCTCTGACTTGTTGGCTTCCGGTCCATATTTGTGCGTCGTTTGTAAGATGATACACTACGTCCAGAAGCCATGATTCTGATCTCTTTGTTTCTGGTACATATTTGCGCTTCTAATATAAAAAGATAGACTACGTCCAGCAGCATGGCCTCTGATCTGTTGGATTCCCGTCCATATTTGAGCGTCTAATGTAAGAATTTAGACTACGTCCAGCAGCATGGCCTCTGACATTTTGGCTTCCGGTCCATATTTGAGCGTCTTGTGTAAGATGATAAACTACGTCCGGCAGCCATGATTCTGATCTCTTTGTTTCTGGTGAATATTTGAGCGTCTAATGTAAAAAGATAAACTACGTCCAGCAGCATGGCCTCTGATCTGTTGTTTTCCCGTCCATATTTGAGCGTCAAATGTAAGATTTGAGACTACGACCGGCAGAATAACCTCTGACCTATTGGCTTCTGGTCCATAATTGTGCGTCATTTGTACGATGATACACTACGTCCAGCAGCCCTGTTTCTGATCTGTTGGTTTCTGGTGCATATTTGAGCGTCTAATGTAAAAAGATAAACTACGCCCAGCAGCATGGCCTCTGATCTGTTGGTTTCCGTGCCATATTTGAGAGTGTATTGTAAGATTTTAGATTACGTCTAGCAGCATGGCCTCTGACCTGTTGGCTTCCAGTCCATATTTGAGCGTCTTGTGTGAGATGATACAGTACGTCCAGCAGCCATGATTCTGATCTGTTGGTTCTGGTGCATATTTGAGCGTCTAATGCAAAAAGATAAACTACGTCCAGCAGCATGGCCTCTGATCTCTTGGTTTCCCATCCATATTTGAGGGTCTAATGTAAGATATTAGACTACGTCCAGCAGCATGGCCACTTACCAGTTGGCTTCCGGTCCATATTTGAGCGTCTTGTATCAGATGATACACTTCGTCCAGCAGCCCTGTTTCTGATCTCTTGGTTTCTGGTGCATATTTGAGCGTCTAATGTAGAAAGATAAATTACGTCCAGCAGCATGGCCTCTGATCTGTTGGTTTCCGGTCCTTATTTGAGCGTCTAATGTAAGATTTTAGACTACGACCAGCAGCATGACCTCTGAGCTTTTGGCTTCCGGTCCATATTTGAGCGTCTTGTGTAAGATGATACACTACGTCCAGCAGCCATGATTCTGATGTCTTGCTTCTGGTGCATATTAGAGCGTCTAATGTAAAAAGTTAAACTACGTCCAGCAGAATGGCCTCTGATCGGTTGGTTTCCGGTCCATATTTGAGCGTCTAATGTAAGATTTTAGACTACGTCCTGCAGCATGGCCTCTGACCTGTTAGCTTCCGGTCCATATTTGAGCGTCTTGTGTAAGAAGGTACACTACGTCCAGCAGCCATGATTCTGATCTGTTGGTTTCTGGTGCATATTTGAGCGTCTACTGTAAAAAGTTAAACTACGCCCAGCAGCATGGCCTCTGATCTGTTGCTTTCCGGTCAATCTTTGAGCGTCTAATGTAAGATTTTAGACTACGTCCAGCAGAATGCCCTCTGACCTGTTTGCTTCCGGTCCATATTTGAGCGTCTTGTGTAAGGTGATACACTACGTCCAGCAGCCATTATTCTGATCTGTTGGTTTCTGGTGCATATTTGAGCGTCTCATGTAAAAAGATAAAATACGTCCATCAGCATGGCCTCTCATCTGTTGGTTTCCGGTCCATATTTGAGCGTCTAATGTAAGATTTTAGACTGCGTCATGCAGCATGGGCTCCGACCTGTTGGCTTCCGTTCCATATTTGAGCGCCTTGTGTAAGATGATACACTACGTCCAGCAGCAATGATTCTGATCTGTTGGTTTCTGGTGCATATTTGAGCGTCTAATGTAAAAAGATAAACTACTTCCATCAGCATGGCCTCTAATCTGTTGGTTTCCGGTCCATATTTGAGCGTCTCATGTAAGATTTTAGCCTACGGCCAGCAGCATGGCCTGTGACCTGTTGGCTTCCGGTCCATATTTGAGCGTCTTGTGTAAGATGATACTGTACGTCCAGCAGCCATGATTCTGAAATGTTAGTTTCTGGTGCTTATTTGAGCGTCCAATGTAAAAAGGTAAGCTTCGCCCAGCAGCATGGACTCTGATCTGTTGGTTTCCTGTCCATATTTGAGCGTCTAATATAAGATTTTAGACTACGTCCAGCAGCATGTCCTCCGACCTGTTGGCTACCGTTCCATATTTCAGAGCCTTTTGTAAGATGATACACTACGTCCAGCAGCCATGATTCTGATCTGTTGGTTTCTGGTGCATATTTGAGCGTCTAATGTAGAAAGATATACTACGTCCAGCAGCATGGCCTCTGATCTGTTGGTTTCCGGTCCATATTTGAGCGTCTAATGTAAGATTTTCGACTACGTCCAGCAGCATGGCTTCTGCTCTGTTGGTTTCCGGTCCATATTTGAGCGTCTAATGTAAGATTTTAGACAACGTCCAGCAGCATGGCCTCTGACCTGTTGGCTTCCGGTCCATATTTGAGCGTCTTGTGTAAGTTGATACACTACGTCTAGCAGCCATGATTCTGAACTGTTGGTTTCTGGTGCATATTTCAGCGTCTAATGTAAAAAAATAAACCACGTCCTGCAGTTGGGCCTCTGATCTGTTGGTTTCCGGTCCATATTTGAGCGTATAATGTAAGTCTTTAGACTACGTCCAGCAGCATGGCCTCTGACCTGTTAGTTTCCGATCCATATTTGAGCGTCTTGTGTAAGATCGTACACTACCTCTAACAGCCATGGCTCTGATCTGTTGGTTTCTGGTGCATATTTGAGCGTCTAATGTAAAAAAATAAACCACGTCCTGCAGCATGGCCTCTGATCTGTTGATTTCCGGTCCATATTTGAGCGTCTAATGTAAGATTTTTGACTGCGTCCAGCAGCATGGCCGCTGACCTGTTGGCTTCCGGTCCATATTTCATCGTCTTGTGTAAGATGATACACTACAACCAGCAGACCTTTTTCTGATCTCTTGGTTTCTGGTCCATATTCGAGCGTCTAATGTAAGATTTTACACTACGTCCAGCAGCATGGCCTCTGACCTTTTGGCTTCCGGTCTATATTTGGACATCTTGTGTAAGATGATACACTACGTCCAGCAGCCATGATTCTGATCTGTTGGTTTCTGGTGCATATTTGATCGTCTAATGTAAAAAGATAAACTACGTCCATCAGTATGGCCTCTGATCTGTTGGTTTCCTGTGCATATTTGAGCGTCTAATGTAAAAAGATAAACTACGCTTAGCTGCATGGCCTCTTATCTGTTGGTTTCCCATCCATATTTGAGCGTCTAATGTAAGATTTTAGACTACGTCCAGCAGCATGGCCTCTGACTTGTTAGTTTCCGATCCATATTTGAGCATCTTTTGTAAGATCGTACACTACGTCTAACAGCCATGGTTCTGATCTGTTGGTTTCTGGTGCATATTTGAGCGTCTAATGTAAAATAATAAACCACGTCCTGCAGCATGGCCTCTGATCTGTTGGTTTCCGGTCCATATTTGAACGTCTAATGTAAGATTTTAGACTGCGACCAGCAGCATGGCCTCTGACCTGTTGGATTCCGGTCCATATTTGAGCGTCTTGTGTAAGATGATACACTACATCCAGAAGCCCTTTTTCTGATCTCTTGGTTTCTGGTCCATATTCGAGCGTCTAATGTAAGATTTTACACTACGTCCAGCAGCATGGCCTCTGATCTGTTGGCTTCCGGTCAATATTTGAGCGTCTGTGTAAGATGATACACTAGGTCCAGCAGCCATGATTCTGATCTGTTGGTTTCTGGTGCATATTTGATCGTCTAATGTAAAAAGATAAACTACGTCCATCAGTATGGCCTCTGATCTGTTGGTTTCCGGTCCATATTTGAGCGTCTAATGTAAGATTTTAGACTACGACCAGCAGCATGGCCTCTGACCTCTTGGCTTCCGGTTCATATTTGAGCGTCTTGTGTAAGATGATACATAACGTCCAGCAGCCCTGTTTCTGATCTCTTGGTTTCTGGTGCATATTTGAGCGTCTAATGTAAAAAGATAAACTACGCCCAGCTGCATAGCCTCTTATCTGTTGGTTTCCCATCCATATTTGAGCGTCTAATGTAAGATTTTAGACTACGGCCAGCAGCATGGTTTCTGACCTGTTAGTTTCCGATCCATATTTGAGCGTCTTGTGTAAGATCGTACACTAAGTCTAACAGCCATGGTTCTGATCTCTTGGTTTCTGGTGCATATTTGAGCGTCTAATGTAAAATAATAAACCACGTTCTGCAGCATGGCCTCTGATCTATTGGTTTCCGGTCCATATTTGACCGTCTAATGTAAGATTTTAGACTGCGTCCAGCAGCATGGCCTCTGACCTGTTGGCTTCCGGTCCATATTTGATCGTCTTGTGTAAGATGACACACTACATCCAGCAGCCCTTTTTCTGATTTCTTGGTTTCTGGTCCATATTCGAGCGTCTCATGTAAGATTTTACACTACGTCCAGCAGCATGGCCTCTGACCTGTTGGCTTCTTGTCTATATTTATCGTCTTGTGTAAGATGATACACTACGTCCAGCAGCCATGATTCTGATCTGTTGGTTTCTGGTGCATATTTGATCGTCTAATGTAAAAAGATAAACTACGTCCATCAGTATCGCCTCTGACCTCTTGGCTTCCGGTCCATATTTGAGCGTCTTGTGTAAGATGATACACAACGTCCAGCAGCCCTGTTTCTGATCTCTTGGTTTCTGGTGCATATTTGAGCGTCTAATGTAAAAAGATAAACTACGTCCAGCAGTATGGCCTCTGATCTGTTGGATTCCGGTCTATATTTGGGCGTCTAATGTAACCTTTTAGACTACGTCCAGCAGCATGGCCTCTGACCTGTTGGCTTCCGGTCAATATTTGAACGTCTTCTGTAAGATGATACACTACGTCCAGCAGACCTGTTTCTGATCTCTTGGATTCTGGTGCATATTTGAGCGTCTAATGTAAAAAGATAAACTACGTCCAGTAGCATGGCTTCTGATCTGTTGGTTTCCGGTCCATATTTGATAGTCTAATGTAAGATTTTAGACTACGTCCAGCAGCATGGCCTCTGACCTGTTGGCTTACGGTCCATATTTGAGCGTCTTGTGTAAGATGATACACTACGTCCAGCAGCCCTGTTTCTGATCTCTTGGTTTCTGGTGCATATTTGAGCGTCTAATGTAAAAAGATAAACTACGTCCAGCAGTATGGCCTCTGATCTGTTGGATTCCGGTCTATATTTGGGCGTCTAATGTAACCTTTTAGACTACGTCCAGCAGCATGGCCTCTGACCTGTTGGCTTCCGGTCAATATTTGAACGTCTTCTGTAAGATGATACACTACGTCCAGCAGACCTGTTTCTGATCTCTTGGATTCTGGTGCATATTTGAGCGTCTAATGTAAAAAGATAAACTACGTCCAGTAGCATGGCTTCTGATCTGTTGGTTTCCGGTCCATATTTGATAGTCTAATGTAAGATTTTAGACTACGTCCAGCAGCATGGCCTCTGACCTGTTGGCTTACGGTCCATATTTGAGCGTCTTGTGTAAGATGATACACTACGTCCAGCAGCCCTGTTTCTGATCTCTTGGTTTCTGGTGCATATTTGAGCGTCTACTGTAAAAAGATAAACTACGTCCAGCAATATGGCTTCTGATCTGTTGGTTTCCGGACCATATTTGAGCGTCTAATGTAAGATTTTAGACTACGCCCAGCAGCATGGCCTCTGACCTGTTGGCTTCCGGTCCATATTTGAGCGTCTTGTGTAAGATGATACACTACGTCCAGCAGCCATGATTCTGATCTGTTGTTGTCTGGTGCATATTTGACCGTCTTATGAAAAAAAGATAAACAACGTCCAGGTGCATGGCCTGCGATCTGTTGGTTTCCGGTCCATATTTGAGCGTCTAATGTAAGATATTAGACTACGTCCAGCAGCATGGCCTGTGACCTGTTGGCTTCCGGTCCATATTTGAGCGTCTTGTGTAAGATAATACACTACGTCCAGCAGCCATGATTCTGATCTGTTGGTTTCTGGTGCATATTTGAGCGTCTAATGTAAAAAGATAAACTACGTCTATCAGCATGGTGTCTCACCTGTTGGTTTCCGGTCAATATTCGAGCCTCTAATGTAAGATTTTAGACTCCGCCCAGCAGCATGGCCTCTGACCTGTTAGTTTCCGATCCATATTTGAGCGTCTTGTGTAAGATCGTACACTACGTCTAACAGCCATGATTCTGAACTGTTGGTTTCTGGTGCATATTTGAGCGTCTAATGTAAAAAAATAAACCACGTCCTGCAGTTGGTCCTCTGGTCTGTTGGTTTCCGGTCCATATTTGAGCGTATAATGGAAGATTTTAGACTACGGCCAGCAGCATGGCTTCTGACCTGTTAGTTTCCGATCCATATTTGAGCGGCTTGTGTAAGATCGTATACTACGTCTAACATCCATGGTTCTGATCTGTTGGTTTCTGGTGCATATTTGAGCGTCTAATGTAAAAAAATCAACCACGTCCTGCAGCATGGCCTCTGATC
This sequence comes from Acanthosepion esculentum, assembly GCA_964036315.1. Lineage (NCBI taxonomy): Eukaryota > Metazoa > Mollusca > Cephalopoda > Sepiida > Sepiidae > Acanthosepion > Acanthosepion esculentum. The sequence continues at coordinate 83,305,364 of OZ038507.1, forward strand.
TGTTGGTTTCCGGTCCATATTTGAGCGTCTAATGTAAGATTTTACACTACGTCCAGCAGTATGGCCTCTGACGTGTTGGCTTCCTGTCTATATTTGAGCGTCTTGTGTAGGATGATACACTACGTCCAGCAGCCATGATTCTGATCTGTTGGTTTCAGGTGCATATTTGATAGTCTAATGTAAAAAGATAAACTACGTCCATCAGTATGGCCTCTGATCTGTTGGATTCCGGTCTATATTTGGGCGTCTAATGTAACCTTTTAGACTACGTCCAGCAGCATGGCCTCTGACCTGTTAGCTTACGGTCCATATTTGAGCGTCTTTTGAAAGATCATACACTACGTCTAGCAGCCATGTTTCTGATCTCTTGGTTTCTGGTGCATATTTGAACGTCTAATGTAAAAAGATAAACTACGCCCAGCAGCATGGCCTCTGACCTGTTGGCTTCCGGTCCATATTTGTGCGTCTTGTGTAAGATGATACACTACGTCCAGCAGCCATGATTCTGATCTGTTGGTGTCTGGTGCATATTTGAGCGTCTAATGTAAAAAGATAAACTACGTCCATCAGTATGGCCTCTGATCTGTTGGTTTCCGGTCCATATTTGAGCGTCTCATGTAAGATTTTAGACTACGCCCAGCAGCATGGCCTCTGATATCTTGGCTTCCGGTCCATATTTGAGCGTCTTGTGTAAGATTATTCACAACGTCCAGCAGCCCTGTTTCTGATCTCTTGGTTTCTGGTGCATATTTGAGCGTCTAATGTATAAAGATAAACTACGTCCAGCAGTATGGCCTCTGATCTGTTGGATTCCGGTCTATATTTGGGAGTCTAATGTAACCTTTTAGACTACGTCCAGCAGCATGGCCTCTGACCTGTTGGCTTCCGGTCCATATTTGAACGTCTTCTGTAAGATGATTCACTACGTCCAGCAGACCTGTTTCTGATCTCTTGGCTTCTGGTGCATATTTGAGCGTCTAATGTAAAAAGATAAACTACGTCCAGTAGCATGGCTTCTGATCTGTTGGTTTCCGGTCCATATTTGAGCGTCTAATGTAAGATTTTAGACTACGTCCAGCAGCATGGCCTCTGACCTGTTGTCTTCCGGTCCATATTTGAGCGTTTCTGTAAGATGATACACTACGTCCACCAGCCCTGTTTCCGATCTCTTTGTTTCTGGTGCATATTTGAGCGTCTACTGTAAAAAGATAAACTACGTCCAGCAGCATGGCCTCTGATCTGTTGGTTTCCAGTCCATATTTGAGCGTCTAATGTAAGATTTTACACTACGTCCAGCAGCATGGCCTCTGACCTCTTGGTTCCGGTCCATATTTGATCGTCTTGTGTAAGATGATAAACAACGTCCAGCAGCCCTGTTTCTGATCTCTTGGTTTGTGGTGCATATTTAAGCGTCTAATGTTAAAGGTAAACTACGTCCAGTAGCATGGCTTCTGATCTGTTTGTTTCCGGTCCATATTTGAGCGTCTAATGTAAGATTTTAGACTAAGTCTAGCAGCATGGCCTCTGACCTGTTGGCTTCCGGTCCATATTTGAGCGTCTTGTGTAAGCTGATACACTACGTCCAGCAGCCCTGTTTCTGATCTCTTGGTTTCTGGTGCATATTTGAGCGTTTAATGTAAAAAGATAAAATACGTCCAGCAGCATGGCCTCTGATCTGTTGGATTCCTGCCCATATTTGTGCGTCTAATGTAAGATTTTAGACTACGTCCAGCCGCATGGCCTCTGACCCGTTGGCTTCCGGTCCATATTTGAGCGTCTTGTGTAAGATGATACACTATGTCCAGCAGCCGTGATTCTGATCTTTTGGCTTCTGGTGGATATTTGAGCCTCTAATGTAAAAAGATAAAATACGTCCGGGTGCATGGCCTGCGATCTGTTGGTTTCCAGTCCATATTTGAGCGTCTAATGTAAGCTTTTAGACTACGTCCAGCCGCATTGACTCTGACGTGTTGGCTTCCGGTCCATATTTGAGCATTTTGTGTAAGATGATACACTACGTCCAGCAGCCCTGTCTCTCATCTCTTGGTTTCTGGTTCATATTTGAGCTTCTAATGTAAAAAGATAAACTACTTCCAGCAGCATGGCCTCTGATCTTTTGGTTTCCGGTCCATATTTGAGCCTCTAATGTAAGATATTACATGACGTCCAGCAGCATGGCCTCTGACCTGTTGGCTTCCGGTCCATATTTGTGCGACTTGTGTAAGATGATACACTACGTCCAGCAACCATGATTCTGATCTGTTGGTGTCTGGTGCATATTTTAGCGTCTAATGTAAAAAGATAAACTACTTCATGCAGCATGGCCTCGTATCTGTTGTTTTCCGGTCCATATTTGAGCGTCTAATGTAAGATTTTAGACTACGTCCAGCAGCCCTGTTTCTGACCTCTTTGTTCCTGATGCATATTAAAGCGTCTAATGTAAAAAGATAAACTACGCCCAGCAGCAGAGCCTCTGATCTGTTGGTTTCCGGCCCATATTTGAGCGTCTAATTTAAGATTTTAGACTGCGTCCAGCAGCATAGCCTCTGACCTGTTGGCTTCCAGTCCATATTTGAGCGTCTTGTGTGAGATGATACACTACGTCCAGCAGCCAACAATTCTGATCTGTTTGTTCTGGTGCATATTTGAGCCTCTAATGTAAAAAGATAATCTAAGTCCAGCAGCATGGCATATGAACTGTTGGTATCCGGTCCATATTTATGCGTCTAATATAAGATTTTAGACTACGTCCAGCAGCATGGCCTCTGACCTGATGACTTCCGGTCCATATTTGAGAGTCTTGTGTAAGATGATACACTACGTCCAGCAGCCCTGTTACTGATCTATTGGTTTCTGGTGCATATTTGAGCGTCTAATGTAAAAAGATAAACTACGTCCAGCAGCATAGCCTCTGATCTGTTGGTTTCCAGTCCATATTTGAGCGTCTAATGTAAGATTTTCAACTACGTCCAGCAGCATGGCCTCTGACCTGTTGGCTTCCGGTCCTTATTTGAGCGTCTTGTGTAAGATGATACACTACATCCAGCAGCACTGTTTCTGATCTCTTGGTTTCTCGTGCATATTTGAGCGTCTAATGTAAAAAGATAAACTACGTTCAGCAGCATGGCCTCTGATCTGTTGGTTTCCGGTCCATATTTGTGAGTCTAATGTAAGATTTTAGACTACGTCCAGCCGCATGGCCTCTGACCTGTTGGCTTCCGGTCCATATTTGTGCGTCTTATGTAAGATGATACACTACGTCCAGCAGCCCTGTTTCTCATCTCTTGGTTTCTGGTGCATATTTGAGCGTCTAATGTAAAAAGATAAACTACCCGCAGCAGCATGGCCTCTCATCTGTTGGTTTCCAGTCCATATTTTAGCGTCTAATGTAAGATTTTAAACTACGTCCAGTAGTATGGCCTCTGACCTGTTGGCTTCTGTTCCATAATTGAGCGTCCTGTGTAAGATGATTCACTACGTCCAGCAGCCATGATTCCGTGCTATTGGTTTCTGGTGCATATTTTAGCGTCTAATGTAAAAAGATAAACTACCTCCAGCAGCATGGCTTCTGATCTGTAGGTTTCCGGTCAATATTTGAGCGACTAATGTAAGATTTTAGACTACGTACAGCAGCATGGCCTCTGAACTCTTGGCTTCCGGTCCATATTTGAGCGTCTTTTGTAAGATGATACACAACGTCCAGCAGCCCTGTTTCTGATCTCTTGGTTTCTGGTGCATATTTGAGCGTCTAATGTAAAAAGATAATCTACGCCGAGCAGCATGGCCTCTGATCTGTTGGTTTGCGGTCCATATTTGAGCGTCTAATGTAAGATTTTAGACTACGTCCAGAAGCATGGCCTCTGACCTGTTGGCTTCCGGTCTATATTTTAGCGTCTTCTGTAACTTGATACACTACTTCCAGCAGACCTGTTTCTGATCTCTTGGTTTCTGGTGCATATTTGTGCGTCTTATTTAAAAAGATAAACTACGTCCAGCAGCATGGCCTCTGATCTGTTGGTTTCCGGTCCATATTTGAGCGTCTAAAGTTACGACACGCACCCAGGAGACTATACCAGAAAGACCCATGCAGACGACCCCCAGTCCCAGAAAGTCCCATGCAGAAGACACCCCACCCAGGAGACAGTCCTAGATATCCCACGCAGACGACCCCCCACCCAGGAGACAGTCCCAGAAAGTCCCACGCAGACTAGCCCCAGTCCAAGAAAGTCCCACACAGACGACCCCCAGACAGGAGAGTGTCCCAGCAAGTCCCACGCAGACGACCCCAAGCACCAGCAAGTCCCATGCCGACGACCCCCCACCCACGAGACAGTCCAAGAAAGACCCACGCAGACGATTCCCAGTCCAAGAATGTCCCAAGCAGACGACCCCCCACCCAGGAGAGAGTCACAGAAAGACCCACGCAGACGGCCCCCAGTCCCAGAAAGTCCCACACAGACGACCCACAGTCCTAGAAAGTCCCACGCAGACGACCCCCCACCCAGGAGACAGTCCCAGAAAGTCCTACGTTGACAACCCACAGTCCCTGAAAGTCCCACGCAGACGACCCCCAGTCCCAGAGAGTCCCACGCAGACGACCCCCCACCCAGGAGACAGTCCCAGAAAGTCACACGCAGACGACCCCCAGTCCAAGAAAGTCCCAAAAAGAAGACCCCCCATCCAGGAGACAGTCCCAGGAACTCCCACGCGGACGACCCCCAATCCCAGAAAGTCCCACGCAGACGACACCCACCCAGGAGACAGTCCCAGAAAGTTCCACGGAGACGACCCCCAGTCCCACAAAGTCCCAAGCGGATGACCCCCAGTCCCAGAAAGTCCCACGCAGACGAACCCCACCCAGTAGACAGTCTCAGAAAGTCAAACGCAGACGACTCCCAGTCCCAGAAATTACCATGCAGACAACCCCCCACCCAGGAGACAGTCCCAAATATCCCACGCAGTCGACCCCCACCCACGAGACAGTCCCAGAAAGTCCCACGCAGACGACCCCCAGTCCAAGAAAGTCCTACGCAGACGACCCCCCACCAAGGAGACAGTCCCAGAACGTCCCACGCAGACGACCCCCCACCCAGGTGACAGTCCCAGAAAGTCTCACGCAGACGACCTCCAGTCCCAGAAAGTCCCACGCAGACGACACACCACCAAGGAGACATTCCCAGAAAGACCCACGCAGACGACCGCCACTCCCAGAAAGTCCCACGCAGACGGCCCCCAGTCCCAGAAAGTCCCACCCAGACGAACCACAATACCAGAAAGTCCCACGCAGACGACCCCCCACCATGGAGACAGTCCCAGATATCCCACGCAGACGACACCCTACCCAGGAGACAGTCCCAGCAAGTCCCACGCAGACGACACCCCACCAGGAGACAGTCCCAGAAAGTCCGACGCAGACTACCCCACACTCAGGAGAGATGCCTAGATAGACCCACGCAGATGACCCCAACCCCGAGACACTCCCAGAAAATCCCACGCAGACGCCCCCCACCCAGGAGACAGTCCCAGAAAGTTCCACGGAGACGACCCCCAGTCCCACAAAGTCCCACGCGGATGACCCCCAGTCCCAGAAAGTCCCACGCAGACGAACCCCACCCAGGAGACAATCTCAGAAAGTCGCACGCAGACGACTCCCAGTCCCAGAAATTCCCATGCAGACAACCCCCCACGCAGAAGACAGTCGCAAATATCCCACGCAGTCGACCCCCACCCAGGAGACAGTCCCAGAAAGTCCCACGCAGACGACCCCCAGTCCAAGAAAGTGCTACGCAGACGAAACCCCACCAAGGAGACAGTCCCAGAACGTCCCACGCAGACGACCCCCCACCCAGGTGACAGTCCCAGAAAGTCTCACGCAGAAGAACCCCCACCCCACAAGCAATCCCAGGCTGCTACAAAACGACATCTCCTGACTCTTTTTTTAAAAGTGCCTTACAATCAATCTCAGCCTGCTACAAGCCGAATACGCCTGGCTCTTTCGTGAAACTGCCTTTCAAGCAATCTCAGGCCGCTACAAATCGACATATGCTGGCTCTTTTGTTACAACTGCCTTACAAGCAATCTCAGGCTGCAGAAATATGAATTATCCTGGCTTTTGTGCGAATTGCCTTACAAGCAATCCCAGGCGGCTACGAGCCGATTTCTCCTGGCCGTTTTATGGCAACTGCCTTTCAAGAAATCTCAGGTTGCTTCAAGCCGAATTCTCATTGCGCTTTTGTGACAACTGCCTTACAAGCAATGTCAGGCGGCTACGAGCCGACTTCTCTTGGCGCTTTTGTGAAAACTGCCTTACAAGTAATCTCAGGCTGCTACAAGCCGAATTCTCCTGACTCTTTTGTGACAACTGCCTTACAAGCAATTTCAGGCTGCCGCTTGTCCAATTCTCCTGACTTTTTGTGCCAATTGCATTACAAGCAATCCCAGGCTGCTACGAACCGATTTCTCCTGGCTCGTTTGTGGCATCTGCCTTACAAGCATTCTCAGGCTGCAGCAATATGAATTCGCCTGGTTTTTTGTGCGAATTGCCTTACAAGCAATAACAGGCGGCTACGAGCCGATTTCTCCTGGCTCTTTTGTGGCAACTGCATTACAAGAAATCTCAGGCTGCTTGAAGCCGATTTCTCCTGGCGCTTTTGTGACAACTGCCTTACAAGCAATGTCAGGCTGCTACGAGCCGATTTCTCTTGGCTCTTTTGTGCAAACTGCCTAACAAGCAATGTCAGGCTGCTACGAGCCGACTTCTCCTGGCTCTTTTGTGGCAACTGCCTTACAAGAAATCTCAGGCTGTACAAGCCGAATTCTCCTGGCGCTTTTGTGACAACTGCCTTACAAGCAATGTTAGGCTTCTACGAGCCGACTTCTCTTGGCTCTTTTGTGAAAACTGCCTTACATGTAATATCAAGCCGCTACAAATCGACATCTCCTGTCTCTTTTTTGACAACTCCATTACAAGCAATCTCAGGCTGCCGCCAGGACAGTTCTCCTGACTTTTTGTACCAATTGTCTTAAAAGCAATCCCAGGCGGCTACGTGCCGATTTCTCCTGGCACTTTTGTGAAAACTGCCTTACAAGCAATCTCAGGCTGCAGCTAGTCCAATTCTCCTGATTTTTTGTGCCAATTGCCTTAAAAGCAATCCCATGCTGCTACGAACGGATTTCTCCTGGCTCATTTGTGGCATCTGACTTACAAGCATTCTCAGGCTGCAGCAATATGAATTCTGCTGGCTTTTTGTGCAAATTGCCTTACAAGCAATCCCAGGCAGCTATGAGCCGATTTCTCTTGGCTCTTTTGTGAAAACTGCCTTACAAGTAATCTCAGGCTGCTACAAGCCGAAATATCCTGGCGCTTTTATGACAACTGCCTTACAAGCAATGTCAGGCTGCTACGAGCCGACGTCTCTTGGCTCTTTTGTGAAAACTTCCTTACAAGTAATATCTGGCCGCTACAAATATACATCTCCTGTCTCTTTTGTGACAACTGCCTTACAAGCCATCTCAGCCTGATACAAGATGAATACGCCTGGCTCTTTTGTGAAACTGCCTTGCAAGCAATCTCAGGCCGATACAAATCGACATCTCGTGTCTTTTTTGTGACAACTGCCTTACAAGCAATATCAGGCTGCCGCTAGCCCAATTCTCCTGACTTTTTGTGATAACTGCCTTACAAGCAATCTCAGGCTGCTACAAGCCGAATTCACCTGGCTCTATTGTGACAACTGCCTTACAAGCAATCTCAGGCTGCAACAATCCCCATTCTCCTGGCTTTTTGTACAATTGCCTTACAAGCAATCCCAGGCGGCTACGAATCGATTTCTCCTGGCTCATTTGTGGCAACTGTCTTACAAGCAATATCAGGCTGCTGCAAGCCGAATCCTCCTGGCTCTTTTGTGCAAATTGCCTTACAAGCAATCCCTGGCGTCTAAGACCCGACTTCTCTAGGTTCTTTTGTGAAAACTGCCTTAAAAGCAATCTCATGCTGCTACAAAACGACATCTCCTGTTAATTTTTTTAAAAACTGCCTTACAAGCAATCTCAGGCCGCTACAAATCGACATATCCTGACTCTTTTGTGACAACTACCTTACAAGCAATCTTAGGCTGCCGCTAGTCCAATTCTCCTGACTTTTTGTGCCAATTGCCTTACAAGCACTCCCAGGCTGTTACGAACCGATTTCTCCTGGCTCAATTGTGGCATCTGCCTTACAAGCATCCTCAGGCTGCAGCAATATGAATTATCGTAGCTTTTTCTGCGAATTGCCTTACAAGCAATCCCAAGCGGCTACGAGCCGATTCTCAAAGCGCTTTTGTGACAACTGCCTTACAAGCAATGTCAGGCTGCTACGAGCCGACTTCCGTTGGCTTTTTGTGGAAACAGCCTTACAAGTAATATCAGGCTGCTACAAAACGACATCTCATGTCTCTTTTGTGAAACTGTCTTACAAGCAATCTCAGGCCGCTACAAACCGAATACGCCTGGCACTTTTGTGAAACTGCCTTGCAAGCAATCTCAGGCCGCTACAAATTGACATCTCCTGCCTCTTTTGTGACAACTGCCTTACAAGCAATCTCAGGCTGCAGCTAGGACAGTTATCCTGACTCTTTGTACCAATTGCATTAAAAGTAATCCCGGACGGCTACGTGCCTGTTTCTCCTGGCTCTTTTGTGGTAACTGCCTTACAAGCAATCCCAGGCGGCTACGAGCCGATTTCTCCTAGCTCATTTTTGGCAACTGCCTTACAAGCAATCTCAGTCTGCTGCAAGCCGAATACTCCTGGCTCTTTTGTGCAAATTGCCTTACAAGTAATCCCAGGCGTCTAAGAGCTGACTTCTCTTGTCTCTTTTGTGAAAACTGCATTAAAAGACATCTCAGGCTGCTACAAAATGACATCACCTGTCTCTTTTTAAAAAACTGCCTTACAAGCAATATCAAACTGCTACAAGCCGAATACGCCTGGCTCTTTTGTGAAACTGCCTTACAAGCAATCTCAGGCTGCCGCTAGTCCAATTCTCCTGACTTTTTGTGCCAATTGCCTTCCAAGCAATCACAGTCTGCTACGAACCGATTTCTCCTGGCTCATTTGTGGCATCTGCCATACAAGCATTCTCAGACTAAGGCAATATGAATTCTGGCTTTTTGTGCTAATTGACTTACAAGCAATCCCAGGCGGCTACGAGCCGATTTCTTCTGCCTCTTTTGTGGCAACTGCCTTACAAGAAATATCAGGCTGCTATAAGCCGAATTCTCCTGGCGCTTTTGTGACAACTGCCTTACAAGCAATGTCAGGCTGCTACGAGCCGACTTCTTTTGGCTCTTTTGTGAAAACAGCCTTAAAAGAAATCTCAGGCTGCTACAAAACGACATCTCCTGTCTCTTATGTGAAACTGCCTTACAAGCAATCTCAGGCCGCTACAAGCCGAATACACCTGTCTCTTTTGTTAAACTGCCTTGCAAGCAATCTCTTTTGTGACAACTGCCTAACAAGCTATCCCAGGCGGCTCCGAGCCGATTTCTCTTGGCCCATTTTTGGCAACTGCCTTACAAGTAATCCTTGGCTTCTACAAGCCGAATTCTCCTGGCGCTTTTGTGACAACTGCCTTACAAGCAATGTTAGGCAATGTTAGGCAGCTACAAGCCGACTCCTCTTGGCTCTTTTGTGAAAACTGCCTTACAAGTAATATCAGGCCGCTACAAATCGACATCTCCTGTCTCTTTTGTGAAAACTGCCTTACAAGCAATCTCAGGCTGCCGCCAGGACAGTTCTCCTGACTTTTTGTTCCAATTGCCTTAAAAGCAATCCCAGGCGGCTACGTGCCGATTTCTCCTGGCGCTTTTGTGGTAACTGCCTTACAAGCAATCTCAGGCTGCTACAAGCCGAATTCTCCTGGTTCTATTGTGACAACTGCCTTACAAGCAATCTCATGCTGCTGCAATCCCAATTCTTCTATCTTTTTGTGCCAATTGCCTTACAAGCAATCCCAGGCGGCTACGAGCCGATTTCGCCTGGCTCATTTGTGGTAAATGCCTTACAAGCAATCTCAAGCTGCTGCAAGCCGAATTCTCCTGGGGCTTTTGTGCATATTGCCTTACAAGCAATCACAGGCGTCTACGAGATGACTTCTCTTGTCTCTTTTTTTGATAACTGACTTAAAAGCAATCTCAGGCTGGCTGCAAGCCGAATTCTCCTGGCTCTTTTGTGCAAATTGCCTTACAAGCAATCCCAGGCGTCTACGAGCAGACTTCTCTTGTCTCTTTTTTTGATAACTGCCTTAAAATCAATCTCAGGCTGCTACAAATCGACATCTCCTGTCTCTTTTTTAAAGTGCCTTACAATCAATCTCAGCCTGCTACAAACCGAATACGCCTGGCTCTTTTGTGAAACTGCCTTACAAGCAATCTCAGGCATCCGCTAGTCCAATTCTCCCGATTTTTTGTGCCAATTGTCTTACAAGCAATCCCAGGCTGCTACGAACCGATTTCTCGTTGCTCATTGGTGGCATCTGCGTTACAAGCATACTCAGGGTGCAGCAATATGAATTCACCTGGCTTTTTGTGCGAATTGCCTTACAAGCAATCCCAGGCGGCTACAAATCGACATATCCTGGCTCTTTTTTGACCACTGCCTTACAAGCAATGTCAGGCTGCTACGAGCCGAATTCTCTTGGCTATTTTGTAAAAACTAACTTACAAGTAATCCTTGGCTTCTACAAGCCGAATTCTCCTGGTGCTTTTGTGACAACTGCCTTACAAGCAATGCCAGGCAGCTACAAGCCGACTTCTCTTGGCTCTTTTGTGAAAACTGCCTTACAAGTAATATCAGGCCGCTACAAATCGACATATCCTGTCTCATTTGTGACAACTGCCTTACAAGTGATATCAAGCTGCTACAAAACGACATCTCCTGTCTCTTTTTTGTGAAACTGCCTTACAAGCAATCTCAGGCTGCTACAAGCCGAATACGCCTGGCTCTTTTGTGCAAATTGCCTTACAATCAATCCCAGGCGTCTACGAGCCGACTTCTCTTGTCTCTTTTGTGAAAACTGCCTTACAAGCAATCTCAGGCTGCAGACAGGACAGTTCTCCTGACGTTTTGTGCCAATTGCCTTAAAAGCAATCCCAGGCGGCTACGTGCCGATTTCTCCTGGCTCTTTTGTGGTAACTGCCTTACAAGAAATCTCAGGCTGCTACAAGCCGAATTCTCCTGGTTCTATTGTGACAACTGCCTTAAAAGCAATCTCAGGCTGCAGCAATCCCAATTCTCCAAGTTTGTTTTGCCAATTGGCTTACAAGTAATGCCAGGTGGCTACGAGCCGATTTCTCTTGGCCGTTTTGTGGCAACTGCCTTACAATAAGTCTCATGCTGCTACAAGCCCAATTCTCCTGGCGCTTTTGTGACAACTGCCTTACAAGCAATCTCAGGCCGCTACAAGCCGAATACACCTGTCTCTTTTGTTAAACTGCCTTGCAAGCAATCTCTTTTGTGACAACTGCCTAACAAGCTATCCCAGGCGGCTCCGAGCCGATTTCTCTTGGCCCATTTTTGGCAACTGCCTTACAAGTAATCCTTGGCTTCTACAAGCCGAATTCTCCTGGCGCTTTTGTGACAACTGCCTTACAAGCAATGTTAGGCAATGTTAGGCAGCTACAAGCCGACTCCTCTTGGCTCTTTTGTGAAAACTGCCTTACAAGTAATATCAGGCCGCTACAAATCGACATCTCCTGTCTCTTTTGTGAAAACTGCCTTACAAGCAATCTCAGGCTGCCGCCAGGACAGTTCTCCTGACTTTTTGTTCCAATTGCCTTAAAAGCAATCCCAGGCGGCTACGTGCCGATTTCTCCTGGCGCTTTTGTGGTAACTGCCTTACAAGCAATCTCAGGCTGCTACAAGCCGAATTCTCCTGGTTCTATTGTGACAACTGCCTTACAAGCAATCTCATGCTGCTGCAATCCCAATTCTTCTATCTTTTTGTGCCAATTGCCTTACAAGCAATCCCAGGCGGCTACGAGCCGATTTCGCCTGGCTCATTTGTGGTAAATGCCTTACAAGCAATCTCAAGCTGCTGCAAGCCGAATTCTCCTGGGGCTTTTGTGCATATTGCCTTACAAGCAATCACAGGCGTCTACGAGATGACTTCTCTTGTCTCTTTTTTTGATAACTGCCTTAAAAGCAATCTCAGGCTGGCTGCAAGCCGAATTCTCCTGGCTCTTTTGTGCAAATTGCCTTACAAGCAATCCCAGGCGTCTACGAGCAGACTTCTCTTGTCTCTTTTTTTGATAACTGCCTTAAAATCAATCTCAGGCTGCTACAAATCGACATCTCCTGTCTCTTTTTTAAAGTGCCTTACAATCAATCTCAGCCTGCTACAAACCGAATACGCCTGGCTCTTTTGTGAAACTGCCTTACAAGCAATCTCAGGCATCCGCTAGTCCAATTCTCCCGATTTTTTGTGCCAATTGTCTTACAAGCAATCCCAGGCTGCTACGAACCGATTTCTCGTTGCTCATTGGTGGCATCTGCGTTACAAGCATACTCAGGGTGCAGCAATATGAATTCACCTGGCTTTTTGTGCGAATTGCCTTACAAGCAATCCCAGGCGGCTACAAATCGACATATCCTGGCTCTTTTTTGACCACTGCCTTACAAGCAATGTCAGGCTGCTACGAGCCGAATTCTCTTGGCTATTTTGTAAAAACTAACTTACAAGTAATCCTTGGCTTCTACAAGCCGAATTCTCCTGGTGCTTTTGTGACAACTGCCTTACAAGCAATGCCAGGCAGCTACAAGCCGACTTCTCTTGGCTCTTTTGTGAAAACTGCCTTACAAGTAATATCAGGCCGCTACAAATCGACATATCCTGTCTCATTTGTGACAACTGCCTTACAAGTGATATCAAGCTGCTACAAAACGACATCTCCTGTCTCTTTTTTGTGAAACTGCCTTACAAGCAATCTCAGGCTGCTACAAGCCGAATACGCCTGGCTCTTTTGTGCAAATTGCCTTACAATCAATCCCAGGCGTCTACGAGCCGACTTCTCTTGTCTCTTTTGTGAAAACTGCCTTACAAGCAATCTCAGGCTGCAGACAGGACAGTTCTCCTGACGTTTTGTGCCAATTGCCTTAAAAGCAATCCCAGGCGGCTACGTGCCGATTTCTCCTGGCTCTTTTGTGGTAACTGCCTTACAAGAAATCTCAGGCTGCTACAAGCCGAATTCTCCTGGTTCTATTGTGACAACTGCCTTAAAAGCAATCTCAGGCTGCAGCAATCCCAATTCTCCAAGTTTGTTTTGCCAATTGGCTTACAAGTAATGCCAGGTGGCTACGAGCCGATTTCTCTTGGCCGTTTTGTGGCAACTGCCTTACAATAAGTCTCATGCTGCTACAAGCCCAATTCTCCTGGCGCTTTTGTGACAACTGCCTTACAAGCAATCTCAGGCCGCTACAAGCCGAATACACCTGTCTCTTTTGTTAAACTGCCTTGCAAGCAATCTCTTTTGTGACAACTGCCTAACAAGCTATCCCAGGCGGCTCCGAGCCGATTTCTCTTGGCCCATTTTTGGCAACTGCCTTACAAGTAATCCTTGGCTTCTACAAGCCGAATTCTCCTGGCGCTTTTGTGACAACTGCCTTACAAGCAATGTTAGGCAATGTTAGGCAGCTACAAGCCGACTCCTCTTGGCTCTTTTGTGAAAACTGCCTTACAAGTAATATCAGGCCGCTACAAATCGACATCTCCTGTCTCTTTTGTGAAAACTGCCTTACAAGCAATCTCAGGCTGCCGCCAGGACAGTTCTCCTGACTTTTTGTTCCAATTGCCTTAAAAGCAATCCCAGGCGGCTACGTGCCGATTTCTCCTGGCGCTTTTGTGGTAACTGCCTTACAAGCAATCTCAGGCTGCTACAAGCCGAATTCTCCTGGTTCTATTGTGACAACTGCCTTACAAGCAATCTCATGCTGCTGCAATCCCAATTCTTCTATCTTTTTGTGCCAATTGCCTTACAAGCAATCCCAGGCGGCTACGAGCCGATTTCGCCTGGCTCATTTGTGGTAAATGCCTTACAAGCAATCTCAAGCTGCTGCAAGCCGAATTCTCCTGGGGCTTTTGTGCATATTGCCTTACAAGCAATCACAGGCGTCTACGAGATGACTTCTCTTGTCTCTTTTTTTGATAACTGCCTTAAAAGCAATCTCAGGCTGGCTGCAAGCCGAATTCTCCTGGCTCTTTTGTGCAAATTGCCTTACAAGCAATCCCAGGCGTCTACGAGCAGACTTCTCTTGTCTCTTTTTTTGATAACTGCCTTAAAATCAATCTCAGGCTGCTACAAATCGACATCTCCTGTCTCTTTTTTAAAGTGCCTTACAATCAATCTCAGCCTGCTACAAACCGAATACGCCTGGCTCTTTTGTGAAACTGCCTTACAAGCAATCTCAGGCATCCGCTAGTCCAATTCTCCCGCTTTTTGTGCCAATTGTCTTACAAGCAATCCCAGGCTGCTACGAACCGATTTCTCGTTGCTCATTGGTGGCATCTGCGTTACAAGCATACTCAGGGTGCAGCAATATGAATTCACCTGGCTTTTTGTGCGAATTGCCTTACAAGCAATCCCAGGCGGCTACAAATCGACATATCCTGGCTCTTTTTTGACCACTGCCTTACAAGCAATGTCAGGCTGCTACGAGCCGAATTCTCTTGGCTATTTTGTAAAAACTAACTTACAAGTAATCCTTGGCTTCTACAAGCCGAATTCTCCTGGTGCTTTTGTGACAACTGCCTTACAAGCAATGCCAGGCAGCTACAAGCCGACTTCTCTTGGCTCTTTTGTGAAAACTGCCTTACAAGTAATATCAGGCCGCTACAAATCGACATATCCTGTCTCATTTGTGACAACTGCCTTACAAGTGATATCAAGCTGCTACAAAACGACATCTCCTGTCTCTTTTTTGTGAAACTGCCTTACAAGCAATCTCAGGCTGCTACAAGCCGAATACGCCTGGCTCTTTTGTGCAAATTGCCTTACAATCAATCCCAGGCGTCTACGAGCCGACTTCTCTTGTCTCTTTTGTGAAAACTGCCTTACAAGCAATCTCAGGCTGCAGACAGGACAGTTCTCCTGACGTTTTGTGCCAATTGCCTTAAAAGCAATCCCAGGCGGCTACGTGCCGATTTCTCCTGGCTCTTTTGTGGTAACTGCCTTACAAGAAATCTCAGGCTGCTACAAGCCGAATTCTCCTGGTTCTATTGTGACAACTGCCTTAAAAGCAATCTCAGGCTGCAGCAATCCCAATTCTCCAAGTTTGTTTTGCCAATTGGCTTACAAGTAATGCCAGGTGGCTACGAGCCGATTTCTCTTGGCCGTTTTGTGGCAACTGCCTTACAATAAGTCTCATGCTGCTACAAGCCCAATTCTCCTGGCGCTTTTGTGACAACTGCCTTACAAGCAATGTCAGGCCGCTAAAATCGACATATCCTGGCTCATTTTTGAAAACTGCCTTATAAGCAATCTCAGGCTGCTGCAAGCCGAATTCTCCTGGCTCTTTTGTGCAAATTGCCTTACAAGCAATCCCAGGCTTCTACGAACCGACTTCTCTTGTCTCTTTTGTGAAATCTGCCTTAAAAGCAATCTCAGGCTGCTACAAACGACATCTCATGTCTGTTTTTTTAAACTGCCTTACAAGCATTCTCAGGATGCAGCAATATGAATTCTCCTGGCTTTTTGTGCGAATTGCCTTACAAGCAATCCCAGGTTGCTACGAGCCAATTTCTCCTGGCCCTTTTGTGGCAACTGCCTTACAAGAAATCTCAGGTTACTACAAGCCGAATTCTTTTGGCACTTTTGTGACAACTGCCTTACAAGCAATGTCAGGCTGCTACGAGCCGACTTCTCTTGGCTCTTATGTGAAAACTGCCTTACAAGTAATCTCAGGCTGCTACAAGCCGAATCCTCCTGGCACTTTTGTGACAGCTGCCTTACAAGCAATATCAGGCTGCCGCCAGGACAGTTCTCCTGACTTTTTGTGCCAATTGACTTAATAGCAATCCCAGGCGGCTACGAGCTGATTTCTCCTGGCTCATTTGTGGCAACTCCCTTACAAGCAATCTCAGGCTGATGCATAACGAATTCTCCTGGCTCTTTTGCGCAAATTGCCTTACAAGCAATCCCAGGCGTCTACGAGCCGACTTCTCTTGTCGCTTTTGTGAAAACTGCCTTACAAGCAATCTCAGGCTGCTACAAAACGACATCTCTTGGCTCTTTTGTGAAACTGCCTTACAAGCAATCTCAGGCTGCCGCTAGTCCAATTCTCCTGATTTTTTGTGCCAATTGCCTTACAAGCAATCCCCGAAATTCAACGGTATGGGGACTTGTGTTAGTTCATTTGCGGATATTGTCATGCAGCCCAAAACTGGGAAATCAGTCATATTTCACTTGTTTATAAATTTTTTCCAGTAAAAGTAATATTTTAAAAATGGGAATCAAATTGTGTGCAATTATTTGTTTGGTCTATGTTTACTGGTATATTTCATTTGGTCAGATAGTAAAAAGTACAGCTTTCACCATGTGGGCTGTATGTCGTCTGACAATTTACAGCGTCCGAATTACAGTGTGCACAATAAGACTGCATTTCTAATTTTTCCATTTTATCGAATCAACAAAATATTGGTGTCCAATTGTCGGCAATTTCTTACCTTATCCATAAAAACAAAAGATTTTTCGACACCTTGAATAGAGTCGAGGCGAAATTCAACGGTATGGGGACTTGTGTTAGCTCATTTGCGGAAATAGTCATGCAGCCCTAAACTGGGAAATATGTCATATTTCACTTTTTTATAACTTTTTTCCAGTAAAAGAAATATTTTATAAATGGGTATCAAATTGTGTGCAATTATTTGTTTGGTCTATGTCTACAGGGATTTTTAATTTGGTCAGATAGTAAAAAGTACAGTTTTCACCATGTGCGCGGTATGTCGTCTGAAAATTTACAGCGTCAGAATTACAGTGTGCACAATAAGACTGCATTTCTAATTTTTCTTTTTATAGCATCCACAAAATATTGGTGTCCAATTGTCGGGAATTTCTTACCTTATCCATAATTACAAAAGTTTTTTCGACACGTTGAATAGAGTCGAGTCGAAATTCAACGGTATGTGGACTTGTGTTCGCTCATTTGCGGAAATTGCCACGCGGCCCTAAACTGGGAAATCAGTCATAATTCACTTGTTTATAACTTTTTTCTAGTAAAAGAAATATTTTCAAAATGGGTATCAAATTGTGTGCAATTATTTGATTTGTCTATTTTTACAGGGATTTTTCATTTGGTCAGATAGTAAAAAGTACAGCTTTCACCATGTGCGCGGTATGTTGTCTGACAATTTACAGCGTCCGAATTCCAGTGTGCACAATAAGACTGCATTTCTAATTTTTCCTTTTCATAGAATCCACAAAATATTGCTGTCCAATTGTCGAGAATTTCTTGCCTTATCCATAATTACAAAAGTTTTTTCGCCAACTTGATTAGAGTCGATTCGAAATTCAACTGTATGGGGACTTGTGTTAGCTAATTTGCGGAAATTGTCATGCGGCCCTAAACTGGGAAATCAGTCATATTTCACTTGTTTATAATTTTTTCCAGTAAAAGAAATATTTTTGAAATGGGTCTCAAATTGTGTTTAATTATTTGATTTGTCTATGTTTACAGGGATTTTTCATTTGGTCAGATAGTAAAAAGTACAGCTTTCACCATGTGCGCGGTATGTCGTCTGACAATTTACAGCGTCTGAATTCCAGTGTGCACAATAAGACTGCATTTCTAATATTTCCATTTTATAGAATCCACAAAATATTGGTGTCCAATTTTCGGAAATTTCTTACCTTATCCATAATTACGAAAGTTTTTTCGACACCTTGAATAGAGTCGAGGCGAAATTCAACGGTATGGGGACTTCTGTTAACTCATTTGCTGAAATTGTCATGCGGACCTCAACTGGGTAATCAGTAATATTTCAATTGTTTATAACTTTTTTATAGTAAAAGAAATATTTTCAAAATCGGTATCAAATTGTGTGCAATTATTTGGTCGGTCTATGTATACAGGGATTTTTCATTTGGTCAGATAGTAAAAAGTACAGCTTTCACCATGTGCTATCTCAGACTGCTCTAAGCCGAATTCTCCTGGTTCTATTGTGACAACTCCCTTACAAGCAATCTCAGGCTGGCTGCAAGCCGAATTCTCCTGGCTCTTTTGTGCAAATTGCCCTACAAGCAATCCCAGGCGTCTACGAGCCGACTTCTCTTGTCTCTTTTGTGAAAATTGCCTTAAAAGCAATCTCAGGCTGCTACAAAACGGCATGTCGTGACTCTATTTTTAATAGTGCCCTACAATCAATCTCAGCCTTCTACAAGCCGAATACACCTGGCTCTTTTGTTAAACTGCCTTAAAAGCAATCTCAGGCCGCTACAAATCGACATGTCCTGTCTCTTTTGTGACAACTGCATTACAAGCAATCTCAGGCTGCTACAAGCCGAATTCTCCTGGTTCTATTGTGACAACAGCCTTAAAAGTAATCTCAGGCTGCAGCAATCCCAATTGTCCTGGCTTTTGTTTTCAATTGCCTTACAAGCAATCCCAGGCGGCTACGAGCCGATTTCTCCTGGCTCATTTGTGGCAACTGCCTTACAAGCAATCTCAGTCTGCTGCAAGCTGAATACTCCTGGCTCTTTTGTGCAAATTGCCTTACAAGAAATCCCAGGCGTCTAAGAGCTGACTTCTCTAGTCTCTTTTGTGAAAACTGCATTAAAAGATATCTCAGGCTGCTACAAAACGACATCACCTGTCTCTTTTCTTAAAAACTGCCTTACAAGCAATCTCAGACTGCTACAAGCCGAATACGCCTGGCTCATTTGTGGCATCTGCCATACAAGCATTCTCAGGCTAAAGCAATATGAATTCTTGCTTTTTGTGCTATTTGACTTACAAGCAATCCCAGGCGGCTACGAGCCGATTTCTTATGCCTCTTTTGTGGCAACTGCCTTACAAGAAATCTTAGGCTGCTATAAGACGAATTCTCCTGGCGCTTTTGTGACAACCGCCTTACAAGCAATGTCAGGCTGCTACGAGCCGACGTCTCTTGGCTCTTTTCTGAAAACAGCCTTAAAAGAAATCTCAGGCTGCTACAAAACGACATCTCCTGTCTCTTTTGTGAAACTGCCTTACAAGCAATCTCAGGCTGCTACAAGCCGAATTCTCCTGGCGCTTTTGTGACAATTGCCTTACAAGCTATCCCAGGCGGCTCCGAGCCAATTTCTCTTGGCCCGTTTGTGGCAACTGCCTTACAAGTATTCCTTGGCTGCTACAAGCCGTATTCTCCTGGCGCTTTTGTGACAACTGCCTTACAAGCAATGTCAGGCAGCTACAAGCCGACTTCTCTTGGCTCTTTTGTGAAAACTGCCTTACAAGTAATATCAGGCCGCTACAAATCGACATCTCCTGTCTCTTTTGTGAAAACTGCCTTACAAGCCATTTCAGGCTGCCGCCAGGACAGTTCTCCTGACTTTTTGTTCCAATTGCCTTAAAAGCAATCCCAGGCGGCTACGTGCCGATTTTTCCTGGCTCTTTTGTGGGAACTGCCTTACAAGCAATCTCAGGCTGCTACAAGCCGAATTCTCCTGGTTCTATTGTGACAACTGCCTTACAAGCAATCTCATGTTGCAGCAATCCCAATTCTCCTATCTTTTTTGCCAATTGCCTTACAAGCAATCCCAGGCGGCTACGAGCCGATTTCGCCTGGCGCTTTTGTGCAAATTGCCTTACAAGCAATCCCAGGCGTCTACGAGCTGACTTCTCTTGTCCCTTTTTTAGAAAACTGCCTTAAAAGCAATCTCAGGCTGCTACAAAACGACATCTCCTGTCTCTTTTTTTTTAAAGTGCCTTACAATCAATCTCTGCCTGCAACAAACCGAATACGCCTGGCTCTTTTTTGAAACTGCCTTACAAGCAATCTCAGGCCGCTACAAATCGACATATTTTGTGACAACTGTAGCAGCTCTTTTGTGACAACTGCCTTACAAGCAATGTCAGGTTGCTGCTAGTCAAATTCTCCTGATTTTTTGGGCCAATTGATTAACAAGCAATCCCAGGCTGCTACGAGCCGATTTCTCCTGGCTCTTTCGTGGCATTTGCCTTACAAGATATCTCAGCCTGCTACAAATCGACATATCCTGGCTCTTTTGTGACAACTGCCTTACAAGCAATCTCAGGCATCCGCTAGTCCAATTAACCTGATTTTTGTGCCAATTGCCTTACAAGCAAGCCCAGGCGGCTACGAACCGATTTCTCGTGGCTCATTTGTGGCATCTGCCTTACAAGCATTCTCAGGTTGCAGCAATATGAATTCACCTGGCTTTTTGTGCGAATTGCCTTACAAGCAATCCCAGGCGGTTACAAGCCGATTTCTCCTGGCGCTTTTGTGACAACTGCCTGACAAGCAATGTCAGGCAGATACAAGCCGACTTCTCTTGGCTCTTTTGTGAAAACTGCCTTACAAGTAATATCAGTCCGCTACAAATCGACATCTCCTGTCTCATTTGTGACAACTGTTTACAAGCAATCTCAGGCTGCAGCCAGGACAGTTCTCCTGACGTTTTGTGCCAATTGCATTAAAAGCAATCCCAGGCGGCTACATGCCGATTTCTCCTGGCTCTTTTGTGGTAGCTGCATTACAGGCAATCTCAGGCTGCTACAAGTCGAATTCTCCTGGTTCTGTTGTGACAACTGCCTTAAAAGATTGCTTGTAAGGCAGTTTCACAAAAGAGACATGAGATGTCCATTTGTAGCAGCATGATATTACTTGTAAGGCAATTTTCACAAAAGAGCCAAGAGAAGTCGGCTTGTAGCATTCTGATATTGCTTGTAAGGCAGTTGTCACAAAAGCGCCAGGAAAATTCGGCTTGTAGCAGCCTGAGATTTCTTGTAAGGCAGTTGCGACAAAAGGGCCAGGAGAAATCGGCTCGTAGCCGCCTGGGATTGCTTGTAAGGCAATTCGCACAAAAAGTTAGGAGAATTCATATTGCTGCAGCCTGAGAATGCTTGTAAGGCAGATGCCCCAAATGAAACAGAGAAATCGCTTCGTAGTAACCATGGATTGCTTGTAAGGCAATTGGCACAAAAAGTCAGGAGAATTAGACTAGCGGAAAGCCTGAGATTGATTGTAAGGCAGTTGTCACAAAAGAGCCAGGATTTGTCGATTTGTAGCGGCCTGAGATTGCTTTTAAGGCAGTTTCACAAAAGAGCCGAACGTATTCGGCTTGTAGCAGGCTGAGATTGCTTGTAAGTCTGTTTAAAAAAAAGAGACAGGTGATGTCGTTTTGTAGCAGCCTGAGATTGCTTTTAAGGCCGTTTTCACAAAAGAGACAAGAGAAGTCGGCTCGTAGATGCCTGGGATTGCTTGTAAGGCAATTTGCACAAAAGTGCCAGGAGAATTCGGCTTGCAGCAGCCTGAGATTGCTTGTAAGGGAGTTGTCACAATAGAACCCGGAGAATTCGGCTTATAGCAGTCTGAGATTGCTTGTAAGGCAGTTACCACAAAAAAAACCAGGAAAAGTCGGTACGTAGCTGCCTGTGATTGCTTTTTCGGCAATTGGCACAAAAAGTCAGGAGAACAGTCCTGGCGGCAGCCTGAGATTGCTTGTAAGGCAGTTGTCAAAAAAGAGGCAGGAGATGTCGATTTGTAACGACCTGAGATTGCTTGCAAGGCAGTTTCACAAAAGAGCCAGGCGTATTCGTCTTGTAGCGGCCTGAGATTGCTTGTAAGGCAGTTTCACAAAGAGACAGGAGATGTCGTTTTGTAGCAGCCTGATATTACTTACAAAAGAGCCAAAAGAAGTCGGCTCGTAGCAGCCTGACATTGCTTGTAAGGCAGTTGTCACAAAAGCGCCAGAAGAATTCTGCTTGTAGCAGCCTGAGATTTCTTGTAAGGCAGTTGCCACAAAAGGGCCAGGAGAAATCGGCTCGTAGCCGCCTGGGATTGCTTATAAGGCAATTCGCACAAAAAGCACAAAAAGCCAGGAGAATTCATATTGCTGCAGCCTGAGAATGCTTGTAAGGCAGATGCCACAAATGAGCCAGGAGAAATCGCTTCGTAGCAGTCTGGGATTGCATATAAGGCAATTGGCACAAAAAGTCAGGAGAATTGGACTAGCGGCAGCCTGAGATTGCTTGTAAGGCAGTTCTCACAAAAGAGCCAGGATGTATCGATTGGTAGCGGCCTGAGATTGCTTGTAAAGCAGTTTTACAAAAGAGCCAGGCGTATTCGGATTGTAGCAGGCTGAGATTGATTGTATGGCAGTTTTTAAAAAAGAGACAGGAGATGTCGTTTTGTAGCAGCCTGAGATTGCTTTTAAGGCAGTTTTCACAAAAGCGACAAGCGAAGTCGGCTCGTAGACGCCTGGGATTGCTTGTAAGGCAGTTGTCACAAAAGCGCCAGGAGAATTCGGCTTGAAGCAGCCTGAGATTTCTTGTAAGGCAGTTGCCACAAAAGAGCCAGAAAATGTCGATTTGTAGCAGCCTGGGATTGCTTGTAAGGCAATTTGCACAAAAGAGCCAGCAGAATTCGTCTTGCAGCAGTCTGAGATTGCTTGTAAGGCAGTTGTCACAAATGAGACAGGAGATTTCGATTTGTAGCGGCCTGAGATTGCTTGCAAGGCAGTTTCACAAAAGAGCCAGGCGTATTCTGCTTGTAGCAGCCTGTCTCCTGGGTGGGGGGTCGTCTGCGTGGGACTTTCTGGGTCTGGGGGTCGTCTGCGTGGGACATTCTGGGACTGTCTCCTGTGTGGGGGGTCGTCTTCGTGGGATATCTGGGACTGTCTCCTGGGTGGGGGGTCGTCTGAGTGGGACTTTCTGGGTCTGGGGGTCGTCTGCGAGGGACATTCTGGGACTGTCTCCTTGGTGGGGGGTCGTCTGCGTGGGATATCTGGGACTGTCTCCTGGATGGGGGATCGTCTGCGTGGGACTTTCTGGGTCTGGGGGTCGTCTGCGTGGGACTTTCTGGGATTGTCTCCTGGGTGTGGTGTCGTCTGCGTGGGATTTTCTGGGACTGTCTCCTGGGTGGGGGGTCGTCTTCGTGGGACTTTCTGGGACTGTCTCCTGGGTGGGGATCTTCTACGTGGGACTTCTGCGACTGGAGGTCGTCTGCGTGGGACTTTCTATGACTGGGGGTCGTCTGCGTCGGACTTTCTGGGACTGTCTCCTGGGTGGGGTGTCGTCTGTAGGGACTCTCTGGGACTGTTTCCTGGGTGGGGGTCGTCTGCGTGGGGCTTTCTGGGACTGGGGGTCGTCTCCGTGGGACTTTCTGGTTCTGTCTCCTGGGTGGGAGTCGTCTGCGTGGAACTTTCTTGGACTGGGGTCGTCTGCGTTGGACATTCTGGGACTGTCTCCTGGGTGGGGGTCGTCTGTTTCGGACATTCTGGGACTGGGGGTCGCCTGCGTGGGACTTTCTGGGACTGGGGGTCGACTGTGTGGGAATTCCTAAGACTGGGAGTCGTCTGCGTGGGACTTTCTGGGACTGTCTCATGGGTGGGGGATCGTCTGCGTGGGACTTTCTGGGACTAGGGGTCGTCTGCGTGGGACTTTCTGTGACTGGGGGGCGTCTGCGTGGGACTTTCTGGGATTAGGTGTCGTCTGCGTGGGACTTTCTGGGAAATGTCTGCTGGGTGGGGGGTCGTCTGCGTGGGACTTTGTGGGACTGGGTTTCGTCTGCGTGGGACTTTCTTGGTCTGGGGGTCGTCTGCTTTGGACTTTCTGGGTCTGTCTCTTGGTCGGGGTCGTCAGCCTGGGTTTTTCTGGGACTGGGGGTCGTCTGCGTGGGAGTTTCTGGGACTGTCTCCTGGGTGTGGGGGTCGTCTGTTTGGGACATTCTGGGACTGTCTCCTGGGTGGGGGGTCGTCTCAGTGGGACTTTCTGGGACAGGGGGTCGTCTCCGTGGGACTTTCTGGGACTGTCTCCTGGGTGGAGGGTCGTCTGCGTGGGACTTTCTGGGACTGGGGGTCGTCTATGTTGGACTTTCTTGGATTGTCTCCTGGGTGGGGGTCGTCTGCGTTGGACTTTCTGGGACTGGGTGTCGTCTGCGTGGGACTTTCTGGGACTGTCTCCTGGGTGGGGTGTCGTCAGCGTGGGACTTTCTGGGACTGGGGGTCGTCTGCGTGGGTCTTTCTATGACCGGGGGTCGTCTGCGTGGGACTTTCTGGGACTGTCTCCTTGTTGGGGGGTCGTCTACGTGGGACTTTCTGGGACTGGGTTCGTCTGCGTGGGACTTTCTATGACTGGAGGTCGTCTGCGTCGGACTTTCTGGGACTGTCTCCTGGGAGGGGGGTCGTCTGTGTGGGACTTTCTTGGACTGGGGGTCGTCTGCGTGGGACTTTCTGGGACTGTCTCCTGGGTGGGGGGTCGTCTGTTTTGGACATTCTGGGACTGTCTCCTGGGTGGGGGTTGTCTGCGTGGGACTTTCTGTTACAGGGGTCGTCTCCGTGGGACTTTCTGGGATTGTCGCCTGGATGGGGGGTCGTCTGTTTGGGACTTTCTGGGACTGTATCCTGGTTGGGGGGTCGTCGGCGTGGGACCTTCTGGGACTGGGTGTCATCTGCGTGGGACTTTCTTTTTCTGGGGGTCGTCTTCGTGGACTTTCTGGGACTGTCTCCTGTCTGGTGGGTTTTCGTCTGCGAGGGACTTTCTGTGACTGTCTCCTTGGTGTTGGCCGACTGCTTGGGACTTTCTGGGAATGGGTGTCGTCTGCATGGGACATTATGGGACTGTCTCCTGGGTGGGGTTTCGTCTGCGTGGGACTTTCTGTGACTGTCTCCTGGGTGTTGGCCATCTGCGTGGGACTTTCTGGGTCTGGGTGTCCTCTGCGTCGGACTTTGTGGGACTGTCTCCTGGGTGGGGGGTCGTCTGCGTGGGACTTTCTGGGACTGTGGGTTGTCAACGTGGGACTTTCTGGGACTGTCTCCTGGGTGTGGGTCGTCTGCGTGGGACGTTGTGGGACTGTCTCCTGGATGGGCGGTCGTCTGCCTGGGACTTTCTGGGACTGGGGGTCGTCTCCGTATGACTTTCTGGGACTGTCTCCTGGGTGGGGGCGTCGTCTGTTTGGGTTTTTCTGGGACTGTTTCCTGGGTGGGGGGGTCGTCTGCGTGGGACTTTCTTGGACTGTGACTCGTCTGCGTGGGACTTTCTGGGATTGGGCGTCTTCTGCGTGGGACTTTCTGGGACTGTCTCCTGTCTGGGGGGTCGTCTCGTGGGACTTTCTGGGACTGGGGTTCGTCTGCGTGGGCCTTTCTGGGACTGTCTCCTTGGTGGGGATCGTCTGCGTGGGACTTTCTGGGACTGGGTGTCGTCCCCGTGCGACTTTCTGGGACTGTCTCCTGGGTGGGGGTTCGTCTGCGTGGGACTTTCTGGGACTGGGTGTCGTCCGCTTGGGACTTTCTGGGACTGTCTCCTGGGTGGGGGGTCGTATGCGTGGGATTTTCTGGGACTGGCGGTCGTCTGCGTTGGACTTGTTGGGACACTCTCCTGTCTGGGGGTCTTCTGCGTGTGACCTTCTTGGACTGGGGGTCGTCTGCGTGGGACTTTCTGGGACTGTCTCCTGGGTGGGGGTCGTCTGCGTGGAACTTTCTTGGACTGGGGTCGGATGCGTCGGACATTCTGGGACTGTCTCCTTGGTGGGGGTCGTCTGTTTCGGACATTCTGGGACTGGGGGTCGTCTGCGTGGGACTTTCTGGGACTGGGGGTCGACTGTGTGGGAATTTCTAAGACTGGGAGTCGTCTGCGTGGGACTTTCTGGGACTGTCTCCTGGGTGGGTGTCGTCTGCGCGAGATTTTGTGGGACTGGGGGTCGTCTGCGTGGGTCTTTCTGGGACTGGGGGTCGTCTGCGTGGGACTTTATGTGACTGTCTCCTGTGTGGGGTGTCGACTGCGTAGAACTTTCTGGGACTGTCTCATGGGTGGGGGTTCGTCTGCGTGGGACTTTCTGGGACTAGGGTTCGTCTGCGTGGGACTTTCTGTGACTGGGGGGCGTCTGCGTGGGACTTTCTGGGATTGGGTGTCGTCTGCGTGGGACTTTCTGGGAAATGTCTGCTGGGTGGGGGGTCGTCTGCGTTGGACTTTGTGGGACTGGGTTTCGTCTGCGTGGGACTTTCTTGGACTGGGGGTCGTCTGCTTTGGACTTTCTGGGACTGTTTCCTGGGTGGGGGTCGTCTGCCTGGGTTTTTCTGGGTCTGGGGGTCGTCTGCGTGGGACTTTCTGGGATTGTCTCCTGGGTGGGGTGTCGTCTGCGTGGGATTTTCTGGGACTGTCTCCTGGGTGGGGGGTCGTCTTCGTGGGACTTTCTGGGACTGGGGGTCGTCTGCGTGGGACATTCTGGGACTGGGGGTCGTCTCCGTGTTACTTTCTGGGACTGTCTCCTGGGTGGGGATCTTCTACGTGGGACTTCTGCGACTGGAGGTCGTCTGCGTGGGACTTTCTATGACTGGGGGTCGTCTGCGTCGGACTTTCTGGGAGTGTCTCCTGGGTGGGGTGTCGTCTGTAGGGACTCTCTGGGACTGTTTCCTGGGTGGGGGTCGTCTGCGTGGGACTTTCTGGGACTGGGGGTTGTCAACGTGGGACTTTCTGGGACTGTCTCCTGGGTGTGGGTCGTCTGCGTGGGACGTTGTGGGACTGTCTCCTGGATGGGCGGTCGTCTGCCTGGGACTTTCTGGGACTGGGGGTCGTCTCCGTATGACTTTCTGGGACTGTCTCCTGGGTGGGGGCGTCGTCTGTTTGGGTTTTTCTGGGACTGTTTCCTGGGTGGGGGGTCGTCTGCGTGGGACTTTCTTGGACTGTGACTCGTCTGCGTGGGACTTTCTGGGATCGGGCGTCTTCTGCGTGGGACTTTCTGGGACTGTCTCCTGTCTGGGGGGTCGTCTCGTGGGACTTTCTGGGACTGGGGTTCGTCTGCGTGGGCCTTTCTGGGACTGTCTCCTTGGTGGGGATCGTCTGCGTGGGACTTTCTGGGACTGGGTGTCGTCCCCGTGCGACTTTCTGGGACTGTCTCCTGGGTGGGGGTTCGTCTGCGTGGGACTTTCTGGGACTGGGTGTCGTCCGCTTGGGACTTTCTGGGACTGTCTCCTGGGTGGGGGGTCGTCTGGGTGGGACTTTCTGGGACTGTCTCCTGGGTGGGTGTTCGTAGGCGTGGGATTTTCTGGGACTGGCGGTCGTCTGCGTTGGACTTGTTGGGACACTCTCCTGTCTGGGGGTCGTCTGCGTGTGACCTTCTTGGACTGGGGGTCGTCTGCGTGGGACTTTCTGGGACTGTCTCCTGGGTGGGGGTCGTCTGCGTGGAACTTTCTTGGACTGGGGTCGGATGCGTCGGACATTCTGGGACTGTCTCCTTGGTGGGGGTCGTCTGTTTCGGACATTCTGGGACTGGGGGTCGTCTGCGTGGGACTTTCTGGGACTGG